>CM066031.1:51084820-51288622 GCA_033557465.1 Ichthyophis bannanicus
GCATTTTGGCTGAGGGTAGTATCCGATACTGACAACATGGAAACTGTAACAGAGATGGCGGTAATTTGGAGAAAGGGATACTGGCGATCGTAACAGAGTCAAGATGAGTATTGGGAATGAGGGTATTGGTCAAAGTGATTAAGGTTAAATAGAGTAATATGTAAGTGTAAATATATCTTTGTCAACTGTTTTAGATTATTCAGGGAAATGTAATGACTGAAGAATATTAATAGTTGAACCACGGAAATGGAATCCTGTTACAATGGATACTGACAACAGTAATGTAGTTATATGTAATAAAATACATGATGATTTGGTGATGGTATAACAATCTGGTGGTAGTACATTAATTAATATTTGTTGTAAAACAATCAAGATTGTAGATGACTGGTGACAGCTATGTTAAGAATTCTATATGAGATTGGTTTTGCTGAGAGGAGGAAGCTCTTGCATTAGGATCACTATGTTAGGTTAGTATGGAGGTGAAATAAGGTGTTGTCTGATAGTAGATAAGACAATTCAATTTTTGCCAGATAATTCAGTTTTTAAAGGCGGCTTATCGCGTGCACAGCTGAATTATCTATGATAAATCGGGCTGGGTAATTTTGGTAAGATGAGTATTGATACTTTTGGCAGCGTTAAATGAAATTGAAATTACTGACAAACAGCTGAAATATTTCATTAAAGACGTATTACTGGCAACAGTAACATTGGGCCAGCTTGGTAATTTGCCAGCAGTACAATGGCTGGGAGTTAAATGACAAAAATGAAAGCACACTTAAAAATACTGGCAACAGTAAGCAAACACAGTTGTATATTATGGACAAACAGTAGCCAAAAATGAAATATGCAAGCTGCACAAATGCTGTAGGGTTAAATGCAAAATGGCAATTACAAAATGTAAATAATGGCACAGTATAATGTTAATTCACCAGAGAATTTAGGTGGCTGGCGTTTGTGAGCCTAAGTAGTAAAGTGAGATTAAAACGGGGTTGAGGTGTCCAGTATGGTATAATTAACCCCAGTTTCAAACTGATTAAGAAAAAAGTTTGTTTGGCAATGTTTGTATTGGTTATTACTTGCTGTGGTGGGAAGGTTTGATGTGAAGAGTTAGGTACGCGATCTCAACCCTGAGGAGCTAAGCTGTACTATGATGAAGTTGCTGTGGGTTCTCGGCGTAGTTTTTCTTCTATGTTGTGTATTGTGACGGTTTTGCAAGATCTTTAAGGCCTTTTCCTACGGGGCCGTGCCAGAAGGGCCCTCTTGCGCGGGCCACTCAGGCGCGGCGCCCGGCATGGCGCGATGTGCGCCTGTTCGCGCTCCCTTTTAAAGCAGGGAGCAAGGCCCCGATTTGGGCAGGGGTGATCGGCGACGCGATTGTAGGAGAGGTGGAGCTAGGGATCGCAAGCGTTCTCTCAGGTGAGCTCTTTTTGTGAAGGCCGCGTGCGGTAGCAATGGTATGTTTCATCAGCCGCTTCAGTCACTGGTCATCCGGGCAAGGAGTAGGCTCTTCCCCGATGATGAGGAGGCTTCCGTGGGCACTCAGCTCCTCCTGGAGTGATGCAAGAAGAGATCGTGTGCCTGTTCGCACTCCCTTTTAAAGCAGGGAGCACGTGTGCACGGACCCCTGCCTTATATCGTTAAACCATTTACGGAGGCTATCAAGGTCCCTTGGTGGCCCCCCACCCTCCGCCATGGCCCCCTACACCTCCATCCACACCTGGTTGTGAACACTAACTGTGGTCCGTAAGATCATGCGCCCATAGAGCTCCTCATACTGCTCAAGGACACCTGAGAGCAGGTTGTGGTTTTCGTGCTTGCTAAATCTTATTGCCAATCATCCTTCTGTCGGTCTATTAGTGTCTGCAGGCTCTGTGGCATCCAGCCCTACTGTGCAGGCTGCCACACCATGTCCTGCACTGGCACCCTTTTCTGCATCTTGGCTCTTGCCTCTCCTGTGTGTGCTCTGCATGACACTGCTACTCCTGTGTCCTCCTGTCATTGCACTTCTCCTGCCACTTCTACCTCCTCTGCTGGACACAGCTTCCCATCCTCTGGCAAACACTGTCATTGTTGCATGGTACATTACCATCACCCTGTCCATCGCTACAGCTGCCCCCGATATGTTTGTCCATTTTTCCAGCTGCCACATGGGCTGGATGCAGATTTGTCTGGTCCATCAGTTCAGATCTACTTCCTTCCATTACTTGTGCATTGTCTTTCCTTGTTGTTCTGTGCAGTGTTAGGGTTACATCTGTGTTCGGCCCATACCTCTCTTGCTTTTCAACTTGGGGGACCTTACTGCCCTTGGCCAACATTTCTGGGGTCACCTATACATTCTTGGGGCATCTTCAGCCACACCTTAGCTTCAGCCAGCTTATGGAGTGCCTACTATGGTGCCTTGGGAGTTGGCAACCTTTCGACATGGCCTCTGGGGCACATTATGAACCGCCTTGGCTGATGTTGCGGTTTAGGATGTTCCTTCTGGTGTGCCCTAAAAGGTGCATTAGTTTATGGCACTGGGGTGCGGGAATTTTTGCTGCCAACACAGACTGTTGTACTGTTTCAAGCAGGAAAAGGAGTTGTTAAGGCCAACCTTATTCATTCAGCCCACTGGGGGATTGAACCCATAACCCCTGTTTCAGCAGGCATTGTAATAACCACTGTGCTACACCTCTATTACTGTGATTGCAGGTCAGCATACAATGTTAAGGTTAACGCGCGGTAAGGCGCGCGGCTCCCTCGATCGTGTGATACTGTGCGTGGGTTCATTCTGTTAATTTCCCATGCAAATAGGAAAGAACTCAGATCACAGTCACTCCTCAGCAAAACTCTTTTATTTGGTACAAGCAAAAAGCTGTAAGCACAGATACACAAGTGTCTGTCTGAGGGATCTGAGTGCAGGCAACGTTCCCTACCTCCATGACGGTGAGAGGGAAGGCTGCCCCCGATGCTCTGCTGTTGCCCCCTTTTTATGCCTCTCTGTCACAAAGTTCCAGAAAGTTCTGCATATTCTTGCAAATCTCTTTCCCCGGGACCCACCCTGAAGGGAAATTGGCTGATAGGTATGTCTAGTATGGCTGCATCCTTGCCTGAGGCTGTAATACATTATGATGGCACGGAAGAAAAGCATGTGGGCTGAGAGAATGAGTACCCAGAGCCCAGCACAACAAGAGTAAAGCCAGAGGGAACCACACCCTGAGCAAAAGTGCACAGAGAATGGACCCAGCTAAGAAAGGACAGGTCAGGCCTGAACAGGTTGAACAGGCCTGAGCAAGTTGGGCAAGCCTGGACAGGTTAATCAGGCCAAGCAGAACTGGTGATACAAAGTGCTCATAAGCCCTGAAGACTGGTGCCGGAAGCTACAGTGATTAATGAAACAAAGGGAATGGCAGGGTGCAGTCAGAATGACTCAAAATTAGCAAGAATAAAAGCCATTAATATGCTAATGAGGGTGGATCCCAAGGAAAAAGCCTCTGCAAAAGTTTGCAGACAGCTCTGCAGACTTTTGCAGATAGCTTTAAGTTTTGCAGACGGCTTTGCAACCTTTTGCAGACAGTATAGTATGTTTTGCACATGGAATAAGACTTTGTGCAGAGGTTGCTGGACATTTGCTACACAGAGGTATATAAAAAAAACAACTATAGAGCATGGGGGGCAGCCTTCTCTCTCCCCATCCGGGGGTGGGGAACATTGCCTGCCATCTCTCAGACAGACATTTGCTATTCTGCATTTACAATTGTTTTTGCTATGCTAACCCTCATTATCATATTAACAGCTTTATTCTTATCTTTTACTTTGCAAATGCTGAGTCTTCTGACCGCACCCTACTTCCTTTGTTCCATTGCTCATCTGTTGCTTCCGGCACGGTTTGTAATCTTCAGGGTTTATGAGCACTTTGTATCACCAGCTTTGCTTGGCCTATTTAACTTGTTCAGGCCTGACTTGTCTTTTCTTAGCTGGGTCCATTCTCTGTGCACATCTGCTCAGGGTATGGTTCCCTCTGGCTTTACTCTTGTTGTGCTGGGTTCTGGGTACTCATTCTCTCAGCCCACATGCTTTTCTTCCATGCCATCATAATGTATTACAGCCTCAGGCAAGGGTGCAGCCATACTAGACATACCTATCTGCCAATCATCCCCTCACGGCGCACTTTATCTCGCAATAACGTGCGCTTGCTATGTTTAGACCGGAACGCCCACTCCTTTTATGGCATCCTGCACATTATTGCCGGGCGCACGTTAAGACGGTTTAGTAAACATACCCCTTAGTGGCTCTTAGGCTGTGCTATCTCTAGATGCAGGACAATGGAGATAGATAAAAATCTGCATGAGATGGCAGGCATTTATCCCAGAAAGTTTTGTTTTGCAAAGCATTTCTAGAAACCTCTATATAACTACGCTAATTTTCTGATCATTCTGTAAAAATAACACTTTACATTATTTTATTACCTTTGTATTGATACTTTTGTAAAAACAACAATTTAAACCTTTCTATCAATCACCACACCTCCAAAGGGGAGAGGGAGACCAGCAAGGAGGAGGTTACAATAGTCTTGACCAGAGGTAACTAAAGAGTGGATAAATGTCTTAGTAGTGTGTGTAGTAAGGAAGGGAAAACATTTTATCAATGTTATAGAGAAAGAAGAGACAGGATTTAGCTGTCTGTTGGATGTGTGCAGAGAATGAAGTGTAAAGGTCTGAATGTCCACCTGTGTGTATGTATATCTGGGTCTTATTTTCTGCAAACTGACACAAAAGAAATTGTGCAAAAGAAAGAGCGAGAGAGGAAAAGAGAATCCAAAGACACTGCAGGAACCAGAAACTGAGTGCCACATGGGAGGGGAATGAGGAGGAAGAGCCTCAGAGACTTGCAAGGAATAAAGAATGGAACTTTCTTTCCTGGACTGAGCAGTGCCAGTCTCATTTCCCCTTCTGCTTGCCCCATGCAGTGTGTGTGTCTCCGAGGCTGGATCATGGCACTGCCTCCCCTGCTGCCCGCCTCCTGCCAGTCTCCTACCTGCTGAGCAGAAAATCCTGCGGCCATTCTCCTGCCCTTCTCTGGAACACTTCTTGGTTCTCTCTTTGCAAAGCTGGTGGTGTGAATTCTGCTGGTGCTAACACAAAGCGTCTTTCCGGGTAGCTTCAGTGGAAGGAAGTGTGAACAGAAAACAGAGGGAGGGATGCTGGAGACCGAGTGCCCTCCCCCAGCCCTGCGAAACCTGAGAAAGGGGCTGTACTAATGCTGGGTCATCTGACAGATCCACTTCCTGAGATATTCAGGCAGATAAAAACAAGGCAAGATGGAGGAGTTACTAACAACAAAATGCCCTGGAGAAATTCACGTGTCTGATCTATAGAAAAAAAGATTTTATATGCACAGAACAAGTTCCAGCTATAGAGCGCTATAAAAAAAAACTACAGTTTCTCGATGGGAGCGTCAGAGTGCACTCTGGGAGCTGTAGTCCTTCCTACAACATATTACTCTATGGGAGTGTCACAATGCAGTCTCAGGTGCTGTAGTCATTCCTAGGGAGCATTTTTCTGTGGGAGTGATACAGTGCACTTTGGGAGCTGTAGTCCTTCCTAGGAGGGATTCACTGTTTGAGAGTGTCACAGTGCACTCTGGGAGCTGTAGTCTTTTGTAGGAGGGGTTGTCTGTTTCAGACTGTCACAATGAACTCTGGGATCTGTAGTCCTTCCTAGGTGGGATTACTATGTGGGAGTGTCACAGTGCACTCTGTGAGCTGCATTCCTTCAAAGGGGATATTACTGTGTGGGAGTGTCATAGTGCACTCTTGGAACTGTAGTCCTTCCTAGAAGGGATTCTCTGTTTGGGAGCATCACAGTGCACTGTGGGAGCTGTAGTCCTTTCTAGTAGGGATTACTGTGTGCACGTATCACAGTGCACCCTGGGAGCTGTAGTCCTTCCTAGGGAGTATTACTCTCTGGAGTGTCACAGTATACTGTCAGGTGCTGTAGACGTTTCTAGCAGGTATTTATTTCTGGGACTGTTACTGTTATAGCTTGTGGGATTGCAGATCCAGCCTTTGTTCAGCTTCTGAGCATCTCCATGTACTCTTGGAATCAGCCCAGGATAGGGGGGAAGGAAGGAGAAAGCATGGTGAGCCTTTATTACTGAAGCTTGTGCTTTGTAGAAAGTTCATCGGAGCGTGATACACTGACGGAAAAAGAAACTTTGTAACATAGTATGTGAGAGCAGATAATGACCTGCATGGTGTAGAGTGGAGGAATAGCCTAATGGTTAGAACACTGAGACCACGGTTTGATTCTTACTAGCACTCCTTGTGGCCTTGGGCAAGTCACTTAACCCTCCATTGCCTCAGAAAAATCCAAGTTATCAATATTCTTATTTAATGTACATTGCCAAGTTCAAGTTACAACATAAACTGCTTTAATTAAATGAAAAAGTGGTATATTAAAAAACTAACTGTTAAAAAATAAAAATGGGCAATCTAGTCTGCTCAATGAGATGGCCGGGGCTGTTCACGGCACTCTGTGCAGGATGCACCCCCATTTACTCTATGTCTTTGATTAGTGCTGTTTACACTACTCTGTGCAGGTTACCCTCTTCTACAGTAGTTGCAGAAGTGCAAAAGTTATTTAAGTTTCCTTTGATTGCCTCCTCATGCCTTTTTGAATTTCTTCAATGGTTTTGCTCTCACACCTCTGCCCCATCAGGTACCAGTGATCTGGCTGTGGGTCCTGCTCTTTCAAGATTTTATTTATTCATTTATTGATTTGTTTAACTGTTCTTTTATACTGCACTGTATATTTAATAATGGCTACAAAGTTGTTACAAGAAACAATGAGAATGTATGAACTGCAACAAAACATATGTACCTTTTACATGAGATAAACTATAATACAGTGGGACACCTTGTGTGTACAGCAAACAGCAGCAGAATGAATGTGTGGATATCTAACCAAGGAATGAGCCTGGGGTGGGGCGGAAGGAATGTAAAAAGTGAAGGCTTCGGGGGGTGGTGGAGAGGAAGAGTTCATGTGGTGGGTCCGAAGTGCTCCATGAATAGGGTGGTCTTGAGGTTTCTTCAGGAACAAGCAGGAAGTCAGTCCTCACATATGGGTGAAGTCGGCACCACGGAGCCCACATGGAGCATTTCCCCAGCTTTTCAAGAAAGCCTTTGGGAATGCTACCATGCGTGCATAGTCCCCTTCCCGCCCAAGGGTGCCATCTTGCTCAGTCTCCTTTTTTCCATGGAGCCCAATGGATGTCTGTCCCATCTTCCCTGAGAAAACTCCTTTAAAATTACCTCTAACTGTTCATTTTCCCCATTTTGCAAATGTTAGAGGGAATATCATGTATATCACAAGTGACTATAAGTATGTTTCCTGTAAGTGTAGGTGACAGAATGCAGAGGCAGGGTCACTTGCAAAACTTGCAAAAAGTTCTAGCTTAACTTTGCAAAGAATGTACAACACACTGTATGGGGAAATAGACGAGAAAGAACAAGTGTGGTAAGACAGGCTAGTTACCCTTTTCTGGGAGTTCTACAAATGCAACTTTCCAGTTCTGCTAATGTAACTTTCCATGAAATATATTGCACATCTTTTATGCTATAAACGAGGTATGACAAAAAAGAAACAAGATTGTCCCATAAATGTTTTATTGTAAAATCTACATGAAAATTTGCAACAGAGTGGACTGCCCTGAGGGAGTGCATAATATGAGGAAAGATCTACAAAAGCTGGAAGAATGGTCTAATGCTTGACCATTAAGATTTAATGTAAACAAGTGCAGTTTCATGGACTTGTGAAAAATACAAGGCAGGGGGCGAGAGGTTGGTGTGCAAGGACCAGGAGAAGGACATTGGTGTGATTAATTCTGAGGATTTCAAGGTGATGAAACAGTGTGACAAGGTGCTGGCAAAAGCCAGGAGGATGTTGGCTTGCATACAAAGAGGAATTACGAGCAGAAAGGAAGAGGTACTAATGCCACTGTACAAGTCACTGGTGAGGCCTCACTTGTTATACTGTGTTCACTTTTGGAGGCCGTATCTTGCAATGGATATAAAAAGACTGAAAACAGTTCAGAGGAAGGTGAACAAAATGATTCGGAGCCTGCATCAGAAGACTTATGAGAAGAGACTTGAAGACCTAAATATGTACACTCTGGAGAGAGGAGGGACAGAGGAGATATGATTCAGACCTTTAAATATTTAACAAGTATTAATGAACAAACAAACCTCTTTCAAAGACGGGGAAACTGTAAAACTAGGGGACATAACATGAAGCTGCAAGGGGGTAAATTGAAAGGCAATGCTAGGAAATACTTTTTCACTGAAAGGGTGGTGGATGCTTGGAATGCCCTCCTAATGGAAGTGGTTGGGGCAAATTGTTGTTGTTAAGTGCCGTCGAGTCGGAGTCGACTCATGGCGACCCTCTGGATAGCTATCCTAAATTGTGTTCGGTCTTGAGTCAGGCGGCTCATTGTTGACAGACTGGTACCCGTAGCTGCTGTTATTGTATCGATCTATCTCATTGCTGGCCTTCCTCTTTTGTGCTGACCTTCTATCTTGCCAAGCATGATGTCTTTCTCTAATGATCTATCTCTTCGCATGATGTGTCCAAAGTATGAAAGTCGAAGTCTTGTCATCTGAGCTTCTAAAGAAAGCTTAGGTTTGATCTCCTCTAGTACTGACTGGTTTGTTCTTCGGGCACTCCATGGTATACACAGTATTCGCCGCCAGCACCATAATTCAAAGGCATCAATTTTCTTCCTGTCTATCTTTTTTACGGTCTAGCTTTCACATCCATATGATGTTACTGAAAATACCATGGCTTGAACAAGTCGAATCTTTGTATGGAGAGAGACATCTCTGCTCTTGAGGATCTTATCTAGGTCTTTCATAGCCATTCTGCCAAGAGCAATGCGTCGTCTGATTTCTTGACTGCTTGTTGCTTCTTTATTGTTAGTTGATCCAAGTAGGTTAAAGTTGTTCACAATTTCAATTTCTTCTCCTTCAACGATGAACCTGTTGATTATGCCAGTTGTCATGATCTTTGTCTTCTTTACATTAAGGTGCAAGCCCATTTTGAGACTATGTTCTTTGATTGTGAGAAGCAAATGTTTCAGATTATCTTCACTTTCAACCAGTAATGTGGTATCATCAGCATAGAGAAGGTTGTTGATGAGTCTTCCACCAATCTTCATACCTCTGTTGTCTTCATACAATCCTGCTTCTTTGATGATTTGTTCTGCATATAAATTAAACAGGTAGGGGGAAAGTATGCAGCCTTGTCTTACACCTTTGCTTATTTTAAACCATTCTGTTTCTCCTTGTTCCGTTCGAACTGCTGCTTCTTGATCAATGTACAGAAGTGCAAGAGTACGATCAGGTGTTCTGGTATACCCATGCTTTTTAATGTGGCCCAGAGTTTCTCATGGTTTACACAGTCAAAAGCCTTCCTATAGTCAATAAAGCACAAATAGATATCCTTTTGTTATTCTTTAGTCTTTTCAAGGATCCATCTCACATCCGCAATGATGTCTTTCGTTCCTCGCCCTTTCCTGAACCCTGCTTGCACTTCAGGTAATTCTTGTTCCAGGTATGGTTGTAGTCTCTTTTGAATAATCTTCAGTAGAATCTTGCTGGCATGTGGGATCAGAGCGATTGTGCGATAATTTCCACAGTCAGTTGGATCACCTTTCTTTAGTATTGGTATAAACACAGATCTTTTTCAGTCAGTTGGCCATGATGTTGTCTTCCATATTTCTTGGCAGAGCCTTGTAAGTATGGTAACAGCTGCATCAGATTGCTGTAATACTAATATGGGAATACTATCAATGCCTGGTGCTTTGTTCTTTGATAAGGCTTTCAATGCTGCTTTAACTTATTCTTTCATCACCAATGGTTCCTGATCATAAGGTATAGGTTGCAACAGCTGTTGGTCCACTTGATCTTTATCATATAAAAACTCTGTATATTCCTTCCACCTTTTCTTGATCTTCTCAGCATCATTCAACATAGAACCTTGAGCATCTTGTAATATTCCAATTTGAGGCTGGAACTTTTTCTTTAACTCTCATAGCTTTTGGAAAGCCGATCTTGTTCTTCCTCTAATAGTTTCTGCTTCTATTTCCTTGCATGCGTCGTTGTAGTACTTTTCCTTGTCCTGTCTTGCTGCACGTTGGAAATCTCTGTTGAGTTCTGTTATTGTCTTTCTTTCTTCTCTGGCTTTAGCTTCTCTGCGTTTCTGGGCAATTTTCAGAGTTTCTTCCGTCATCCATTTTGGCCGTTTTTGCTTTTTCACCTTTTGTAGAGACTTCTCGCTTTCTTCCAACACAACCTTCTTGATGTCATTCCAGAACTCTTCTGGAGCTCTGTTATTTGTATCTAAAGCAGCAAATCAATTTTGCAGGCAGTCTTTAAATTCCAGTGGTATATTCTCAAGGTCATATTTTGCTGCATTTATGAGTGGTTTGCTCTTTTTCAACTTTAGCTTGAGTTTGCATACTAGTAGTTGATCTGTACCACAGTCAGCTCCAGGTTTTGTCTTTGTTGATGTTATACAACTTTTCCATCATTGTCTTCCACAGATGTAGTCAATTTGATTTTTATACAATCCATTGAGTGAAGTCCATGTGTACAGTCGCCGCTTGTGTTGATGGAAGAAGGTGTTTGAGATGAATAGATCATTGGTCTTGCAGAATTCTATCAGTCTTTCTCCAGCTTCATTTCTGTTGCCAAGTCCATATTTTCCAACTACTTTGCCTTCTTCTTTGTTGCCAACTTTTGCGTTCCAGTCACCCATGACTATCAGGATATCCTGTTTGCATGTTCTGTCAATTTCAGCTTGTACTTGTTCATAGAACTCGTCAATTTCATTCTCTTCTGCAGTTGTTGTTGGGGCATATACTTGAATTATAGTTGTCTTGATAGGCATTCCTCGTAGACGAATAGAGATTAAGCGTTCACTGACTGCAATGTATTTCATTACAGTTCTTGCAAGTTTCTTCTTTATTATAAATGCAACACCATTTCTTCTTTGTCTTTCATTTCCAGCATAGTAGACCATGTGATCATCTGATGCAAAGTGCCCAATGGCAGTGCATTTCAGTTCGCTGACACCCAACATATCAAGTTGTACACGTTCCATTTCATTCTTGACCACCTCCAACTTCCCTTAGTTCATGCTTCGTACGTTCCATGTTCCAATGCATAAGACATTTTTACAGCTTCTGACTCTCATTTCATGCGCAGCTGCATCAGCAGTCAGACGTCCCGAGGGCTTTGAACCAACCACATCATAAATGCTGGCTTTACTCTGAGAAGTCTTCAGCTCTTCCCCAGTAGCTAGTTGAGTGCCTTCCGACCTGGGGGTCTCATCTTCCAGCACTATAGCACAATTTGTTTTGTTGTGACTATCCATTGGGTTTTCATGGCAAGATACAGAAATAGATTGCCAGGCCTTTCTTCCGCACAGTTTAAGTTTGGTGTTGTTGCCATTGTCACAGAAATGTGATCCTCCGCCGTCAAAACTATCCCATTCTGCTGCTGCCCAGATGGGTGGTTTGTCTTGGTCTGGCACCTCAGCTGAGACCTGTCCATCTTGGGAGACCCTGCCAGTAGTTAAACTACTGATAGTTTAGCTCTCAGCATCACTGATGCACACAAGCCCTCACAGCACAACAAGCTGCAAACCAAGCTGCATAGTAGTAAGGTCAAAATAGAGATGTTGATGTTTGTATTCATGCTGAGATGATTTTTGTTGCTCTGATGTGCTATGTTGTTTGTACGTATTAAAGTGAGTTTGCAGTAGTGCCTGTTTTCCTGAGAGCAGTGTGTTGCTTACATTGCCTATATCTGAATCTGGGCCTGGACGTTCGTAAGGACATCTATTGAAAAATAAAAATTACAAGTCCCATCATGCAGTGGGGCAATACCAGGACTGGCTTAACTTTCTCCAGTGACACAGAGCCATCTTTGATCTGACTTTGGATTCCCCTGTCACAGCTAAACTATGGGGGGGAGTTAAACCCTTTATAAAATAGGAGAGGAGCCAAGATGGTGGTTTCAGCATGCATGGCTGAATGATGCTCCGGTGTTGTCCGTGCAATTACTTTATGGGTAACTAGAAAGGTGAATCTACTCCCTGCCTTTCCGTCCTCTCAGGGCATCCATATGGTCCCGCAGACTATCAAACAATTCACTGTGAGTGCTCTGGCTGAGGTATGGGCAGGGGTGGTACATTGTCGGAATATAAGACATGATGGGGGCACATCTTTCTGCAGCGAGAGCGAGGTCTCATTTACCCAGAGGAGCAGAACATGTCCCCACTCTGAGAGCACAGCCAGAGGTGCAGGACCTTGAAGAGTGGTGTCTTCATGAGGAAAAGAAACCCCAATACTTGACCAAGAGCTGGGACCAGCTTATCTGATCCTTCAATGACCCATTTGGGATGCAAAAATCCAAGGGAGTGGTACAGAATAGCAGGTACTTCTGTCTACAGAAGAAGAGTGGGACCTAGGCGTGATTGTGTCTGACAATCTTAAAGTAGCTAAACAGATAGAAAAGGTGATGGCAAAAGCTAGAAGAATGCTTGGGTGCACAGGGAAAGGAATGGCCAGCAGAAGAAAGGAGGTGATTCAGCCGGCACCTGACAGAGCGAGCGAGGTGAGATCGGGACGGAGATCCTCTCCTGCTCAGCTGCCTGATGCCAATCAGCACCTCCAATGCCGAAGTTTAAAGGCCGCAGTGCCATCGGGTGCCATCATCTTCAGCCGGCAGACGACAGAGCGAGTGAGGTGAGATCATGATGGAGATCCCCTCCTGCTCAGCTGCCTGAGGCCAATCAGCGCCTCCAACACCAAAGTTTAAAGGCAGCAGTGCCATCGGGGGCCATCATCTTCAGCTGGCACCTGACAGAGCGAGCGAGGTGATATCGGGACAGAGATCCCCTCCAGCTCAGCTGCCCGAGACCAATCAGCACCTCCAACGCCAAAGTTTAAAGGCCGCAGCGCCATTGGGCATGCCCGCACGTAGCGGGCCTCGTCAGAGGGCCTTTTGGCATGACCCTTAGGCGGGAGACCTTAGCGGTGCATGCAATCCGTAGTAAGCCTATCCCCTGTCCTCCCGTCCTCCTAAATGATAAGCAACTCAAGTTAATGCTAGACAACCTGCACCGCATAGCCTGTGACTCCATTGCTACCCCACTGCTTGAAATAACTCATGCTGCATAACCTGTAGACTCCATTGCCACCTCATTGTTTGTTGCCACCTCATTGTTTTTTGCCACCTCATTGTTTGTAGATAAACTTATGCTACATAGCTTGTAGGCTCCATTGCTACCTCTTTGTTTGTTCACTACCATATTGCTTGTAATTATAACATATACCCTATAGCCCCTCTCTGTTCCTCTTCCATGGCTCCACATCACATTATCTTCCTTTTCCTCATACTCCCTAACTGTCTCCTCTCCTACCTGCACCCTCACCCCTCCACTCCTCATTCTCCCTGTACCACCCTCACTTCCCCCTCCATTCTGTCTTCCAACCATTCAACAGCTCTTGAGCTTCACCACTTTCTCCCTCTCATACAACCATCTCCTCTCTCTCTAAGGCAACCTCACCCTCGTTTTTGCCATACTGTCTCCTCTCTACCCCATACTCTACTACTCCTTCTCCTTCTCTCTTCTGGAGATATCAACCCCAATCCTGGCCCCCCTGACTTTCTGTCTCATTCTGAGAAGAGATCCTCATGCAACATGTCTAATCTTATCCATATCCCTCTCCTCTCCCCCTCCACTCTCTCATCCAGAGCTATCAACCCCAATCCTAGCCCCCCTAGATTTCTATCTCATTCTGAGAAGAGATCTTCATGCAACATGTCTAATCCTAGCCATATCCCTCTCCTCTCCCCTTCCTTCAACCCCAATCCTGGATTTCTGTCTCACTCTGAGAAGAGATCTTCACGCAACATGTCTAATCTTATCCATATCCCTCTCCTCTCCCCCTTCACTCTCTCATCCGGAGCTATAAACCCTAATCCTGGCCCACCTAGACTTCTGTCTCACTCTGAGAAGAGATCTTCATGCAACATGTCTAATCTTATCCATATCCCTCTCCTTTCTCCTTCCACCCTCCCTTTCTCCTGTGCCTTATGGAATGCACACTCTGTCTCTAACAAACTTACTTTCACTCATGACCTCTTTATCTCCAGTGCTCTACATTTTCTTGCTCTAACAGAGACCTGGCTCCTCCCAGATGATACCGCATCTACTGCTGCCCTCTGCCATGGGGGCTATCAGTTCTCCCACACGCTTCGTTCCACTGGCCGTGGTGGTGGTGTTGGGTTTCTACTTTTTCCCTCATGCCAATTCCAACCCCTCCTGCTGCCTCAGTCTCACTCCTTTCTCTCTTTTGAAGTCCATGCCATCTGCCTCTTCACTCCACTTCCTCTCCAGGTAGCTGTTATTTATCATCCTCCTGATAAGTCTGCTTCTACCTTTCTCACTGACTTTGACTTGTGGCTCTCTTGCTTTCTGGATTCCTCTTTCCCCACTCTTATTCTCGGGGACTTTAACATTCATGTTGATAACCCCACTGATCCTCATGCTTCAAAGCTCCTCTCCCTCACCTCCTCCTTTGACCTCCAACTTTGTTCCACCGCCCCCACTCACCAGCATGGCCACTGCCTAGATCTGATATTTTCCTCCAGTACCATACCCTCAAATTTCCATAGCTCAGTTCTTCCATTATCTGACCATCACTTTTTAAGCTTTAATCTTCATCTCTCACTGCCTCAGCCTCGTCCTGTCTCCTCCAACCTATTTCGAAACCTTCATGCCATTGATCCCTTGGCTCTCTCTTCCACCATTTCTCCATCCCTCTCTTCCACTTTGTCATCCAAATCTGTTGCTAAGGCAGTAACTGCCTATAATGCTGCACTCTCCTCAGCCCTGGATGCTCTCACCCCACCTACCCCACGTTCTGTGAGATGCTCTGCACCCCAGCCCTGACTTTCATCCACTACCCACTCTCTACGCTCCTGTGCCTGTTCTGCTGAATGAGCTTGGCTCAAATCCCGATCCCAGAAGACTTTCTACACTTCAAATTCATGCTTGGCTCCTTCCAGTCAGCCATAGCTCTTGCCAAACAAGACCACTACGTCCGTCTGACTAACTCTCTTGTCTCTGATCCTCGTCATCTCTTTAATACTCTCAGTTCTCTCTTCAAAGTGCCTCCGCCCCTGGCCCCTCCCTCCCTTCCTGCCCAAACCCTGGCCGACTACTTCCATGACAAAATCCACAAGATCACCCTCCAATTCCCAACTTCTCCTTCAACAACTTCACCTCCTCCCGCTCCTCCCCCTCTTCACTCCTAATTTCCCCCCCCCCATCCCTGCTACCTCTGCTACCGTCTCTTCCTTCCCTGTGATCTCTGAAGAGGAAACCACACTCCTTCTTTCTTCTTCCAAACCCACCACCTGTTCCTCTGATCCTATCCCCACCCATCTCCTAGGCCCCATCTCCTCCACTGTTGTCCCTTCCATTTCTTATATTCTCAACCTATTGCTCTCCACTGCAACCATCCCCACAGTCTTCAAGCATGCTGTGGTCACACCCCTCCTCAAAAAACCCTCACTTGATCCCACCTGTCCTTCTAACTATTGACCCATCTCTCTCCTTCTCCTCATATCTAAACTACTTGAATGTGCAGTCCACCACTGCTGCCTCGACTTCCTCTCACGCCCTCCTGGATCATTTACAGTCTGGGTTCCATTCCTTACACTCTACTGAAACAGCTCTTACCAAAGTCTCCAGTGACTTGTTCCTGGCAAAATCTAAGGGCATCTACTCTGTCCTCATCCTTCTTGACCTCTCTGCTGCTTTTGACACTGTTGACCACAACCTTCTCCTCGATACCTGTCCTCGCTTGGTTTTAGGTTCTCTGTACTATCCTGGTTCTCCTCCTACCTCTCCCATTGCTCTTTCAATGTGTGCTCTGGTGGCTCCTCCTCCTCTCCTACCCCGCTCCCAGTTGGTGTACCCCAGGGATCCGTCCTAGGTCCACTCCTTTTCTCTCTCTATACCAGTGGTTCTCAAGCTGTGGGTCGTGACCCCCACAGGGGTCGCCACAGGATTTAGCGGGGGTCGCCTCACTCCACCGTTAAAAAAAAAAGTGCACAAGTTGCTGCTGCTGCCGAGTCCACTTCGACAGCGGCAAACTCACTGCCTCCCAGTCCCTTCTAATGCAGCTGCTGCTATGCCAGTAAAACCATTGCAGAGCCTTCCTGTCTCTTGATGGGCTCCGTGCAGCATTGTACCACCTCCAAAGGAAGTTGTTTACCACTTCCTTTGGAGGCGGGACAATGCTGCATGGAACCCGTCGAGAGACAGGAAGGCTCCACAACTTTTTTACAGGCATAGCCACGGTTTCCTAAGAGACAGGGAGCCACGGCTGTAGAAGAACAGCAGGGCAGCAGCAAGCAGACAGGGAGAGGGGAGGAGGGGGCAGAGAACCTGCAACAGGGCTGACATGAGGGAGGGAGGGAGGGAAGGAGGGGGCTGACATTGATGGATGGATGGAGGGGGCTGACATGGACAAGGCAGGCTGACATGGAGAGAGGGGGGCTGACATGGATGGAGGGAGCGAAGGGCTGACATTGATGGATGGAGGGATGGAGAGGGGGGGCTGACATTGATGGATGGGTGGATGAATGGATGGATGGATGGAGGGAGGGAGGGGGCTGAAATGGAGGGAGGGGGGCTGACATGGGCAGGGGAGCTGACATGGAGGGAGGGAGGGAGGGCTGACATGGACAGGGGGGGACTGACATGGAGGGATGGATGGAGGGAGGGAGGGGGCTGACATGGACAGGGGGGCTGACATGGAGGGAGGGAGGGAGGGCTGACATGGACAGGGGGGGACTGACATGGATGGATGGATGGAGGGAGGGAGGGGGCTGACATGGACAGGGGGGCTGACATGGAGGGAGGGAGGGAGGGCTGACATGGACAGGGGGGGACTGACATGGAGGGATGGATGGAGGGAGGGAGGGGGCTGACATGGACAGGGGGGCTGACATGGAAGGAGGGAGCAGGGCTAACATTAATGGAGGGAGGGAGAGGGCTGACATGGACAGGGGGGCTGACATGGAGGGAGTGAGGTCTGACATGGACAGAGGGGGGGCTGACATTGATGGAGGGAGGGAGGGGGGCTGACATGGACAGGGGGGCTGACATAGAGGGAGGGAGGGGGCTGACATTGATGGATGGATGGAGGGGGCTGTCATGAACAAGGGGGGCTGACATGGATGGAGGGAGGGGAGGGCTGACATTGATGGAGAGAGGGATGGAGGGAGGGGGCTGACATTGATGGATGGATAGAGGGAGGGAGGGGGGCTGACATGGACAGAGGGGGACTGACATGGAGGGAGGGAGGGCTGACATCAGTCATACGCACCCACAACATCAGCTTCCACATATATGTAAAGCAAAACATGTTATCCAAGTTGTTACTCCTGTTCTATGTGAAGCCAAGCAGTTTGTTATGGTCATTTTGTTGTATGTAAACCGCGCTGACAATAGTGCGGTATATAAGAAATTGTAATAAATAAATAAATAAATATATGCTGATGATATCATGCTGTACGCCCCCATTACAACCACGGATCCAACAAACACCCATCTATCAACATGCTTCACCGAGGTGTCCGACTGGTTACGAGCAAACAACCTATCCATCAACATGAAGAAAACAGAAGCCCTCATAGTCACCAGAGAAACAGATTTCACCCCGCCTACGCACCTCACTATAGGACCCACAAACATTCAAATACAACCACAAATACGATACCTGGGCATAATTATTGACCAAGCCCTCACCTTAAAGCAGCAAATCGCCAAAACCTCTGGAATTATATTCCACAAAGCAAGAATGGTGCAACGCCTTAGACCTCTGCTTGACCATCAACACTTCCGAACTGTAATGCAAGCCATGACGATCCCACATCTGGACTACTGCAACATAATCTACCACGGCCTGCCAGCCACACAGACAAACCCCCTCCGAACAGCACTAAACACCACGGCAAGAATCATCCAGACTGCAAAGAAAACTGACCACATCACCCCAATTCTGAAAGACCTACATATACTTCCCTTCGAAGCAAGGTCTAAATACAAGGCCATCCTACTTACCCACAAAGCCATAAATCAAGCACAGAACTCCCAGCTTCACACCCTACTGTCTCGTCCAGCCCACGGCAGAACTACCAGACAAACCTCCAGCAATTACCTCACCATCCCCCACAAAAGAACTAAATGCCTACAACGGACCTGCAACCGAGCCTTTGAGCTTTATGCTCCATCCCTATGGAACTCTTTACCGACTTGTCTCAGAAACAACGCCGATCTACCATCTTTCAGGAAACAGCTCAAAACCACCCTGTTCCAGGAATACCTCAACATGACCCCCACCAAAAAGCAAACTAACCTCTGATCTCATCCACCAAGAACCTCTGATTCAAACTACAGTAACCTGCCCACGTCCAATGTCTGTCCCATGTCTGAAGTCAGTACCATGTCAAAATCATGAATGTTGCCTCCCTGGTGATGGCCCTACCCTACCAACTAAATTCCCCCACCCTTCTATGTAACACCGCTTTGACCCGGCGAAAAGCGGGATATAAATACAGCTAAATAAATAAATAAAATAAACATGGACCAAGGGGGGAATGACATGGAGGGATGGATGGCGGGCTGACATGGAGGGAGGGAGGGAGGGAGGGAGGGCTGACATGGACAGAGGGGGCTGAAATGGAGAGAGGGAGGGAGGGAGGGGAGGGCTGACATGGAGAGATGGAGGGAGGGAGGGGTGGCTGACATTGATGGATGGACGGAGGGAGGGAGGGGGGCTGACATGGACAGAGGGGGGACTGACATGGAGGGATGGATAGAGGGAGGGAGGGAGGGGGGCTGACATAGACAGGGGGCTGACATGGAGGGAGGGAGGGCTGACGTGGACGGGGGGCTGACATGGAGAGCAGGAGGGGAGGGCTGACATGGAGAGATAGAGGGAGGGAGGGAGGGGTGGCTGACATTGATTGATGGATGGATGGATGGAGGGAGGGAGGGAGGAGGGCTGACATGGACAAAGGGAAGAGACAGGGGGACATACTGGACAGATGGGGAAAAATTGTATCACCAAAGCTGTTGCCCCCATTACAGCTTCTGCATCTGTCCAGACAGAGGTCCCAATGCTAGTTGAAGGACCAGTTCCATGTGCAGGATGCCTGCAGGCAGAAGCTCTCAGGAAACAAGTTGAGGAACTCAGAGAGGAGGTGGCAAGGCTGAAGAGTATTCAAGACAGTGAGAAGTACATTGATGAGATGCTTCTTGCAACATCCAAGCTTTCCAGCACAGGAGAAGATGGGAGCCTACAGAATGACAAAGGTTGGACATAAGTCAACAGGGCCTGCAGAATCACCAATCCAACTTATCCAGCCCTTGAACTGAAGAACCATTATGCAGCCCAGGAAGTGGAGGAGGTGAAACCAACCCTGGAAAGGGAAGAACAAGAGCTCAAGCACCCCAAAGTTGCAGAATGAGTGACCACAAGGAAGGGAAGGGTAGTGGTGGTTGGAGACTCTCTTCTGAGGGGTACTGAGGCATCCATCTGCCGACCAGATGATGTCCAGAGAAGTATGCTGCCTGCCGTGTGCCAAAATTCGAGATGTTACAGATAGTTTACCGAGTCTCATCAAGCCCACTGACTATTACCCAATGTTGCTTATCAATGTCGGCAAAAATGATACTGCCAGGTATCCCTCTGGGCATATCAAAAGTGACTTCATGACTCTGGGACAGAGGGTGAAGCAGATAGGGATGCAGGTGGTGTTCCCTTCAATCCTTCCTGTTGAGAGTAAAGGCCAAGACAGAGAAGCTCACATCCTGGAGATGAATGCATGGCTGCGTGGATGGTGTCATCAAGAAAATTTTGGTTTCCTGGACCATGGGATGCTGTTCCAAGGGTTGCAGAGCAGAGATGGCATCCATCTGTCCAAGAAAGGTCGACATTTCTTGAGTAGCTGACTGGCTAATTTACTGAAGAGGGTTTAAACTAGATTCATTGGGAGATGGGGGAAGAAAACATCTAGGTAAGTGAAAGTCCCCAGGTAAGTGAAACATTAAATATCTTTATGGAAATGTGTAAAAGGAACAACATATGGAAAGCGGTGTGTATAAATGCCTATAGCATGGGAAATAAGATCCCAGATGTTGAAACTTTAATGGGAGAAACATAGAAACATAGAAAAATGATGACAGAAAAAGACCACATGGCCTATCTAGTCTGTCCTTCCATATCAACAACTACAACAGTCCCCTTTTATTCTTTAGAGATCCTCTGTGTTTGTCCCATGCTTTTTTGAAATCAGATACCGTCCTCATCTCTAGCACCTCCACTAGGAGACTATTCCATGGATCCACTACTCTTTCCGTAAAGAAATATTTCCGCATATCACTCCTGAATCTATCCCCTTTCATCCTCATCCCATGTCCCCACATAGCAGAACTTGCTTTCAATCGAAAGAGGCTCTCCCCCTGTGCATTTATGCTACGGAGATATTTAAACATCTCAATGATATTCCCTCTTTCCCGCCTTTCCTCTATGGTGTACATATTAAGATCCTTTAGTCTGCCCTTATATGTTTTATAATGAAGACCTCTAACCATTTTAATAACCACCCTCTGTACTGACTCCAGCCTGTTTATATCCTTTTGAAGGTGCAGTCTCCAAAATTGCACACAATACTCCAAATGAGGTCGCACCAAAGACTTACACACTACTACTACTACTACTACTACTACTATTGAGCATTTATATAGCACTACCAGTCATACGCAGCACTGTACAGACATGTAAGGGACATTCCCTGCTCATCAGAGCTTACAATCTAGTAAAGACAAAACACAGAGCAACAGTTTAATCAGGACAAAACACAAAACACGGCACTTATAGTCTAGTCAAGACAAAACACAGAAGTCAAGATCTGAAAGCAACAGTGAAGAGGTGGGTTTTCAACCTGGATTTGAAGAGGGCCAGGGAGGGTGCCCGGTGTATAGACACAGGTAGCTTGTTCCAGGCGTAAGGTGCAGCAAGGTGAAAGGAGTGAATTCTGGAGTTAGCAGTACAAGTGGAGGGCCTACATAGAAGTAGTTTGTTAGAAGAGCGAAGTACCTGAGAGGGGTTGTAAGGAGAGATAAGAGATGAAAGGTACTTAGGAGCCAAAGAGTGAATGCATTTATAGGTCAGGAGGAGAAGTTTGAACTGGATGCGGAAACAGATAGGGAGCCAGTGAAGTGACTTGAGAAGAGGAGTAATGTGGACATGGCGAGGCTGGTGGAAAATTAGTTCAGCAGCAGAATGTTGAATGGATTGAAGGGGAAAGAGATGGTTTGCAGGGAGACCAGCAAGGAGCAGGTTGCAGTAGTCAAGGCGGGAGGTGATTAAGGAGTGGATAAGCATTTTAGTAGTGTGTTCAGAAAGGAAGGCGCTGATTTTGCTAATGTTGTAGAGAAAGAAACAGCAGATCTTAGCTACAAGCTGGATATGTGTGGAGACTGAGCACGTCACTCTTTTGGTGACCATTCCCCCCCCCCCCCCCCGTATAAATAGACCAGGATCCGCCTCCTTTCTCCAGTAACCTATTGACAAAGCAGACTCACCAGAGCAATAATTAAGTAGTTAAGAAAACATTCAAACTATCTCTCTATAAAGATAACTCTTCAGAAGTCCAACTGAACAGTACTAGTTTTAAACCTACCCCAATAAAGAAAATATTTCCCCTTTTAAACGAAAGCACCAAAAAGAATGTAACTTTGTTGTAAAAATGTGCTAAAACCCTTTTAAGAGCTCCAGAGAGAGAGCTAGTAATTAAAAAAGCCACAAATTCTTACCTTTGCTTGAAATGTATAGCCTCTGTTAGGAATGCCAGAAAGACAGAGAAGGAAGGATGTAGGAAGAGAGAAGAGAGGAAAGGTATTGAGGGACAGTAGAAAGAATGCATTTATCTATAAGACAGGGAAGTTTGAATTGGATATAGAAATGTAAGGGGAGCCATTAAAGTGATTTTAGAAGAGGGGTTATATGAGTGTCTTCAGGCTGGTGGAAGATTAGCCACCAGCAGATTTCTGGATAGATTGATGAGGAGAGAGATGACACTGAGGAAGACTAGCAAGAAGGAGGTTGCAATAGTTAAGTCGAGAGGTGACCAAAGAGCGGACAAGAGTCTTAGTAGTGTGTTCAGAGAGGAAGGGACACAGTTTGTTAATGACGTAGAGAAAGAAATGACAGGTTTTAGCTCTATGTTGAATATGTGTGGAGAAGGAAAGGGAGGCATCAAAGATGACTCCAAGATTGAGGGCCGAGAAAACAGGAAGAAGAAGAAGACTGTTGTCAACAGTGATAGAGAAAGGAGGAAGGGGGGAGAAGGGTTTGAGGAAAAGTAAGTATTTCAGTCTTAGCCATATTCAATTTTAGGCATCGGTGAGACATCCAAGTGGCAAGATCAGATAAGGAAGTAGAGATACGAGTTTGGAGGGAAGGAGAGATGTCAAGTGTAGATAGATTTGAGAGTCATCAGCATAAAAATGATACTGAAGTACCTGAAGAGTAGAGAATGGCCAATGTAAAGCCAATTTTGATATGGGAAACTACAGTAACCGATGACCTTGATATTGGTGCTGGTCAAAATAGTAAAACCATTATACAGAATAAAATTACTGAACATGTAGATAGTGGTGATATAAAGGGAGAAAGCCAACATGGATTTAGACAAGGAAAGCCTCATCTTACTAATCTGTTACATTTTTTGAAGGTGTGAATCTCTTGGTCTAATTAAAAATCATGGGATTCGAGGCACTATTTATTTATTTGGTTTTATATACCACGCTATATAAAATCAGCACGGTTTACATAAGAACAAATAAGAGACAGTCCCTGCTCATCAGAGCTCACAATTTAATCAAGCCAATCTCTTAAGTTTGCAGAGATGGCAGCAAGCTATTTATAAGTTATCTAATTATTTAAGCCAGTTTGGTTTTCAGGATAGCCACAATGAATACACATGAGACAGATTTGCAATATATCTGAACGGGCTCCAAGAGCAGGGGGAATCCAGCTCCAAAGATACATAAATAGCTATAAATGATCCCTCTTTTTTCTGGGCCCTCCTGCCCTGCAGGGGCGGGTTGGGCAGAATTAATGCCTCTGGATTAGGTATGTCCTGAGGACTGGGTTGGGAACCACTAGTCTAGATTACCATCCAGCAGATTCAAGCTTGAAGAAGTCAAAACTAATTTCACTTTATTTATTTATTTATTTAACTTCATTTATATACCGCTTTTCACCGGGTCAAAGCGGTGAAAAGCAGTATATAAATGCAGTTCAAACCTGGGATTATAGCTACTTGAGGCGTTACATAAATCAGAGCTACTTTACTTGATACTTCCAGCACATCTGAATATCATCTCATGCCCACTACATCTACAGAATAAAGGAGTTATTTTGAAGTCTTATTTGCAGTTGCCACATACAAAGTTAAGTATTTACACATAGAAATGATGGGCTCGATATTCAGCAGCAGGGCTAGCGCATATGCAGCACCTAGCTATTGCTGCCGAAGAGTTAACCCAGATATTTAATGCTGGGACCGGCCCATCCACTAGGCAAACTTAGGTGGTCACCTAGAGCAGCAGACCTCTGCGGGTGGCACAGCATACATGGCCTGCCGCCCCCTCATGCTGAGTCAAGCTGTGCTGCCACCCCCCACTGCTGCTGATTCTGGCAATGGGGTTGGCTCAGCAGCAGGAGGCCATGTGCTTTGGCACACATGGTCTGCCGCTTCTGACCCCCTTGACACAACTTTGGAGGGGATGTCAGAAATGACAGGCCATGTGTGCCGAAGCACACGGCCTGCCGCTGCCACCGAGCCACCCTCCGACCCCACTACTAGAATCAGCGGAAACACAGCACAGGAAAGAGGGAAGGGTAATGCATGGGGGGAGCAGCACACAAGGGGGGCAGCACATCAGAGCCTCTGCCTAGGGTGGCAGAAACCCTTGGGCCAGTTTTGGCTGGACCATATTTGGCCATCAACATTGAATATCCGGTTCTGCCGCACAGTGCCGCATGACGCAGAAGCTAACCAGACAGCGGTGATATTCAGCTACTGCCCTGTTAGCTTTGGCAGCACAAGTTATGACAGCTTTTGCTGCACCTAATTTTCACTGCCAAGGGACAACAGGGCAGTGTCTGAATATGGCCACTGACTGGTTCTCCCTGGGTACCGCCCCTGGAATTCCCCATGTAGCATTGGGGCGTACAGCAGCAGTATCCATGTTAGTGCTGTTGAATATCCCTCTTAGAGGTTTATGGGTCTGTAAACTGTGCAACTGCTTTGGAATACACTGGTCAACATTAAAATCATTACTGACTTTAAAAGGCCCTAATCTGTAGTATCTTGGTGAGCTGATCGTGAATATAACATTAAAAAAATGTGTATTGTCTCTCGTTTTGAAGATATTGCATGTAGTTCATTTTTGACGTTTCACCGTGTAAATTTATCCAGTAGGACATCAACAACATCCCAAATAAGCCTTGAATGATGTAATATTGCATCACATTGCATAATACCAGCATGCACACATTATCCAGAGTTGATTGCATCATTTTTTGATGCAATGCAATACTACTGCCAGACGGCTGCTAAAGCCATCTGACTCAGCAGTGTACTATACGCAGTCGGAAAGGAAAGTAATCTGGTATTCTGTTCCGATATTGAAAGCCTCATGAATGCCTTAAAAATCACTCATGACCCACAAGACTGGAGACTATTTATAGACTCTTCGAAACTGAGGCTGAAGGCTGTGCTTTTGAACAATGGAAACCGTCTTCCATCTATTCCAATAGCGCATGCCGTCCACATGAAAGAGACATACGATAACTTAAAGCATCTACTGACTTCCATTAACTATAACAAGTACAGCTGACACCTCTGTGGTGACTTGAAGGTAGTTGCCCTTTCAATGGGACTGCAGCAGGAATATATAAAATACATGTGTTTCTTATGTGAGAGGGATAGCCGAGCAAGGGATTGGCACTACTTGAGGAAGGAATGGAATCACAGGCAAAATGTAACAGTTGGAGAGAAGAATATCCAGCACCCAGCTCTGGTTGAGGCTCACAAAATCCTGTTACCACCCCTTCACATCAAACTAGGTTTGATGAAAAACTTCATGAAAGCCATGGACCGCACTTTGCCAGCTTTCCGATACCTGCATGAAAAATTCCCTCGACTCAGCGAAACAAAGATTAAAGAGGGAGTTTTTGTGGGTCCTCAGATTCGAGAGCTCTTCAAAGATGACCGGTTCAACAACTTGCTGCAGGGTGATGTGAAACAAGCATGGAATGCTTTTCGCCTAGTGTCAACAAACTTTCTCGGGAATGTTAGGGCAGAAAACTACAAGGAACTAGTAGAAGACATGCTGATGCAGTATCAGAAACTTGGCTGCAATATGTCTCTAAAGATCCATTTCCTTGATTCCCATCTCGATTTCTTTCCTGACAACTGTGGCATGGTTAGTGATGAACAGGGCGAACGTTTTCACCAGGATATCGCAGTGATGGAGCAAAGATACCAGGGAAAATGGTCCACTTCAATACTGGCTGACTACTGCTGGACACTCCCCAGAGAAGTTCCCGAACAGCTGTACAAGAGACAGGCGAAAAAATCTAAGAAGTAGTCTATGACTTGGTTTTTTACAGGTTTTAACCGAAGGCCTATTATATTTACTATTGACATGCATTTCATGATGTAAACATAAATTCTTGTAGATTACAAAAAACTAGAGCCAACTTTGCAATTTCACTGTCATATTCGTGTTCAGCATATAAAAATTGATAAGAAATGACTATTTTTATTTCAGTAACATGACTTTTGTAAAAATTTGTTTGCCAGTGTAATTTGTTACCGTTCAATTCCCACATAGGGACAAGTAACCTTAGGCCGGAGGGACTGGGGTCTCTAGACCTATGACCACTCCTTGTGGCCTTGGGCAAGCCACTTAACCCTCCATTGCCTCAGGTGTGCTTAGATTGTGAGCCCTTCGGGGACAAGGGAATAAAAAGTGCCTGTTAGTGTATATCTGTAAACTGCTTTGACCCAGTGAAAAGCGGTATATAAGCACAGCTAAATAAATAAATAATAGGTCCTGTCGCTCTGCTATACAAAGAACTCCTTCTTCCAACACTTTGGCAAGGGTGAGCCACTTGGTGCAGGAAATACCGCGCTGGTCCTGTAAGACTTGAGACATCAAGACCAGTGCTGGAGTTCCTGCAGCACACAGATCACACTCACAGAGAACCACATGGTGCAGGGAGGAGGAAGCCACAGAAAATAAAAGGCAGGAAAATCCCTGGCACTTGGGATTTGTGGAACTTGCATTACACAGCATATAAAATACAGCAGAAGAAAAACAAATGAAAATATCAAAAAACCTCACCATGTCTCACTACTGATGCCAGAAGAAGAGGCCTCAGGGAGTTACTATTGTCCCAGTTCTTGGGTGTCTGAGTTCTACGGCATGGTCAGGTATAAATCTGGTTCTTGAATGGCAGGTCTCTCTCCAATCTGTGACATTTCCTTATCAGCTGGTGCTCACTTCCGAGCACCGGGTAAGACTGGAAACAGTAACCAGAGGGCATTAGGGGCATATCTCATTCAAGGCAGTAAGAACATACTTTTCAAGAGCTTGTGGAACATTCAGAGACTCCTGAATATCTAATGAAGCTACAGTTTAACCCATTTAAGACTAATAAGAGAAATTATTTTATCAGTGAACACATAATCAAACTCTGGAATTTGTTACCAAAGGATGTGGTAAAAGCTATTAGTGTAGTTGGGTTTAAAAAAGACTTGGACAAGTTCTTGGAAGAAAGGTCCATAAACCATTATTAAAGAGGACCCAGAAAATCCACTGCTTGCCCCAATGCAAGCATTTTGGAACCAATGTGTCTTTTTGGGAACCTACATTTCAGTGGATTGTCCACTGTTGGAAACAGGATTCTGGGCTTGATGGACATTGGCTTGACCCAGTATAGCATTTCTTATGTTCCCTCTGGAAGCCAAAAATCATTTGAATAAATTCAGTCCTCAACTATTTTGATTCATTGTACATGTTGAACTGTTCGGCTATGGATTTACAGTCCTACTGCACTGAAGTTTTTATCTACAAATCTTTAAACCACATACGATCACAGATGAGGTCTCACATCATTTTGCTTTTTAATTTCATTTGTAAGTTCTATAGAGTAGGAACTGTCTCTTCTATGGGACGTGATAGTGTTGCACCTAAGTGCTGAAACAAAGCTGTATTAGGGGCAGTTCCGCCATGTTAACTGTCAAAGACATTTCCCTGGCTGTTAGCGCAGAGCCCTGTCCCATAGCACGTGCGGTGTTAGGGCAGCTGCCCCCAATGCTACCTACTGAAGTGGTGTTAGGTGATTCCTTGCTAATGCAGTTCGCATGTGGTGTGAACCCCACGCTGACTTCGCAGAGCAAACCGCGCCCACTCTCTGCCCTTACTCCTACCCGCAATCTTAACTCGAGTTAGACGGTTACAGCGGACATCATCCCATGCTGTCATGGCCCCACTCTAGCTGGCAACATGTGTCCCAATGCGCATTCAGCGTTGACGTGTGCCAGAACATGTGTTGACATCGCCCTCTAGTGCCTGCACAGTGCATCATATGTCTTGTGCTGTTATATAAATGATCTCCTCATCCCCCACCCATACACACCCCCTCTCCTACCCAGAACTACCCTATCAGGCAAAGTATCTCACCAAGCATCCTGTGGAAGTGCACACTATGGCTTTTGTACACAATCAAATTAATTGTGCACACATAGGTATATATGTGCACAAGCAATTTGAACACACTTTTATTTTTTAGACACCAAAATGAATGTCCAAATCCTGAAATGTTTACTACATACATGGAGAGAGAGATCATTATTCTTAATGGAGTTGGAAAATACAGTTTTAGGAAGGAAAAGCTCCTCTGCAGTGTAGCACCATCCAGATCGGGTCTGGCCTGGAGCAGATTTCAAGTGCTCTTCAGGCTACCTTAGACTTGTCTCATGCTGATGCTGGTGCTTAGGGCTGCCACAGATCTATATTAGATGGGAAGTCAGGATAGAAGGAGAAAGGCTGGGTACAGGGACACAGAGATGAATGGAACCCACTGACTACATATCCAGCCAATGATTATGAGTCCCCCTGGAAGAGAAATGAAGCCAAGATGGCAGACTGTGTTTGGACAGCTGTTGACAAATGGTCCTGCTACAGTTTTGGGAGCAAAGCTGGCCAGGCTGCTCCAGTTCATGTACTGGGTAGTTCTGAGAGGCTCTACTGGCTCTGACACAGTGCAGCTGCCTTTGATTTGGGTGATCAACCCGACCTGGCATCGCTTCCAGCTCCTGCTTGTGCACTGGTGATATCAGATGAGCTTCCAGTGCTCTTACTCTTTAGAGCTGGGGTTTCAAAACCTGTCCTGGATTCTTCCCAGCCAGTTGGATTTTTGGAATATCCACAACGAATATGTATGAAAAGATTGCATACAATGGAGGCAGTGCATGCAAATCTCTCTCATGCATATTCATTATGGATATCTGGAAATCCCGACTAGCTGGGAGGCAAGTTTGAGAACCACTACTTTTTGGGTTTCCATTTTTTATCTTTGCCCTCAGTGACTGGAAACAAACAAATGAATCTCTGTGGTGAGAGAGAGACACTTTCTCCTGCCAGGATTCTGCTGTTATAATGCCCCCTTATGACATCAGCACCTTTCACTCTCTCTAGGTTACATGGGGATTCATTGCAGGCTGCATCATAAAACGTATCCAGAGGGATTTTTCACATGAACTCTGGAGATCACGGCAAGCCTCCTTTTTCATATTCCACCCACAGGGAAGGAAAACACTTTTTCAATTCACCAGTAACTAAAAACCAGCTTAACTAATATAGACACTTATAAAAAAATTACCAAGATGATATGTTGGACACTTCCTGTTGCCCTATACACATGGCTGAGGTGTCTCTCCAAAGAATAAAAACCATAGATTAGCAGAAGAAAAGCCACAGTACAGAGGAGAGGCAGTTCCTGTTCCAGCATTACAGACACTGATCCTGAACTTGAAGCTGGCATAAGGACTGGACTGCAGGATGGCTAACTAGGCTTGTTGGGGTAGGAACTGGGAACCTGGCTGACTGGAGTATGGTGCAGGGGGAAGGGAGGCTGGGCTGATTTTAGAGGAGGAAGATGGTAGGATGGGTAGAAATGTGCTAAAAGGGAAAGACTGGTTAACAGCATGGTGGGAGGAGAAAGAGCAAGACTGCACAGTGAACGGAAGAGATCAGCAATGACTCATAATGTGAAGGAAAAGGATATAAAAAGACAGCGGGAAAGATGTATGTCTGAAGAGCTCCCACTGCCTTGCCCAGAACAGAGGCAGTCAATCATCTTTCAGGGAATCATTAGAGTCACGCGTTATCAATTCACAGCAGTTTGGTAAATGGTAAAGATTTATCTATGTGATAGAAGTAGGTGTAATTCAGTGTGTTCCTATTAAATATCTTGGAAGATGTATAAATTCAGGAATTTGCCACTTCTGCTATTTATCATTCCTAGAATGTTTTTAAATGTACACAGTGCTGTAGACATACCCATGACAGATAGTTCTTGTTAGGTGTCTATTCAAGAAAGACAATTTATAATGAATAAAAATGTTTATCAAGATAAAGTTGCAATTCTGCTGGATCTTAACGTTGTGGTCAAAGATCAAATCACACACCTCACTCATAACTCATCGCCTGCAGCCAGAAGCGTTCCCTGCTACTGTGCCAAACTGCTCCCTCCCATCAGTAGCATATTCATTGTGGATATCCTGAAAACCCCACTGTCTGTGAGGCAAGTTTGAGAACCCCTTCTTTAGGGTTTCCATTGTTTATTGTTCTCTTCAAACTCCTCAGTGTTTGGAAACAAACAAATGAATCTCCTTGGTGAGAGAGAGACACTTTCTCTTGCCAGCATTCTGCTGTCATAATGCCCTCTTATGACATCAGCATATTTCACTCTCCTATAGGTTACATAGAGATTCATTGTAGGCTGCATCATAAAATGTATCCAGAGGGGATTTTGCACATGAACTCTGGAGATCACAGCAAGCCTCCTTTTTTATATGCTTCCACAGGGAAGGAAAACACTCCCTCAACTCATCAGTGATTAAAAACCACTTTAACTAATGTAGACACTTATAAAAAACTTACCAAGACGAAGTGTTGGACACTTCCTATTTCCCTACACACATGGTTGGGGTGGTTCTCCAAAGAATAAAAGCCATAGATTTGCAGAAAGAAAGCTACAGTACAGAGCGGAGACAGTTCATATTCCAGCACTGCAGTCACTTATCCTGAACTTGGAACTGATGTAAATAAGGGCTGAGAGAGAAGATGGCTTGTTAGGGGCAGGAGCTAGGAGCCTGGCTGAATGGAGTAATAGCTGGGGGGGGGGGGGGGGGCTGATTTTAGTGAAGAGGGAGATGGTAAGATGGGGAGGAATGTGCTAAAAGGAAAAGACTGGTTAACAGCATGGTGGGAGGAGAAAGAACAAGACTGGGTGGGGAGGGAGGCTGATGGCTGGGGATTTCTGCCAGTAGCCTACAGGGATGTTTAAGGGCTTGATTTACTTTCTTTTTCCTCAGACATGGAATGGGAAAACTAGCCTTAGTAAATCATGTCCTACAGAAGTTGAAGTAGACCTCGAGTGGATCTCTTCCATCCCCCATCCCTGCTCCCAAACTTCAGTTAACAGGGGTGAGTGGAAGGTTTCAGCCGATGGCTCCTACGTTTTTGGGCTGGATCCTACATACAACAAAAATGTATCATGGCCTGTTCTATATTAATAATAATTGGTTTACGCATTTCTGCTGTGTAATGTTTATAAGCGTCATTGATGGAAGTGTCTCTTTTTAAGGCGTGCGTGTGCTTGGTATTTTTCCCTCAGAGTTATATCATGACACACACTATGTCAGAGAAATAATTACATATTACGCATTACTTGTCATACAAAGTGAGATTATTGCATAAACTAATTCATGCAAAATGGAAGAGAAACCTAAGAGAGAATGTATCCATCTGAAATAACTATTACATCCAAAACGCTCTCATTTCATCATGCCAGGAATGAACCTCAGTTGTAAACCAGGGAATGTTGGGTCTGATCTCAGATTTACTGCTAGTACATGTCTGAATACTTTTGATGTTCTGAGGGTGGAATATATGCAAACACAGATCAAGTAGCGCCCCATACAATTGGATATTTCTGTATCTTCCTACCACATTGTCTCAGATTGCATTTCTTGCTACTTGAGAATTTGTCACTTGCTACTGACTTTTCTCTCAGCAATGTCATTCTTGTGCTCTTCTCCTTTACCACAATGCCCGGCTTTCTGACAAGGATTTTTTCACTACTTTCCTCCTGCTCCTTTGGGCTACTAGCTCAGTCAGAAATGGCCTCCCTTCAATGTAAGGAAAAGTCAAAGGGAAACTCAGGAGTCCTTCAGAAACCTCTACATTACTACACCTTTCACTACTTTACCCATGATTCTGCCAACAGGAGAATGACACACAGACCTTCTTCTCTCCTTGTTGTAGAATCAGAAAATTCTCTAGCTCCTAAAATTTAGATAGTTTTTCCATCCTTGCACCGGAAGAACACACCTCTTATATAGAACACTGGGGGGGCATTTTCAATCACAGCAGCCGGCACTGCCAAATTCATCATCATCACTTTAAATTAAACCCGGATATCCAATGCCAGTGCAGATCTAGTGACCGACCCTGAATATCCAGTTTCATTAGATTGATATTTTGCAATCCAGTCAGCAGCAATATTCAGACACCATCCGAACTGCAAACCCGCCTAACGTTAGGACACCCTTTCACCTGCAGTTTAGCTTTTGGTTAGTAGCTGAATACTGCCTCTTACTGGCCACCCCTGGAACATGCCGGCATTAACCTAGTGTGCAGCAGAAGCCAATGGAATGCTAGGAATCATAAGGAAAGAAATGGAGAATAAAACAAAGGATATCATAATGCCTCTGTATCATTCTATGGTGTGTAGGGCTAGAACCCCTGCAATTCTGCGCCTGCAGATCTCTGGCCTGCTTAGCAGCTAAAGCCTGAACCAAAGCTGACCAAGCAAGATGGTTTCCTGCTACAAAGGACTTTTGCTGTGTTTACAGTCTCAGACCTGACCTTCACACAAATGCTTGCCAAGTGATCATACCTGAGCATACAGAAGACTATTGTTTCTCCCAGGACAAGCAGGATGAGTCAGCCACAAGTGGTGACATCATCCGACGGAGCCGAGACGGAAGTACTCTCAGTAGCCCAGAGGGCTTTTAGCCCTCTGGGCATGACCGGTAGCCCCACCTCCCGATCCGCCCCTAGCTGGTCAGAATTTGTCTTCCACTTTGCCAGCAAGACGTGTTTTCTACTCTCACCAAATTACCTCAATCAACTCTCACCAAATTAGCTCAAACAACATGAAGAAACCAGGCTTCAAGAAATGCCTGGGGTACTCCAGGAAGATGGCCAACGCGGATTCGCACCAATTTTGCGTCCGCTGCCTAGGTAAGGAGCACCCCGTCGAAGACTGCCTTTCCTGCGCTCGAATGTCCCCACGAGCTCTGAAGTCGCGTAGGCATGCCCTCCTCGAACCTGCAGATCCTGCTGCTGCTCCGATTCCGAGCTCCGCGGCATCCAGACCTGCCTCTGCTCACACTCCAGCCGGGGACGAGCCTGCCTCTGCCTCCGTCCCCCGCCGCGAATGCGTGCCTCTGCCTGCCGCGTGTTTGCCCATGGAGGCCGCCATCACTGACCTGCTTGACTCCACCCTTCCAGTTCCTGCCGCACTGACCTACGACCCGGAGGACCGCGTCAGCCCCGACAAGCTCAGACGCAGAACCTCTGCCTCCCACAGGATCTCTGAGCTGCAACACAGCGCAGGTCCTTTGCGCTGCCTGGATCATCGAAGCAACGACTCCCATGCAAGAGAGTCCCGGAGCAGGAGCCACAGCAGCGCAAGACGGTCACGTAGCAGGAGCCGCAGCCACGCGCGATCTTCCAGCAGCCACAGATCCGGCCGGCGCAGATCCATCACCCGGCGCAGCAGGTCAGTCAGTCGGCACAGATGCCGGCGCAGCAGGTCACCTGGTCAGCGCAGATCCAGCCGACACAGATCGCATTGCAGCAGGCCCAACTCCCACGGACGCGGATCCCATAGGAGCCGGCGCAACCCTTCCAGACACAGCCCGAGGCACAGGCACCACTCTTCAACGAGGAATCGCAGATCACACGGCCGCCGCAGATCCCCCGAATGGCGCAGCAATGCTCATTCTGGCCACAGAACAGCCCGAAATGTTCGGAGTGAATCGAACTCTAGTGACAGTTCTAAATCTGCCTCACAGCGCAGTGACAGCTCCCGCGGGAGGGATAAGAGCAGCTCCAGGCACAAGCGCAGCAGGAGCGCGTCTTCAAGGGGCAAATACCCCTCCACAGCAAACAAAAGGACACGGCACTCCTCCAGTTCCTCTGCCTCCAGCCAAGGTGCTGTTTCCTTATCATCATCATCCAACTCATCTGCCTTGGAGGAAGCGCCCTCCCCGAAGCAGAGCAATCTGATCCCTGCTGCACCATCCCAGCCCACTGAACCCATTCAGCTTCTCACGGGCATGTTGCAGGAGTGGGCTGCAAAGCTGTCAAGCATCAGTTCCACCCCATTATTGTCTGCTCCACCGGCTCCTGAAGCATCAGCTCCCTTGCTCGACACTGCACAGGCTCAGGGTAGCACCGTCGAGACGGTCTCCGCAGTTCTGCCCTTGCCTCCCAGACTCTCTCTTTCCACCGAGGCCTCCGATAACCCTGCTGAAGCCCCAGCACCCCCTGAGGACATAACATACTACAAGTTCATCTGCAAAGTTATTTCCTCGCTGTCCATTACTCCTTTGGATGCTCCTGACCAGCGCAACGAAGTTCAAAGCGCACTCAAGTTCGTGGACACTCCCAAGACCGTCACTGCACTGCCTGTGCACCAACTTCTCCAAGACAATCTCTCCAAGACGTGGCAAACTCCTGCTTCTAATCTGACCTGCCCACGCAAACTGGATCTTAAATATGCAGTACAACCCCTACCGGGTTTTGACAAAGCACAGCTCCCTCATCAGTCTATTGTGGTCGAGTCGGCTATCAAGCGCTCCAAAAATTCTCGCGTTTCCAGCAACGCACCATCGGGTAAGGACAACAAACTCCTTGATGATGTAGTGAAGCGTGTCTACCAAGGAGCCACGCTTAATGCAAGAATAGCGGCCCACCAATTCCAACACGCCATCTACCAGGATTTGCTGGTGGCCAACATCAAGTCTGCCGTCTCCCAGCTTGCTGAAGCTCCGCACGCTCTCCTTACGTCTCTGGCCGAGCTCGAAGACTGCACCAGACATCAAGGTCGAGCTGCCCACGACTCCTTCGAGACTGCAGCGAGAATCGCCGGGTCTGCCATTTCCGCCCATCGCCTGGCCTGGCTTAGGGCCTCCGGCCTACGTGCGGACTCCCATGACAAGATCGCTGATACCCCCTGCACGGGAGACTCACTCTTTGGCGACAAAGTCAAGGACACCGTCAACGACATGCGGGAGCGCTGTACCACCCTTCAAACCCTTGAGGAAGGTACTGAGCGTAACCGTTCTTATCGCAAGGGATCTTCGCAGAGCTACACAAACCACAAACGCCACAACTCCTACCGAAAATGGCAGCAACCTCATTACAAACAGCAGTCCTACCAGCAGCCTTACAGGCAAAAACCACGCCAGCGGGAACGCACTCAAAAGAAGTCCGCACCTGCCACGGCTAAGAGCAATCCTAGTTTTTGACTACCCGCCCTGCACCCACCTTCCGACGGGCGGCCGCTTGTCGACATTCCTACGCTCCTGGCAGGACATAATGACAAACCGGTGGGTGCTCACCATCCTCAAGCAGGGCTATCGGATAAGATTTTCTTCGCTGCCACCCTGGCGCCCCCCGGCGGCGTGCAGCGCCCCTCCTCAGCATCTTCCAGACATGATCTCCGAGATCTCTGCCCTCCTACAATCCAGGGCCATTGAACCCGTTCCCCCCAACGAGGTCAATACGGGTTTTTACTTGAGATACTTCCTCGTGCCCAAGAAATCGGGGGGTACCAGACCAATTCTCGACTTGCGAAAGCTCAACAAGTGCATCACCAAGGAGAAGTTCAGGATGCATTCTCTATCGTCAATTCTGCCGCTCATACAACCCGTGGAATGGCTAGCTTCCTTGGACCTTCAGGATGCCTACACCCATGTTCCAATCCACCCTCACCACAGGAAATTCCTTTGCTTCAAAGTTGCGGAGCTGCACTACCAATACAAAGTCCTACCCTTCGGCCTTTCACCTGCCCCCAGAGTTTTCACCAAGTGTGTGGCAGTAGCGGCCGCTCATCTCCGCAAACTCGGAGTTTGCGTCTTTCCCTACCTCGACGACTGGCTGTTCACCGCCAACTCCCCTGAAGATCTCCGGAGAGCAGTTAAAACAGCCACGTCGCTGTTAACTTCTCAGGGCTTCCTGATCAACTACAAAAAGTCTCATCTCTCTCCTGTCCAGCGTTTGGAGTTCATTGGAGCTCTTATAGACACCACTCGGGCGAAGGCCTTCCTCCCCAAAGGCAGGATGGACACCATCATACGCCAAGTGATTCGCTCCCCCCAGTCCACAGCAAGAACTCTTCTACGCCTCCTGGGCCACATGGCTGCTACCACCCATGTCATTCTTCTCGCGAGGCTGCACATTCGTGTCCTCCAATGGCACCTACGATCCCACTGGTGCCAACACTCGCAACCCTTGACCGCCCTTGTCCCCATCGAAACAACCGTGACCAGGTCTATAACTTGGTGGACCAGTCATCGCAACCTCTCGCAGGGCAGATCCCTACGATCACCTGCACACCAAATCACAGTGATCACCGATGCCTCGAATCTGGGCTGGGGTGCGCACTGCACCGGCACACACACTCAAGGCTCTTGGACGACTCCAGAAAAAGATCTACACATCAACGTCCTCGAGCTCAGAGCTGTCCGCCTTGCCCTCGCAGCCTTCCAGGACCGCCTGAAGGGCAAAGTCGTCCGGATCCTAACAGACAACCAGGTAGCCATGTTCTACATAAACAAGCAAGGAGGCACGGGTTCAAGGCCCCTGTGCAAAGAGGCCCTCCGCACTTGGCGCCTCGCCAGGTCATATCGGTGCAGTCTCCAGGCATGCTACCTGCCAGGAGAGGAGAACGTCATAGCCGATCGCCTCAGCAGACAGTTGAACCCTCACGAGTGGACTCTCCACAAGGACGTATCACAGTCCCTCTTCAGGAGGTGGGGCCTTCCAGATATCGACCTCTTCGCGACTCGGGGGAACACCAAATGCCGCCTGTTTTGCTCCAAGAGGCCCGCCCAGCGCAGGGTTGTGGCAGACGCCTTAGACGTGGCGTGGGACCAGTGGCCCCTGGTGTATGCCTTCCCACCGATTCCCCTCATCGCAAGGACTATCCAACATCTGATCATGTACAAGACATTGGCCATCCTGGTGGCCCCCTACTGGCCCCGCCAAATCTGGTTCCCCTACCTGCATCGCTTGGCGCTGGAACCACCTATTCGCCTGCCCTTGAGGCCGGACTTACTCCACCAAGACAACGGCACCATCCTCCATCCCAACTTGCAGATGCTATCGCTGACGGCTTGGAAGCTGAAAGGCTAGCCCTGGCGCCGCTAAACCTCTCACCAGAAGTTCAGCAAGTCATCCTTGCAGCTTGACGCCCCTCTACCAGAAAGTGCTATAGCCTCAAGTGGCGTCGATTCAGCATCTGGTGCGAGACGGAGCACCTGGACCCCTTCTCTTGCCCGGTCCCATCTCTCCTTCAGTACCTTTCCATTCTCTCCTCGCTTGGCCTAAAGACACAGTCCGTTAAGGTCCACCTGTCCGCGATTGTGGCGTTTCACCATCATTTCGGCGATGCATCTGTTGCGGCCCTGCCGCTAGTCACCCGCTTCATGAAAGGCCTGCACAACCTGCACCCACCAGTCCGTGAACCAGTGCCCCCTTGGAACATCAGCATCGTCCTTGATCAGCTCACGGGTGCCCCCTTTGAACCACTGCACCTAGCTGAGTTAAAATTTGTCTCCTGGAAAACCCTATTCCTCATTGCCATTGCTTCAGCCAGACGGATCAGCGAGCTGCAGGCCCTGGTGGCTTACCCACCGTACACCATCCTTCACCAAGATCGTGCAAGTTTACGCACGCATCCAAAATTCGTTCCAAAAGTTGCCACTGCCTTCCATCTCAATCAGATCATTGAGCTACCCTGCTTTCTCCCGGGTCCCCACTCGGACTCAGAGCAGCAACGCCTTCACACCCTTGACTGCGTCAGGGTCATTCGATGTTACCTTGAGCGTACTGCCTCTCTGCGCAAGGACTCTCAGCTCTTTGTCTCGTATGACCCCAACAAACCTGGTCGCCCTGTGTCTAAGCGCACCCTGTCCATCTGGATCTCCTCTTGCATCTCCTTTTGCCTTTCGCTTGCGGGATCACCCCCCGCTTCCGGAGTTCGGGCTCACCACTTACGGGCCCTTGCTGCTACCATTGCCAACCTCCGCTCCATTCCCGTCGCTGAGATCTGCAGAGCTGCCACCTGGGCCTCCGTCCACACTTTTCAACGTCATTACTGCCTGGATGTAACAGAGCACACCGGCTCAACCTTCGGCCTAGCGGTACTGTCCGTGGCCTGCAGACGGGTACCACCACCCGGGCAAATCTAATCCTCAAGATGCCCGCTACCTACTCGTGACTGTGGCCCCAATGACTGATTGCATTGTAGTTCTTAATGACTGTTATTGCACTATTGTGGGACTCCTTGCGCTGATTGTCCCCACTTCAGCGCCGCTGTCCCTGTGTCCATTGCACTACCTTCTTGCACTGTTGACTGTTGGTGTTCATTGCACTGCCTTCTTGCACTGTTGACTGTTGTTGAATCCATTGTCATTGCACTATGATTGTTCACGGCTTGTTGCCTTGTGTTGCACATTGTTGCCTTGTTTTGCTTGCGGTGTTCAACATTAAACTTACCTGTTGCACTTTAATGCCCTGACTACCCTTCATTGGTCTTCCCCCCCCCCCCCACGCTGCCATATGTGCAGCTAGGGAGGCACCACTTGTGGCTGACTCATCCTGCTTGTCCTGAGAGAAAACTGAGTTACTTACCTGTAACATGAGTTCTCCAGGGACAGCAGGATAAGTCAGCCACACCTTCCCACCCTCCTCCCCGGCTGGGGGGGGGGAATCCTCAAGTCCGCCACCTAGCTCCTGGCGGGCCTCAGCTAGAGAAATCCTGACCAGCTAGGGGCGGATCGGGAGGTGGGGCTACCGGTCATGCCCAGAGGGCTAAAAGCCCTCTGGGCTACTGAGAGTACTTCCGTCTCGGCTCCGTCGGATGACGTCACCACTTGTGGCTGACTTATCCTGCTGTCCCTGGAGAACTCACGTTACAGGTAAGTAACTCAGTTTCTTTCCAATTAGTTTCCTAGGCCAATTAGTTGTCTACCTGCAAGAACATCTGCTTCTTCCCTCATTATGGCTCCTAGGTCTGCAGGATGAACACCTGTTCATTACCTTCTGATTTGCTGAGAGCACCTCGGACTGTCTTGTGCCAACCAATCAATGGACCTATGACGGAGACTCATCACAAAGAATAATACAGTCTACCCAGAAGACCTTTTGCGCCTCTTTGCTGTTTGTGCCGTTTACCTTGTGTCTGCTACCTGATCTGTCTGCAAGACAGGCACACACTACGTGTATGCAAGGCCGTTCTCCTAAGGACTGAGATAAGACTTTCAGAGATACCTTCGGTTCTGTGTTCTCCTGCGGTTCGCCTCTGAAAGGGCTGTAGCCTGCACTATCTAGCCTAGCTGCCTCCTTGAACCTATGCTGCTCCAGAGTCTTATTGGACCTCAGCCACCAGAGTGTCAGCTGGAGCTAAGGTACCATCCTACCTCTTCTCCTCCGGGTGGACTATGGTTAGCTAGAAACTTATTCCATAACTTTTCTCAGTGCACAGCGAATCAGTGACTTCTGGTTACTAATCACTGATTTATCACTTTGTCTAACTGTAATTCTGTGTCACAACAATCTGCTACCTCATGTTTCTAATTATATATCTTTAGCTATATATCTGTATGTTTTTCTACCATGCTGTCCATAATAAACATAATATATATATATACACACAGATGAGACTTCTTTCAAAGCTCATTATCATCAAAACTCTTAGAACATCAGGCTGGGTATTAGTAGCTAATTTCCCCTGGACATATCTAAGGGCATAACTTATTTTTTTGTGTGCAACTAATAATCCCTACAGTCCTTCCTAGGAGGGATTACTGTTTGGGAGTGTCACAGTGCACTCTGGGAGCTGTAGTCCTTCCTAGGGGGTAGTACTGTGTGGGAGTGTCACAGTGCAGTCTGGGAGCTGTAGTCCTTTCTAGGGGGTAGTACTGTGTGGGAGTGTCACAGTGCAGTCTGGGAGCTGTAGTCCTTCCTAGGGGGTATTACTGTGTGGGCATGTCACGGTGCACTCAGGGAGCTATAGTCCTCCCTAGGAGGGATTACTGTGTGGGAGTGTCACAGTGCACTTTGGAAGTTTTATTTATTTATTTACATTCTCTTATATACCGTGCTATTCTGCATCAGTGCGGTTTACATTGAACAAACTGAAATTACATTGAACAGGGCATTATAACTTGGAGATAACTATTTTACAGGGAACATGGGCTATGGAGGGTTAAGTGGCTTGCCCAAGACCACAAGGAGCACCTGTGGGACTAGAAACCCCAGTCCTTCCGGCCCAAGGTTGCTGTCCTCTAGTGGGATTTGAACCCCCAACTGTCCGGCCTGAAGTACCTTGCCCCAACCACTAGGCCACTCCTCCGCTCCTTCCTAGTTGTAGTCCTTCCTAGGTGGGATTAATGTGTGAGTGAGTCACAGTGCACTCTGGGAGCTGTAGTCCTTCCTAGGGAGTATTACTCTGTGCAAGTGTCACAGTTCACTCTGGGAGCTGTAGCCCTTCCTAGGATGGATTACTGTGTGGAATTGTCACAGTGCACTCTGGGAGCTGTAGTCCTTCCTAGGGGGTATTACTGTGTGGCCGTGTCACAGTGCACTCTGGGAGCTGTAGTCATTCCTAGGAGGGATTACTATGTGGGAGTGTCACAGTGTACTCTGGGAGCTGTAGTCCTTCCTAGAGGGTATTACTCTGTGGGAGTGTCACCGTGCACTCTGGGAGCTGTAGTCCTTCATAGGAGTGATTACTATGTGGGAGTATCACAGTGCACTCTGGGAGCTGTAGTTCTTCCTAGAAGGGATTACTGCGTGGGAGTGTTACAGTGCATTCTGGGAGCTGTATTCCTTCATAGGAGGGATTACTATATGGGAGTTTCACAGTGCACTCTCAGGTGCTGTAGACGTTTCTAGCAGGTATTTATTTCTGGGACTGTTACTGTTACAGCTTGGAGGATTGCAGATCCTGCCTTTGTTCAGCTTCTGGGCATCTCCGTGCACTCTTGGAATCAGCCCAGGATAGGGGGGAAGGAGCAGAGAAAGCATGGTGAGCCTTTATTACTGAAGCTTGTGCTTTGTGGAAAGTGCATCAGAGTGTGATACACTGAGAAAAAAAGAAACCTTGTAACATAGTAAGTGAGAGCAGATAATGACCTGCACTGGCCTTCTCATCTGCTCAGTGAGATTGCCAGCTTGTTCACACCGCTCTGTGCAGGACACCCCCCCATTTACTCCATGTCTTTGATTAGTGTTGTTTACACTACTCTGTGCTGGTTACCCCCTTCTACAGTATTTGCTGAAGTGCAAAAGTTATTTAAAGTTCCTTTGATTGCCTCCTCTGTGTCTCTGCCATGCCTTTCTGAATTTCTTCAGTGGTTTTGCTCCCACCACCACCTCCACTGGACGAAAGCTCTGCCACCCTGTGATAGGAGATTCCCCTCTGGCCAGATGTTCTACTGGAGATGTCAGCTCATGTCAGGATAAATACTTTCTCCATAAACAAGCAGTAGTGAAGTCCTTAGATATGGGTGATGGCACCGTACAGAGTCCACGCGGGATGTTCCCCAGCTGCTAGTGCCATTTTACCTCAGTTTACATTTTTCCATGGAGCCCAATGGATGAGTTTACCAACGTCTCTGAAATTTCCATTGCACCTCTGCCCCATTACTCATCAGTGATCCAGCTGTATGTCCTGCTCTTTCAAGATTTTATTTATTAATTTATTGTTTTGTTTTAACTGTTCTTTTATACCACACTGTACATTTAATGATGGCTACAAAGTTGTTACAAGAAAAAATGAGAACAGCAAAACTTATATACATTTTATATGAGATAAACTATAGTACAGTGGAACGCATCATATGTATAGCGAACAGCAACAGAAGGGATGTCTGAGCAGCGGATAGGCTTGGGGTGAGTGGGAGGGATGTAAAGGGGGAAGGATTCAGGAAGAGGGGGACAGAAGGAGTTCATGTGGTGGGTCCAAAGTGCTCCGTGAATAGGATGGTCTTGAGGTTTTTCAGTGATATTTCTGCATTTTTCTGGTAGAGAGTTCCAGAGGCTTGGTGCATGTTGTTTGAATGATGCTAATGCATGCATATTGGCTGCTTTTGATATTCTGTAACTTCTGGTTCCCACAACGGTTGCCCAAATATCACTAATCAAAGAATTACTTAGACGGCAGTTGCTTTAACTACAAAAACTTTTATTTCAGCATAACAAAATAGCAGTGTCATGCAGAACAGCAAAAGCCTGTCTAGAAATGGCAGACAGTACTTTCTCTCTCTCTGTAAAGGGGGAGAAAACACTGCCCACCCCCACCTGAAATGGCTGATTTATATACATTTCTCCTTGTCTCAAATGTCTGTTTCAAATTAGTTTCAGTGAATCCATCATAACTTCTTAGGTGTCAGCAGGGCCTCAGGCGTCCTGCAACACCTTTCCCCAGGGGAGAAATCCTTTTACATTTATACATCTGGATCTGCTTTTAGGTCTGCTCATCTATGCATGGCCTGTGACTTTTATACATCTGGATCTGCTTTTAGGTCTGCTCATCTATGCATGGCCAGTGACCTCTGCCCCTTCCTGTGTTTTTCCTCCTTGGCACTAATTGAAACCGTGCAGGGCTAGAGAGAGTGCTTTTGTGCTCATTAGTTTGAATTCTTTGCTTGACCTGTATTTTCTTACTGATATTACTAGGCCCAATATTCTGCATACTTCTATGCAGAATATGGTTACCCAGAATCCTCCATAGCAGGCCGCATCTATTATCTTATGGCAAGCATATACTCTCATATAGCTATTGTCTTCTTGTCTTCTGTGCCATCCATCCTCCTGTGTAGTTTCACCAGGCAAGGGTGCAGTCATATAAAGCCAATATATATACAGCAGACCCAAGGCAGAGTAAGTTAAATTTCCCAACAATTCTCATGTGCTATGGTCAGTAGGGGTCCAATATTTCCATTGATGGCTAGACACAAGTACAGCATTTAACTGTCGGTGCTGAACTGAACTCTGGATATTCAATGCCGGGGATCATATGCGGCCCCAGCATTAAGAACATAAGATATGCCATACTAGGTCAGACCAAGGTCCATCAAGCCCAGTATCCTGTTTCCAACAGTGGCCAATCTAGGTCACAAGTACCTAGCAGTTTCCCCAAAAAACACAGGTTCCATAATGCTTGTACTGGGGCAACCAGTAGCTTTCCTGGGTCACCTTTAAGAATGGTTTATGGACCCTTCTTCCAGGAACTTGTCCAAACTTTTTTTAAACCCAGCTACACTAATAGCTTTTTTAACAGCCTCTAGTAACAAATTCTGGAGTATTGATAAGTGTTGAGTGAAAAAAATATTTTCTCTTATTAGTTTTATACAGGTTACACTGTAGCTTCATTTTATGCCCTCTAGTTTTTCTACATTTTGATGACATAAATAATCGATCTACGTTTACCAGTTCCACTACATTCATTCATTTATAAACCTCTATCATATCTCTCCTCACCTGTCACTTTTCCAGGTTGAAGAGTCCTAAACCTTTTTAGCCTCTCCTCATTGGGGTATCCTTCCATCCCCTTTATCATTTTGGTGGCTCTTCTCTGTACCTTTTCTAATATTTATTTATTTATTTAGACAGTTTTGTATACTGCCTTATCCTTCAATCAAAGTGGTCACAACACAAGTGGGGGATACATTTAACACATGGAGATATGAGACACACACACTAATACTTACAGGGAACATGGGCAATGGAGGGTTAAGTGGCTTGAAGGAAACAAGGAGGCAAGAGAATGGATGACTACGAGTGCCTTTATTGTTGCTCCCCTACGCGTTACGGCCGAAGCCTTCCTCAGGGGGATACACTTAAAAATTAAAATATGAAAAATAAGTGGGGGATACATTTAACACATGGAGATATGAGACACACACACTAATACTTACAGGGAACATGGGCAATGGAGGGTTAAGTGGCTTGCCCAAGACCACAAGGAGCATCTGTGGGACTGGAAACCCTAGTCCTTCCGGCCCAAGGTTGCTGTCCTCTAGTGGGATTTGAACCCCTGACCTTCCAGCCTAAAGTACCTTGCCCCAACCACTAGGCTACTCCTCCCAATAATACTATCTCCTTTTTAAAGATACGGAGACCAAAATTGCACACAATATTCAAGGTGCGGTCGTACCATGGAACAATACAGAGGCATTATAATATCCTTTGTTTTATTCTCCATTCCTTTCCTTATGATATCTAGCATTCTATTTGCTCCCTTGGCCACCACTGCACACTGGGCGGAGGGTTTCAACATGTTATCCACGATGACGCCTACATTTTTTTCCTGGGTGGTGGTTCCTAATGTGGAAACTTGCAACGTGTCACCAGAGTTTGGGTTGTTCTTCCCTAGGTGCATAGGTTTGCACTTGTCAACATTAAATTTCATCTGCCATTTGAGCTTCCAGTTTTCCTATTTATCAAGGTCCTCTTGCTATTGTCTGCAATCCTCCTGGGTTTTAACATCTTTTAATAATTTTGTTTCCTCTGCAAATTTTATTATCTCACTCATTGTTCCCATTTGCACGTCATTTATCAATATGTTAATAAGCAACAGACCCACCACAGATCCTTGGGGTACCACATTATTCACCTTTCTCCATTAGGAAAATTGACCATTTAGCCCTTCCCTCTGCTTTTTATCTTTTAATCAGTTCCTGATCCACAATATTATACTACCTCCTATCCAATGACTTTTTAATTTCACCAAGAGTCTCTCATGAGGGACCTTGTCAAAGGCTTTCTGAAAAGCCAGATACACTACAGTGTCTGACCCATCTTTGACTACCTGTTTAATTACGTCTTTAAAAAAATCTAACAGATTAGTAAAACAAGACCTTCCTTAGCTACAGCCATGTTGTCTGTCTCCCATTAAACCCTGACAATCTACATGTTCAGTAATTTTGTTCTTTATAATGGTTTCTACCATTTTTCCCGATACTGACGTCAGGCTCACCAGCCTGTACTTTCCCAGATCACCCCTGAAACCCTTTTTAAAAATTAGTGTTACATTGGTCATCCTACAATCTTCAGTTATTTCATATGATTTTAATGATAGTTCACAGATTATTTATTTATTTAACAGTTTTTATATACCGTCTTTCATCAATTCAAGACAGTTTACAGGTAACAAAAACGTAACAGCATGGCCCTGCTGATTTACATGGAACAGAACTTAGTTAAATTGAAATCTTATAATATGAGAATGCAAGAACCATCAGGTAACTATGTACATTACCAATGTACATATTTACATTATATTATATACATTACATTACTAATAGTAGGTCTTCAATCTCATACTTCAGTTGTTTCAACACCCTTGGATGTATACCATCTGGTCCAGTTGATTACCTACTCTTCAGTTTATCAAATAGTTGTAATACATCTTCCCGGTTTATCAATATTTCTTTCAATTCTTCTGTTGCATCATCTTTAAATACCATTTCAGTCATGAGTAACTTCCCTACATCTTCCTCAGTAGAGACCAAAGCAAAACATTCATTCAGTCTCTATTTCATTCAGAATATCATTGAATATCTGGGGTCACCGTACTGCCTCACGATATTGCATGCTTCCCAGTTAGCACCTGCAGCTAAAAGATAGGGACTGTCACCCGGATTTCCCACGACACTCCCTGATGCGCAGTGGTTAGCATCAGAGCATGCAAAGGAGAAGATGGGATATTCAGCGGCACTAACTGTGTAAATGTCTTTTGAATATTTATTTATTCATATTCTCTTATATACCATGCTATTCTGCATCAGTGTGGTTTACATTGAACAAACTGAAATTACATTGAACAGGGCATTATAACTTGGAGATAACTATTTTACAGGGAACATGGGCTATGGAGGATTAAGTGGCTTGACCAAGACCACAAGGAGCACCTGTGGGACTAGAAACCCCAGTCCTTCCGGCCCAAGGTTGCTGTCCTCTAGTGGAATTTTAACCTGCAACCTTCCGGCCTGAAGTACCTTGCCCCAACCATTAGACCAATCCTCCACTCCACTTCATATGTTTTTAGTGCTTTGTCTGTTGGTTTTGGTTGTGTTTTGTAGAGTTTGTAGATGGGAGGAGGATTAGTTGTTGATGATTTTGAAAGTTAGGAACAGTATTTAGTATCTGATGTGGTTTTGCAGGGGAAGCTAGTGGAGTTGTCACAGGATAGGGATTATGTGGTTGTATTTGGGGTTCCTGGAATGATTCATGCAGCTCTATGACTGAAATGAAAGGTGGTATAAAAAATGGTAAAATCAATCAATCAATCATTACATCATATGCAGAGATGTGGAAGTATGTGTTATGGGCACGAATAATTGGGCTTAGAGGCTAAAGATTATTGGCTTGAGGGATACCTTGGGTTTGAGGGAAGGAGGATGAGTTGTTGATGCCCATTTTCAGTTGTTGTTGTCCCTGAAATAGGTAGGAGTGAAATAATTTTAGTACTTCATTTTGTATTCTTTGAAGGAGGATGCTATGGCAGACAGCGTTGGAGGCAGCTGAAATGTCAAAGAATATTAAGATTTATCCTTTGTGTGGTTTCCTGCCGCTCATGCCCCCTCCATCAGGACATTGAATCAGAGGGGGCAGGAGTGGCAAGCCATGAGCGTGTTAGCACGGGCACTTCAATGCCTGCACTGGCCATCGGGGGTTCATGCTGTAGAGGGGTGAATGAGGCCACATGAAGACTGGAGCCAAGGTTGGAGGACTCAGGCAAGCTCCCTGTGAGTGGGAATGATCAGACTGAGAGTTCCCCTCAGGAGGGCATGGCTGGACATGGCAGGACAGTTGGCCATTTTAGCTCAGAATCTGAACTCTCTGGTTCCCAACCCCCGCCCATCTGCTGATACGGCTTTGCCTGAAGTGTATTCAATGGGAAATTGCTAGAAGCTCTGAAGAACACAGCGAGGGTCTGGCTGTAGGTTAAGTTTTTTTCAGCTGAGTTTGTCCTTGTTTTGCAGCTTTAGAAGAAGAGTGGCCAGCTCAACCATTAGGCAAGACTAGGTAGTTAACTAGGGCAGGAGAATTTGAGGGGCTGCAAAGAGCAACAGCAGTCAAAGGAAAACACTAGATCCTGGCAGCCAGACAAACTCAAAGAGCCCTCAGCACAATCTTTTATCTGCAGGACGAGCAGACACTTTGGGGTATGTTTACTAAAGTTTCTTAACGTGCGCGGCGTGGTAGTGTGCCCAATGAAGAAGTCTGGCTGAGGCATTATCAGTTATGGGTAATATTGCATTCCAAGGCATTTTATTTTTACTGTAATTACGGCTGCTAGCAAACGCACTTCCAAAGCGTTGTAACATAAGGCGCCCCATAACGTACCCCATAGGGCACATTTTAAAGTGCACTGTCCGCCAAGGCACCCTACAATGTTGCTGAAAGGGTGGCCTATAGGGCGCCATATAGGGTGCCCTATGAGGCACGGCAAGGTCACTCTGATGGCAGTACTGCACATGTGAATATGTGGTAAGCTGAAGTAGGTGTGCTGACATACAAACAGCAACAGTAGTGTAGCATAATGGTTAAGGCACTGACTGATGGTGCAGGGGCCAAGGGTTCAATCCCCCACTTTGCCTAATGCAGAAGGCTGGCTGAGGCAGTACCTGTTATGGGTAAGATTGCTGTAGGTGGCATTTTATTTTTATTTCAATTAGTGCTGCCAGCAAACACACCCGCAAAGTGCCGTAACATAAGGTGCCGCAGAAGGCACTCCAGAGGGCATAGCATAAGGTGCACTGTCCGCCAAGGCACCCTATAATGCTGCCCATAGGGAGCCGTAGAGGGTGCTGAATGGGGCGCCCTATGAGGCACCGAAAGGTTACAGCACTGTGAGGGTGTTTTTCTGCTGGCTGTACTACCTGACATCACACACAAACTGCCCCAGACAGCCCCCCATGTACCCTGTAAAATACTTATCTCCAAGTTATAATGCCCTGTGCAATGTATGTCCAGTTTGTGCAATGTAAACCGCAATGGTGCAGAATAGCGCGGTTTATGGGGGAATGTAAATAAATAAAGTAAATAAAATAAAGAAACCCACTGTGGATTCAAACCACCAACCTCTTGCTCCATAGGCAGTGCAGTCACCAGTGGGCTACAACTCTATAACGGTAAAGAGATGTCTGTCTGGCTACCAAATAACTTCTGCAGACTGTGCTGCGGTAACCAGGGTAGGGTTAGTCCTCTTGCACCCATGATGCACTGCACATGCAAAGCAGCAGTCTACAGATGATCTGAAGATGGGGTATGCACCCCCACAGCACCTAGGCCTGGTAGGGGGTACTGACCGTGTGTGTTACTGGTACAGAGTAGCTACACACCGTCACAGTGTGCGGGTACTGTGCTCACGCTGAGGGTGCAGTGGGGCGCCCAGCACCAGGTCCACAGCACCTTCCATGGCAGAAATAGGCCATGCTGCAGGTCCCCAGCAGTGCTAGTGTGTGAGATAGGTAGTTCATGCAGACACACCTTGGATACATCTGTATTTCCCAGTCAGGTTTAGCCCTTATGGACCCATAGGCAGATTACATACCACCACCCACCCCACCCCACCCCACCCCCAGGGGCTGAGGGTGGGAAACAGGGTCTCCTACCAACAGATCCACATTCTACCTCCCTGCAATGTTGGCAGTAGAGGGGACCATCCACCCCAGTCCTGCTGGGGCACAGACACCCTACAGGGCAGGCAATACAGATCTGTACCAACCCATAAAGCAATAGCAGACAGACAGTAGGCCTGGAAATGCCCAGCTGCCCCCCACCATTATCTGACATTCAACAGCAGCAGGCCTCCAGCCGCTGCACCCTGCAAGGTGTTCCAGCAAGACACATACTAGCTAAAGAACATCTGCAAGCTAGTCCATAGTGCATGTTCCTGGAGAAGATGCATACACACCAAACAGATAAGTCAGTGATTGGGCCCCAAAAGGAAACCTATAGATATCACTTGAGAAAAATACTATATAACACTATGGGGGAACCTAGTCATGCCGTGGTCACTGCTCAGTCAGGGTGAGAGTGATCTCCCAGCAGGAAGTGCTGTGGCCACCCTGTCTGTGCAGGTGGTGGCCAGGCACTACAATGTCCCAGCCATTGCCCTATGCCCTGTGCAGATGCATCCTGCCCAGGCCACCCTGTCAGGGCTATACCCATGGTACCTTGCTCCTCATTATGCACATTGGCAGGCCGATACTGGCAACAATGCTGGCAGTGTGGGCTGTAGAGGGTGTTTGCAGCCACCAGACACTGGATAGACCAGGGGTGGGCAAACCTGGTCCTGGAGGGCGGCAGACCAGTCAGGTTTTCTCGATATCTCTAATGAATATGCATGAGATATATATGCATTAGAGATATCCTGCCAACCTGACTGGTTTGTGGCCCTCCAGGGCTGGATCTGGAGACCCCTGCCTTACACCTCTGTCATTTAAGATTGTGAGTGGACAAGGTGCAGATGTCCAAGACATCAAAAAGGTTAGATAGAATTTGTCACAGTCCTCCTCACTTCTCACCACCACCAAAAAATTGTCTATTAGACAACTTTTTGGTGGTGGTGAGAATCGAGGAGGAATGTGACACATTCTATATACCCTTTCAATGTCTAGGACATCTGTACCTTGCCCACTCATGATCTTAAATGAGAGAGGTGTAAGGCAGCGGTCTACAAATCCAGCCCTGGAGGGCCACAAACCAGTCAGGTTGGCAGGATATCTCTAATGCATATATATCTCATGCATGTTCATTAGGGATATCCCAAAAACCTGACTGGTCTGCGGCCCTCCAGGACCGGAGGTGCCCACCCCTGGGATAGACAGACACACACTCCCACACCTATGCCAGCATTGTGCTACTATAGAGGTGTTTGGCAGCCCTGGCCACGACACCAGTCCTGGGCACAGTGCAGGCATGGATATGGTACGCAATACTGTTGGGGCACTCCCCAGGGTGGTAAACACTGTCAGACACCAGACCTGAAGCACACTCCACAGACATCAGAAAGGTTGCTATGATGGAGCTCAATCAGCAAATTGTGCTTAACTTAGGGATTGCTATCTGCCAGTAATCATAGCAACCTTTTGATAGCTGTGTACCATATTCCCAGGTTCAGGGTGGCATTGCTAAGGTATGCAGGTGTTAGTATTGGGAGATGCACGCAGGGCCCAATGTCCTGCCTCTCCAGGAGCCATTGGTTAATGGGGCCTGTGGGTGCGGGTGTGTCTGCCCCTGTTGGCTGTTGCTTTACGGCAGAGGTTCCCAACTCCAGTCCTGGTGTGCCAAACACTGTTCTGGTTTTCATGCTGTCCCTCATGAATATGCATGAGATACATCTGCATACCATGGGGGCTGTGCATGGAGATGCAGCACAGACATATGTATTGGAAACAGCATGGAACCTGAATGGTGCTTGGCACTCCAGGACTGCCTTTGGGGGACTCTGCTCTAGGTACTGCACATGTTTATGGTGTTTGTGCTCTATGGGGTAAAATATATGCATTTGAGGCATGTTTCTGTTCTCAGCAAAACAGGTTCCGTCTTTACTACCATGTTTTCTTCATGGGTAAAATAAAGGGACTGGGTTGGCAGGAGCCACAGCAGGGATTTGAACCTATGACCTTCTACTCTTGGACACACTGTCTGTGTGCACTGCGCCACTGTGTTCCCACAGATATGGTGCATTCCCTGGGGATGTCCATGACTGTACATCTGACAGGGCCTGTCTGTTGCAGTGGCGGCACCCACCTACACAGGACTGGGCCTGGACTGCTGTGGGCAGCTGCCACTGCCCCCTCCACCACCAGTACCCCTCTGCCACCATGCTGACATGCCCTTCTGCTGGTGGTGCGCAGTCTCAGGCCATGCAGTGTGCGGGTAGGCGCCTGCCTATGGTGCGGGTTCTGGGGTAGAGGTGCCTGCATATCTGTCCGCGTGTCCCCCAAGCATCACCTGCCAATGTTCTGTGCCCTTGGGGGTACCTGCTGGGTACTATCCCCAGTGACACTGTGGGGAGCACACTCGTGCCCATGTTGGGCCTTCAGCAGTTGCTGTCTGGCTGCTCTACAGTTTCAGCATTCCTATGGGCCAGCTAGGCATCTGCCTAGTCCGCACTGTGCCCCAGCTGCACCACATCATGTGCCGCCTGCAGACCTCTGTATCCCCTTTCCCAGCATCTGTCCAGTTGCCCATTCCGACAAGCCCGCCCTGCTGTTGTGGAACATGTGCATGCCATAGGTAACCTGTCCAATGGAGAGGAAATCCCTGATCAGCGCTATTTCACTGTGGGATCATTCACCTTGTATGTGGACGGAGCGTAGACCCTTCCAATATTAATAGTTATTATTTGGGGCTTTGTTGGGAATGCTTTTTGATGTTTCCCATTACTATCACTAGTGCCCAGCTTGCGTATGATTTTTTTTACATTTGTTGGGGTCATTTTTCTTGTTTATTTGCCCTTTTGTTCCGTGCACATGTATCACACTGCTCACTTTTTGTAGGTTTCCCTGGTTTTGAGGTACATTGCAGACGGAAATGGTTTCTTTTCCCTTTAAATGCTTTCTTGCGCGAGGTTTTCACTCGCGGTAGTTTTAAGCCTGATATTTCACTGCGCTAGTGTGCGGGGAGCCTCTCCCCGTCCACTATCCTCCTCTTTACCTCTTCTCTCCGCCCCTGGCGAGCCTTGTATGGACCTGCCTCCGCCCTCCGGGAGCCTTTCCCCGCCCTCGCCGCACATTTCCGCCGCCGCGCACATGAGCGCACACTAATGTGCTTTTTGGCCCCATAAAGCAACATTGCCGTGCGCTAAGGTACCTTAGCGCACGCTAATGCGCGCCACGCACATTAGCACAGTTTAGTAAATATACCCCTTTGTATACAATGTAAAATAGAATAGTTGAAAGTATCCTCTGGAAGGAAAGGAGAAGCTCAAGCTGCCTAAAGTACTGTACATGCCTATTTGGACTGGTGCAAAGGACTGTAGAAAGACACATGTGGGTCTCTTTACACCGAAGCGGACGTAAGGATAACATTGAGAATTACAGGCCGGTTAGTCTAATCTCTGTGGACAGTAAATTATTGGAAAGGCTGCTAATGATGTAAATTTGCTAAGATGTGCCAATATCTCAGGGAGTCATTAGCGGGAGGGGAATAGATGGGGATGTAGAAAAACAGTGAGCAAAACTGAAAGGGGATATTTTAAGGGCAACCAACCCTTATGTTAAAATGAAAAATAAACATAAAAGGAAAAGGAGACCCCTATGGTTTTATAAAGAATAGCTGAAAAAGTGAAGACAAAGAGGGAGGCTGTCATAAAATGCAAGATATCACAGAGAGAGGAAGACAGGAATCTATATTTCGGAAAACTTAGAGAAGCTAGCAAAATAGTCAGGAAAGCAAAGATTCAAAAAGAGGAGGAAATAGCCAATGTAATAAAATGGGGGGATAAGACATTTTTCAGATATGTTAGTGAGAAGAGGAAGGGCAAAAGTGGTATTGTCAGACTCAAGGGTGAAGGGGAGGAATATGTAGAAGCTGATGAGGATAAAGTGGAATTTCTTAACAAGTATTTCTGTTCTGTGTTCACAGATGAAGAACCAGGAGCAGGACCTCAGAAAACACCCACAAACAGGTATAGAAGCGAGGGGCATCTTGAACAATTTTCAGAAGACTGTGTTTATAAGAAACTAGATAAACTTAAAGTAGACAAAGCAATGGGACCGGAAGGGATACACCTCAGAATACTGAGGGAACTTGGGGACGTTCTTGCAGCTCCACTGAGTGACCTTTTCAATGCTTCATTGGAGTCAGATGTGGTGCCAAAGAACTGGAGAGAGGCACATGTGGTCCCTTTACACAAAAGCAGAAGTAAGGATGTGGTAGAAAACTACAGGCCGGTTAGTTTATCTTTGGTGGTGAGTAAATTATTGGAAGCCCTCACAGCATGACAAGCTGCAAACCAAGTGAGGTTTGAGTAGTTTATCAGGTATGGGTAGTTTATCAAGCTTGTCACACCTAGTACAATGGGAAAGATTACCAAATCATTCTGCCACACTTTCTTGGTCTCTGACTGCACTTCTTGGAACTTCAGGATCTTCTGCCTCTCCATGCAATTCAGAGAATCACTTGGTACAGGCACCTCTATTATCAATGTTGTTTATATATTATTCAAGACTACCAGTATGTCAGTTTATTCTCCCCAGTATGAATTCCATGATGCCGCACTAGTCTTCATTTTGTGCAGTTTGTAAGAGATGAAAGCCCTCAGCAGGAAATGTATGCAAGGCAGAAAAACTAGTTTTGCAGAAGTCAGGTCTTAGTTGCATAATGTTAAATAAAAGAGGGATCTCTGCTCTGTTGACCTTTTGCAATGCAAAGGTCTTATGGAGCAAGTACAAACATAAATAAACTAGAAACTGTTATGGAGACTTTAAAAGGAAGGTTTGCAAATAAACCATTGACCACCTGTACATGCAAAAGAAAGATAAGGCAAACTACATTCTTGCATGTCGTCTGTAATGTAAGAGGGAATTATGTTAAATAAGGTAAAAGAATTTAAAAAAGGGATGGGGCTAGAGTAAACAGAAGCGGAGACCATGCCTGAGCACAGTAGATAGATCAATAACACTGTATTAGTTAGCCAATAAGATGCTGGGGTAGGGGCTTGCTGTTTTGACAAATGTATAAATGCCACTGAAATGCCACTGAAAGCTTGTACTCACTTATCAAGAAATATGATATTTGACAACCCCTTCTTGCAAGATTGTAATAAATAAATAAAAGGAAACCTTTGTCTGTTATTATTGTTTATTACAGGAGATAACTAAAGAGTGGATACATGTCTTAGTAGTGTGTGTAGAAAGGAAGGAACACATTTTGCCAATGTTATAGAGAAAGAAGAGACAGGATGTAGCTGTCTGTTGGATGTGTGCAGAGAATGAAGTGTAAAGGTCTGAATGTCCAAATGTGTGCATGTGTATCTGGGTCTCATTTTCTGAAAATTGACACAAAAGAAATTGTGCAAAAGAAAGAGCGAGAAAGGAAAAGAGAATCGAAAGGCATTGCAGGAAACAGAAACTGAGAGCATCATGGGAGGGGAATGAGGAGGAAGAGCCTCAGAGGCTTGCAAGGAATAAAGAGCAGAACTTTCTTTCCTGGACTGAGCAGTGGCAGCCTCATTTCCCCTCCTGCTTGCCCCATGCAGCGTGTGTGTGTCTCCGAGACTGGATCGTGGCACTGCCTCCCCTGCTGCCCGCCTCCTGCCAGTCTCCTACCTGCTGAGCAGAAAACCCTGCGGCCATTCTCCTGCCCTTCTCTGGAACATGCCTTGGCTCCTTCTTTGCAAAGCTGGTGGTGTGAATTTTGCTGGTGCTAGTACGAAGAGTGTCTTTCCTGGTGGCTTCAGTGGGAGGAAGTATGAACAGAGACAAAGAGAGGGAGGCTGGAGACCTAGTGCCCTTCCCCCACCCTGCAAAGCCTGTAAAAGGGGCTGTACTAATGCTGGGTCATCTCACAGATCCACTTCCTGAGATATTCAGGCAGATAAAAGCAGGGAAGGAGAGAGGAGTTACTAACAACAGAATGCCCTGGAGGATTTCATTTGTCTGATCTATAGAAACAAAGATTTTATATGCACAGAACAAGTTCCAGCCACAGAGCTCTATAAATAAACTACAGTTTCTCTATGGGAGTGTCACAGTGCACTCTGGGAGCTGTAGTCCTCCTTACGAATGATTACTGTGTGGGTGTGTCACAGAACACTCTAGGAGCTGCAGTCCTTTCTAGGAGGGATTAGGGTTGCCAACTGGCCGGTTTTCAGCCGGCCTGGCCAGTTTTTCCATGGCCAGGCCGGCTGCCGGCGCAGAGGCAAAACCGGCCCTTGAAAAGCCGTTTTTTTTGCTCTGGCCGCAAGATCGGGAGCGGCCAGAGAAAAAAAAACGGCTTTTCTCCCAACCCAGAGGGCTTCAGAGGGAGTCGGGGAAGCCCGCGCGAGGCCCCAGCTCCCTCTGAACAGCCACCAGCGTGAAAAGCCTTTACCTTCACGCTGGCGGCTGTTCCTGTGAAGCCGCGATTGGTGGGAAAGGTTAAAGGCAATGCCCTTTAACCTTTCCCAGCATTCGCGGCTTCACAGGAACAGCCGCCAGTGTGAAGGAAAAGGCTCTTCACGCGGGCGGCTGTTCAGAGGGAGCCGGGGCCTCGCGCGGGCTTCCCCGGCTCCCTCTAAAGCCTCAGACCGCCGCGGTTTTGGGGGGGGAGGCCAAGGACTGCCTGGGCTGTGATGGGGGGAGGGGGCCTGGACTGGAAAAGGGCTAGGAGGGGGGAATTTGACTGGAAATGGGTTGTGATGGGGGGGGGGGACCTGGACCGGAAAGGGCTATGGGGGGGGGGGGGGGACTTGGACTGGAAAGAAATGGGCTGTGATGGGAGGGGACCTGGACTGTAAAAGGGCTATGTGGGGGGGGGGGGACATGGACTGGAAATGGGTTTTGATGGGGAGGGGACCTGGACTGGAAAAGGGCTATGGGGGGGGGGACTTGGACTGTAAAAGGGCTATGGGGGGGGGGGAACTTGGACTGGAAATGGGCTATGGTGGAGGGAGGGGGAACTTGGACTGGAAATAGGCTGTGATTAGGGGGACTTGGACTGGAAATGGGTTGTGAAGTGGGGGGGACCTGGACTGTAAAAGGGCTATGGGGGGGCATTGGACTGGAAAGAAATCGGCTGTGATGGGGAGGGGGACCTGGACTCTAAAAGGGCTATGTGGGGGGGGGGGGGACATGGACTGGAAATGGGTTGTGATGGGGAGGGGGACCTGGACTAGAAAAGGGCTATGGGGGGGAGGGGAACTTGGACTGGAAATGGGCTATGGTGGAGGGAGGGGGAACTTGGACTGGAAATAGGCTGTGATTAGGGGGGCTAGGACTGCAAATGGACTGTGATGGTGGGGGGGTGGGTAGGACTGCAAATGGGCTGTGATGGTGCGGGGGGACTCGAACTGCAAATGGGATGTGATGGGGGGGGCCTAGGACTAGAAATAGGCTGTGATGGGGGACTTGGACTGGAAATGGGCTGTGATGGGGGGGGGCTAGGACTGGAAATGGCCTGTGATGTGAAGGCTAGCACTGGAAATGGGCTTATGAAGAGCTGGAATAGGACTGGAAATGGGCTGATGTGGGGCATGGGAGAATGGGACTAGAAGGGAGTGGATGCTGGGTGGGTCTAGAACTATAAGGGAACTGATTTTGGGGGAGGACTAGAATAGATGGGGAATGAGTGGAGAGGGGAAAAATATTTTGTGTGGAAGAAAAGTCTATGATGGGCTGGGTATTGGGAGAGTGAGGGGCTTGAGAATGGAAGGGTGAAATTTAAATGGATGATAAAGGAATAAGGAAAGAATGGGGAAAGAGCAAAAGGGAAACAGTCAGTATGTTAAAGCAGAAATAGAGAGAGAATGGAAAACATCTAAAAGAGAAGAAAGGACAAATGGATAGCTTACAGAAGACACGAAGAAACAAGAAGAAAGTGACTGGAGCAATTGCAACTGAAAAATAAAACGCCCAAACAGAAGGTAGAAAAATACTTTTTATTTTGAATTTATTAGCTGGAATATGTTTGGTCTGGGAAGTGTGTATTGATAACATCTTTGCGTTTTTGTTTAGTGCAAGAGGAAATTACTTTATAGTTTTATTTCTCCAGTGTTGTACATTTCATGTTTGGATTTTGGGGTTCCCAGTTTAATTATTATCTGACCAAGGAAGTTAGCCTACACGTATCCTCGGTAATTTTTGTGGGCGGGGCAGGGGTGGGACTAGGGGCGGAGAATGGGTGGAGCATGGCGAGCCACAGGTGTCGGGTTTTTCTCTGTGAAAAAGTTGGTAACCCTAGGAGGGATTACTCTGTGGGAGTGTCACAGTGGGGGAGCTATAGTCCTTCCTAGGGGGTATTACTGTGTGGGAGTGTCATAGTGCACTCTGGGAGCTGTAGTCCTTGCTAGGAGGGATTACTGTATGGGAGTTTCACAGTGGGGGGAGCTGTAGTCCTTCCTAGGGGGTATTACTGTGTGGGAGTGTCACAGTGCACTCTGGGTACCGTAGTCCTTCCTAGGAGGGATTACTGTGTGGGAGTGTTACAGTGCACTCTGGGAGCTGTAGTTCTTCTTAGGAGAGCTTACTGTGTGGGCGTGTCACACTGGGGGAGCTGTAGTCTTTTCTAGGGGGTATTACTCTGTGGGAGTGTCCAGTGCACTCTGGGAGTTGTAGTCCTTCTTTAGGGGGTATTATTCTCTAGGAGTGTCACAGTGCACTCTGGGAACTGTAGTCCTTCCTAGGAGGGATTTTCTGTTTGAGACTGTCACAGTGAACTGAGAGCTGTAGTCCTTCCTAGGAGGGATTACTGTGTGGGACTGTCACAGTGGGGGAGCTGTAGTCCTTCCTAGGGGATATTACTGTGTGAGAGTGTCACAGTGCAGTCTGGGAGCTCTAGTCCTTCGTAAGGGATATTACTGTGTGGGAGTATCACAGTTCACTCTGGGAGCTGTAGTCCTTCCTAGGGGATATTACTGTGTGAGAGTGTCACAGTGCACTCTGGGAGCTGTAGTCCTTCCTAGGGGATACTACTGTGTGAGAGTGTCACAGTGCACTCTGAGAGCTGTAGTCCTTCCTAGGGGATATTACTGTGTGAGAGTGTCACAGTGGGGGAGCTGTAGTCCTTCCTAGGGGATATTACTGTGTGAGAGTGTCACAGTGCAGTCTGGGAGCTCTAGTCCTTCGTGAGGCATATTACTGTATGGGAGTGTCACAGTTCACTCTGGGAGCTGTAGTCCTTCCTAGGGAGTATTACTCTGTGGGAGTGTTACAATGCACTCTGGGAGTAGTAGTCCTTACTAGGAGGGATTGCTGTGTGGGAGTGTCATAGTGCACTCTCGGGTGCTGTAGAATTTCTAGCAGGTATTTATTTTTGGAACTGTTACTGTTACAGCTTGGAGGATTGCAGATCAAGCCTTTGTTCAGTTTCTGAGCATCTCCATGCATTCTTGGAATCAGCCCAGGGTAGGCGGAAAGGAGAGGAGAAAGTGAGGTTACTTACCTGTAACAGGGCTTCTCCATGGACAGCAGGATAAGTCAGCCACACTTGGTGACGTCATTCAATGACGCTGAGACGGAAGTACTCTCCATAGCTCAGAAGGGCTTTCGCCCTTCTGAGCATGAGCCAACTGGCCCTACCCCCTGGCTGGCCCTTAGCTAGCCAGTTTGTCACTAGCTGTGCCTTTGCCGCTAGGAGGCGGGTACCGGTCGGAGGCCGAATCCTTCCAGGGGAGGTGGGCAGGTATGTGTGGCTGACTTATCCTGCTGTCCACAGAGAACCCATGTTACAGGAAAGTAACCTCGCTTTCTCCTAGCACAAGCAGGATGAGTCAGCCACACTTGGTGCCTCCCAAACTGCCATGAGATGAGGTGGAAAGGGGAGGCCGAGGGCCAGATCAGGTTCAGGGCGACACTTTACGAGGGCTGAGTGTCTTATTGGGCCCTGAATATCACCGTTAGGTAGGGCAACACCGTAGTGCGCTTGGTGGCGGTGCCAAACGTGCATGCACGCAGTACAATGTGCAGTTTGTAGTTATAGTGGGCATGCGCCCATGAGATGCAGCGTGTAATAATCAGGAACGTGTAACATGCACGCATGTGCCGCAGCAGTGATTGTGAGGGTATACAGTCTCAATGTGCAGCAGCAGTGATTGTGAGGGTATACAGTCTCAATGTGCAGCAGCCGAGATGCAGCAGCAGAGATGGAGTCCCATCAAGCAATAGTAGTGAGGTAGTCACTGCGAGTAAGGAGATCACCAGCATCAATATCGGATGCCGTAGTCACTGCGAGTAAGGAGAGCCACAGCATCAATATCGGATGCCGTAGTCACTGCGAGTAAGGAGAGCCACAGCATCAATATCGGATGCGGTAGTCACTGAGTAAGGAGAGCCACAGCATCAATATTGGATGCGGTAGTCACTGCGAGTAAGGAGATCACCAGCATCAATATCGGATGCGGTAGTCACTGCGAGTAAGGAGAGCCACAGCATTAATATCGGATGCGGTAGTCCCTGAGAGTAAGGAGAGCCACAGCATCAATATCGGATGCAGTAGTCACTGCGAGTAAGGAGATCACCAGCATCAATATCGGATGCGGTAGTCACTGCGAGTAAGGAGATCCACAGCATCAATATCGGATGCGGTAGTCACTGCGAGTAAGGAGATCACCAGCATCAATATTCGATGCGGTAGTCCCTGTGAGTAAGGAGAGCCACAGCATCAATATCGGATGCGGTAGTCACTGCGAGTAAGGAGATCACCAGCATCAATATTGGATGCGGTAGTCACTGTGAGCAAGGAGAACCACAGCATCAATATCGGATGTGGTGGTCACTGCAAGTAAGGAGAGCCACAGTATAAATATCGGATTAGCTGAGTCTTAACACAGCCACAGCAGAGAGGATGGCACTGCAAGCAAGAAACAGCAGCAATCGGCCATGAGTAGTACATGGCCTGTTCGGGTGTGTCCATGACAGCTAGGCGATGTGTTTGTCCATGCTGCGATGCCTAGGTGGTGGTGTTTCTGGATAGGCTGTATTGGTAGCCAGGTGGTCCTGCCCCAAGTATGGCTGCTGGTTGGAGATGGACCTTTCGGCACGGTTAGAATTCCGTGCTCAGCTATAATTCTGTGCTTGCCATAGGCATGGCTGGAACCCCTGCTTGAACCCCTGGCCAAGGTGGAGGGGCATGTGGAATCCCTGGTGGAGGAGTACACCAGGTATGTTAGGGGTCACACATGAAGAATTGTGGCCCTTGTTGCTGGTGTGCTGCTTTGCATACGTCCTGGGTGTATTTATTTATTTATTTAACTGCATTTATATCCCGCTTTTCACCGGGTCAAAGCGGTTGGGGGATACATTTAACACGAGGGGATATGAGACACATACACTAATACTTACAGGGAACATGGGCAATGGAGGGTTAAGTGGCTTGCCCAAGACCACAAGGAGCACCTGCGGGACTAGAAACCCCAGTCCTTCCGGCCCAAGGTTGCTGTCCTCTAGTGGGATTTGAACCACCGACCTTCCGGCCTGTAGTACCTTGCCCCAACCACTAGGCCACTCCTCCCACCTTCCCAGCTGCATAGGGCTGTGAAGTTATGCAGTCTCTTCTCCTCCTGGGAGGGATCCCGCAGTCTGACAGCCTGGTTGATGTGGCTTGGTTGTGGTAGCATTGGACGTGGTAGCATAGAGTGTGTGACAGGTGTGTCATCAGGACTAGTGGTTTGGAGCACTATCCGAGATGGCATCAGGACTAGTTCTGTCCTCGGTGTGCTCACTATGTTAGCCGGTTGAGTAGTGTGACATCTCGGCTGCCGAGCACAATCGTCAGGGGCTGCAAAGCCAGGGGATTGGGAAACCTGTCTGGTCGCTGGTACTTGTGCAAGGCGCTGTAGGACTTGCATGGTGATGGTGCAAAAGCACGAGTTTCATTCATATTGCATTGGTAAGTATAAGGCCAACAGGGTCAGGTCTGAATTACAACCTGATGAGGATGGCTTGGGCTCTGTCCATTTTTAGCAGTTGCCCTTCATGTTTTCCACGTGGTGGGCAGGTCGATCAGTGGTCAGCCCCACCTATGTAAGACGGAGCTGATGCCCAAGGTTGGTAGCTGTCCCTGGGAGGGCACCTTGCAGTCAGCCCTGCCTGGATGGGTGGGTACTGCCTGCAGTGGTAAGTCAGGGTTCAGAGTGGTAAGTCCTGTAAGGGAGTGGGAACCTGTTTCCTTTGTCTGCAGGTGTGGAACTATGGCCACCTGGTTGACTATCAGGCCTTAGAGAGCAAAGCCATTGTGGCACCCTGGAGTGTGTTCTAATGCCCAACCGGGCCTGCAGCCAGGTCTTGAACCTGTGATGTTTGTTGATATGCACCTGTGCTTGTGTGCAGCCAGGTCTTGAACCTGTGATGTTTGTTGATATGCACCTGTGCTTGTGTGTATGTTACAGTGTTGCACTTGGGTAGATCATAAGGAGTATACCTAGACCGGTGATCCCCCGACTGGCTTTGAGCCTGCCACCCTGCACTCATGTCCACAGTAGCTTAGGTTTTGGTGCCACTGTCCTGTGTCTTGTGTAGGAGTCACTCTGTAGGGGAATCATGGCGGTAGCCAGTAGCCCCTGTATCTGAAGGACAGGCAATAGCCTTATGCTCCCGTTCTGGAGGACTGAATGCAACCTGGGGCTGTGGATCTTGGTTCTGCCATTGGCATTGGCAGCTGTGAAGTTTTTCTGGGATGCAGGCTTTGCACAGCAGCTGTGTAGTTTGCCTGAGGTGCAGTCTTTGTACGGTAGGCCCTGGTATTCAGGTAAAGTAGAGACGTGTTCTGCAAGATCCTCAAAGAGACCTGTGGCTCTATTGGGGAGTCACCCCGCGTCATGTTGACAGTGTGTCCCACCAATGTTATGGGAGGATTGCCTTGGACACGGTGGTGCTGATGTTAGCTTCAACAGCATCCAGTCAATGTGAGTCTTCTGGTGGTTCACTAGGGAGTCCAAGGAGGATAGGTATGGTTTGCTGGATCATTCTCTGTGTCTCCCATGAAGGCACAGTAGAGGTCAGCTCATTCTCGATGTGCGGGGAGACATCAGAATTTTTTTTTTGAGTCCGCTGCCACCACACAGCACTGCCTCGGGGCGAGGGTGTTAGGTAGTCCTGGCAGAGGAGTATGAGGGCACAAGGCACAGGCCAGCATTTGGGAGCAGTTGTCCCTTGGCAGCAAGGGCAGCACTCCAGAGTTCGAGGTGCTGCCGGGTCCGAGGGACTGGAGGCAGATCTCCAACAGATGTTGGAGGCTAAGCTTGCCTCAGGAGCCCCAGCTTCAGAGATGCTTTGTTAGTTTGGTTTTTTTTATATACTTGCGGAATGGCCGACTCACTTTTTCCTTGGACAGCCTCAGTTGCCTTACTCCCGGGAGCAGAGGCTGGTTCTTGCCGGTGGAGGTGCACAGTGCTGGGTGCACCATGTGCATCACCGCAATCAGCAGAAGTTTCTGGGCTATCTGGTCAATGACAGACTGTTCGCCTGTGAGAATGAACTTGTTTCCTGGTTTCTGAAGCTCATGCACTAACCAGTGGGCTATGAGGATCTGACTGCGTTCTAGGAGATGTGGATGTCATCTTCCATCTTCTTAGATGTGGCTGGTGCATGGGAGACTCATCCAAGTCTGCCCAACCCTAGACTTTAGGCTGCTCTTCTAACCTGTCGGCCAGGCACTGAGTGTGCTGCATTCATCAGAGGGGCTGTGCATTTTCTTTTGAAGATTGAAGCAGATGTGGAGCCTCTGTACGGGTGTTTAATGTTCTGTGCAGGCTCTGTAATAGTATGTGGCCAAATTGGCCATTCTGGATCTGATCCTGGGCTCCTTCTGCCATCGCTCTGCGGTCTAAGGCGGCTGTGTTGATGCCATGGGTTGTTAGTGGGAATCAAACCTTGGTCTCTTGGTTACCAAGGCAGTGCTCTAAGCATTAGGCTACTCCTCCACTCCAGCATGCAAGAGGCCCAGCAGGAGTGCGGTGAAGTAGCTATTTTGCCTCGCAAGGATTTCTCTTCTCTAGCTGCAGTTCAGGGTACCAAGGGATTTTCCCTTCTCTAGCTGCTGTACAGGGTACCACTGGCAGGCAGTCAGTCAGGCAATAGGGCACATGGTGTCATGATGGGCCCTAGAGCAATGCCTTGTTTGCAGGGGCAGAGTGATTTTAGGGGCGACAGCCCAACGCCATAAGGAACACTTTCCCTCCTCATCAGAACCTGGGCAATGCCTGGACAATGCTCTGATCTGCGAGATGGTGAGGGGAGGGGCTGCTGCCTCACTGCTGAGCTGGTACCGGGAAGCGTGACACCATCGTTGACATCGGTGCCGATGGGAGGAAAAGAGCACACAGCACTGATGCCATCGCTGAGATCGCAGTGCTGATCACGCACTCTGGGAGTGATGTCCCCATCGACACTGTGGACTCTGCTGAAGCTTTCCTGAGTGGGGCAAGCAGAGTTTGGGTATTCTGGCGCCACAAGTAGGGGAATCCTCTTCAGCAGCTGATTCATCCTCATCAGAGTCTGGAAATGCTCTTCTCTGCGAGATGCAGACCTTCACGCTGAGGGAAGGGGCTGCCCATTCTAACAGCGTAGTGCAGCTCCAGATGACTGTCATGATATCGGCAGTGAAAGGAGGAACAGGGCTCACAGTGCTGATCACGCATGCCGGAAGTGAAGTCCCCATAGGCGCTGAACACTGCTGAAAGCTTTCCTGAGTGGGGTGAGGCCAGCGGTGAGCAGAGTCCGGAGCATCTGGGCACACCACGCTGTCTCGGGAGATCCTGGCGCCATGAGGAGGGGTGGAGGGAAATTCCTTTCAGTGATTCTAGCGCTGAGAGAGCGTTCCTACGTCAGCATGGAAACCATTTGCGGTGCATTTTCCAGATTGCTGGTTGCCGTGGTGCTGTCCATTGGTGCGGCCCCAGCCAATGGCACCGTGGGCCAGGTTGACGTGACGCCAGCCAATGGAGCCGTGGGGGCGGTTTGACATGGTGCCAGCCAATGGCACTGTGCCTGAGTGCTTGAGTGGCTTGCGATGCTGTCCAATCCTGCGGAGGGAGCGGTAGCTTGCAGGGCAGCATGGCTGGAGCAAGATGGTTGTCCCCATGGTCCACACATGTGAGGATGGTCCCTGGAGTGTCAGAGGAAGCAGAATGGGAAGGGGGGGCTGGCCGGGGATGGAGGTCTTCTTAGGCATGTCCTGGGCTGCCGCGAGGGCTTTTACATCCAGAGCAGTGATGGTGGAGTCCTGGAATGCCACGTCTTAGGAGTCGCATTGACCATTTAGAGCCTGCGGCTGGGGGTGGAGGCCCTTTGGCACATCCTGAGTGGTGGCAGAAGCTGGCGGTCGTGTCCCTCGAAGGTACGTGAGCCACGTTTGCCCCCATGTCACTGTGCCACGGCACCCGATAGGGAAAATTCTGCCGCCGGCTGGGAGCACATGGCTGGTAGGTCTAGGAGCTAAAAGCTCAACCCCTTAGTCAGAGGAGTGCCGAACACCACTGGAACAGATCTGAAACAAGAAGTTTTGGACAAAGCATTAATAGCAAGTTTAAAACTGATATATACATATGCAGTAAAGATGAAAATTTTTCTTAATTGTTTTAAAGAGGTTAGATTTCGGTTGGACAGTAGAGAAGTCCGTCTTGCTGGCAAGGCTGAAGAACTGAAACTCACTAGCTAGGAGCGGGCCGGGGGGTAGGGCCAGTTGGCTCATGTTGGCTCATGTCAGATGATGTCACCAAGTGTGGCTGACTCATCCTGCTTGCCCTAGGAGAAAGCATGGTGAGCCTTTATTACTGAATCTTGTGCTTTGTGGAAAGTGCATCGGAGCATGATACACTGAGGGAAAAAGAAACCTCTTAACATAGTAAGTGAGAGCAAATAATTACCTTCATGAGTCTTCTTGTCTGCTCAATGAGATTGCTGGGGTTGTTCTCACCGCTCTGTGCAGGATAGACCCCCATTTACTCCACGTCTATAATTAGTGTTGTTTACACTACTCTGTGCAGGTTATCCACTTCTACATTTTTTGTTGAAGTGCAAAAGTCATTTAAGTTTCCTTTGATTGCTTTCTCATGCCTTTTTGAATTTCTTCAGTGGTATTGTTCTCATACCTGTGCCCCGTTAGGCACCAGTGGTGGGTCCGAAGTGCTCCATGAATAGGATGGTCTTGAGATTTCTCCAGGAAAAAATAGGAAGTCTGTCCTCACATATGGGTGAAGTCGGGGCCAGGGAGCCCGCATGAAGCATTTCCCCAGCTTTCAAAGAAAGCCTTTGGGAATGCTACCATGCATGCGTGGTTCCCTTCCCGCCCAAGGGTGCCATCTTGCTCAGTCTCCTTTTTTCCTCAGAGCCCAATGGATGTCAGTCCTCTGGAAAAGCTCCTTTAAAATTACCTCTAAGTGTTGATTTTCCCCGGTTTGCATATGTTAGAGGGAATATCATGTATATCACAAGTGACTATAAGTATTGTGATACTATAAGTATTGTGATAAGGAAGCCGGTAGTGAGCCTATGGAAATAGGAGAAACTAATGATTTTGCTTTTTTAAAAAATGACATCCCTGCAGTGCACAGGTTTCAGCTTTTGCCTAAAGAAAGCAAGCAGAGAGAAACTGAAGCTAGGCTGCCACACCCAAGCTCTGCTGACGTAGTTGCAGGCTTGGAAGATAATTGCAAGCACCTGTCCAGAGAGGGAGAGACACTACCCGGGAAGCAGGGATATAAACCTTGGCTAGAGAGAAAACAAGGGGAGAAGAGAAGGAGGAGAGATGAGCTTGGAAGGTGGAGAGAACCTGGGAGGAGAGAGACCAGGAGAGGAGAGCTCGGAGAGAGAGAGCGGAGAAGGCGTCAAACCCCAGTTCCTGATCAGAGAGTTCAGAGGTGGGAGCCCAGGACTCAGCACAGGAGTCAAAGGAGCCAAGCCTGGAACAGAGAGCCGTGGCAGAACTCCAGGGAGGAACTCAGGGAAGTGAACCAGGGACTGTTTCCCAGAAGCTGGAGAGAGACTGGTGAACACAGCCAGGGAGAAGTGTCCACAGCTTCAGGTACAATTTATCCTTACCGGGTAGAGCTGTGCTCAAGAGAGACACAGGGATCCTCAGAGAGAGCATACCCTGAGACATACGTTAAAAGCTCAGAGACGGGCACTGCATTACCGGAGCTAGAGTAAATGCAGGTTGAGCCTACTGAGCAAGATTTATCGCCTCCAGAAGTACTCATGGACTGCACTCTATGTCAAGCTGGTAGCATTGAGTCCCTTTGCTAAGGAATAGCTGAAAAGATAAAGCCTCCTGAAAAGTAGAGTAATGAAACCTAGCCTTAACTGAAGGTAGGAACTTGCTCTTGTCAAGGGGAGGATACCTGTTGCATGTACATTTGAATGCTTAAAGAAGACAAAGGTAAAAAGAAGATATTTTTACTTTGTTGAATGAAGAAGCTGTGTTTTCTTTATCCGTTATCTTGATAAGCAGCTGTATATAATCAATGACTGTGAAGCTCATCCAGCCTAAGTTGTAAATAACCTTGAGCGAATGACTGGAGAAGTATCCTGTTACAGTCTGCATGGACTTTGTTTGCGTTTGGGGAATAAATTTTGTCATTTGCCTTTATTTTCAGTTTCATGACTACACTTCCTCTTAGAAGGCCAAAACTGCAACCCCCAGCATGCTTCACTGGAGAAAAATAGCTTATTCAACCTTTTACGAGAAAAGTTAATGGCAACCCTATCCCTCTAAGCCTGAGGCAGAGGGCTGGGTCGTGACAGTATGCATGCTGCAAGTGTACGTGACAGGATGCAGAGGCAGGGTCATTTGCAGACCTTGCAAAAAAGCACTAGCTTAACTTTACAAAGAATGTATATCACACTGTATGGGGAAATAGATGAGAAACAACAATTGTGGTAAGACAGGCTAGCTCCCCTTTTTTGGGAGCTCTACAAATGTAACATTCCAGCTCTGCTAATGTATCTTTCCATGACGTATATTGTACATCTTTTATGCTATATACAAGGTTTGACACAAAAGAAACAAGACTGTCCCATAAATGTTTTATTGCAAAATCTACATGAAAATTTGCAACAGAGTGGACTCCCCTGAGGGAGTGCATAATAGGAGGAAAGATCTACAAAAGCTGGAAGAATGGTTTAATGCTTGGCAGTTAAGATTTAATGTAGTGTCATGCACTTGGGAAGCAGAAATCCAAGGGAAAAATATGCACTTGAGAAGCAGAAATCCAAGGGAAAAATATGCCATAGAAGGTGAGAGGTTGGTGTGCACGGACCAGGAGAAGGACCTTGGTGTGATTATTTGTGAGGATCTCAAGGTGGCAAAACAGTGTGACAAGGTGGTGGCAAAAGCCAGGAGGATGTTGGGTTGCATACAGAGAGGAATTAGCAGCAGAAAGGAAGAGGTACTAATGCCACTGTATAAGTCACTGGTGAGTCCTCACTTGGAATACTGTGTTCAGTTTTGGAGACCATATCTCAAAAAGGATGTAAAAAGACTGGAAACTGTTCAGAGGAAGGTGACCAAAATGATTTGGAGCCTGTGTCAGAAGACTCATAAGAGACTTGAAGACCTAAATATGTACACTCTGGAGGAGAGGAAGGACAGGGGAGATATAATTCAGGCCTTTAAATACTTAAAGAGTATTAATGAACAAACAAACCTCTTCCAAAGATGGGGAAACTATAAAACTAGATGGTATAACATGAAGCTGCAAGGGGGTAAATTGAAAGGCAATGCTAGGAAATAGTTTTTCACTGAAAGGATGGCTGATGTTTGGAATGCCCTCCCGATGGAAGTGGTGGGGGCAAATACTGTAACAGAATTCAAAATGGCATGGAACAGACACAGTAGATCCCTTTTTCTCTAAATACAGAGAAATTATGAATTGTCCCCTGCAAAGTAATCCCCCCAGAGTTAATGCACTTCTGCATTCACTTCGGCCACGTACAGAAGCACTCGGTAAAGTCCTCCTCCTTGAGGTCCCTCAGCTCCCTCATCACAGTGACCTTGATCTCTTCTACAGAGGCAAAATGAGTTCCTTTGAGCACAGTCTTCAGCCTTCAGTACAATTAAACGGTCTCTCTCCTGTGTGGGTTCTATGATGCTGCATTAGTTGTGCTTTCGTGAGGAAACATTTCCTACATTCAGTACAGTGAAATCTTTTCACAGCCCTGTGGATTTTTTGGTGCATTGTTACAGATTTCTTAAGAGCAAAATTTCTTCCACATTCAGGGCTTTTAAAAGATGTAGAAGGCCTCTCTGTTGGGGTAGTTCCCTCTGCTGTGTGGGTTTCCAGGTGGCTTTTTATGCGATCACTATGATTGAAACCGCTCTCACGCTCAGTACATGGAAAATGTCTCTCTTGCGTGTGAGAGTTTAGGTGGAGTGCTGGGTGCACCTCGTGTGTGAAAGAGTTTCCCCACTCTTCTCTTCTCCTCTCTCTTCTTTTCCTGTGTGACCCCGTCACCTGCTGGACATAAAAAGAAGGCACTAATCACATATTGGGACCACAGAGGTATTTCTGGGTCTCCTGCTCCCAAAATCGCTGCTCTGGGATTATCCCACATCTCTGACCAATCAGCTGTGATTAATGTGACAGAAGGGAGAGAGTTAATCTCTTACATGATTTCATTTCATTTCATGATCTCTTGATCTCCCTCCTTTCAAAGAAAAGAGCAAGCAATTTGCATTAAAATTAAATAATTACAAATTACTGGTCAGTATTCAAGGCACCTTTTATATGTAAACAAAGACATATGACGGCAGATAAAGATCATACAGCCTATCCCTTCTGCCCTTCCATACCATCTTTAACTCTACTCTCTCTTTCTCTGCAGCATCCAAAAGATAGCTAAAACCTGTCGCTTTGTTCTCTATAACATCAGAAACATCTGTCCCTTCCTTTCTACACACACTACTGAGACCCTCATCCACTACTACTGAACATTTGTATAGTGCTACAAGACACACGCAGCACTGCACAGATGCAGGTAAAAGTCAGTCCCTGCTCATCAGACCTTAAAATCTAGTCAAGACAGACAACACAGTAGCTGTAGACACGGGATACAGCTGGGGGGAATGTTAAGGAAACACAAAGATCAGGCAACTCAACCTGAGTTTTGAGCCTCAATTTGAGAAGGGCCAGTGAAGGCTTCTTATGTACACACTCAGGTAGTTTATTCCAAGCATAAGGAGTAGCAAGGCGAAAGGAGCAAAGTCTGGAGTTAGCAATTGAAGAGAAAGGCACAGATAGAAAAGGTTTGCAAGAAGAGCCGAGTTCCCGAGGACAGGTGTAGGGAAAGAAAAATAGAGGAAAGGTAGTCAGGAGCTGCAGAGTGAATGCACTTGTAATGGGGCAACCAGTGGCTTTCCTGGGTCCCCTTTAAGTATGGTTTATGGACCATCAAAGGCAGCTGATATGTCAAAGAATATTAAGATTTATCCTTGGTGTGGTTTCCTGCCGCTCCTGCCCCTCCAACAGAACATTGAATAGGAGGAGGCAGGAGTGGCAAGCCATGAGCATGCTGGCACGGGCACTTCAAAGCCCGCTCTGGCCATCATGGTTCATGCTGCAGAGGGGTGAATCGGGCCACATGAAGACTGGAGCCAAGGTTGGAGGACTCAGGCAAACTCCCTGTGAGTGGGAATGGTCAGACTGAGAGTTCCCCTCAGGAGGACATGGCTGGTCACAAAAGCACAGGAGACTTGGCCATTTTATGTTTATGTTTATTCACTTGATATATTGCTTGTTCAATAAAATCATAGTGGTTTCTAACAATAGAAAAAATACAGAAGGTGCCAATGGCCAGAAATGGAAAAGAAGTTACAATATGCGATAGGATAGCAAGCAGTACATTCACACCACAAGACAGAAGAGAGAGGTAAGTGAGAGAGGAAGTTTGTAATGTCACACAAAAGGGGAGAGGAGATCAAAACCGGAGGAGAAGAGGCGAGTTTTCAGGTTTTTCTTTAAGGTGGAGAGGTGTTGCTCAAGCCTGAGGGTGGTGGGTAAGGAGTTCCCAAGGGCAGGACCAATGAAGAAAAAAGCAGAGAAGCGGGTGGACTGTGAGTGAGCATGAGAGGGAGAAGGGAGGTGAAGGCGACTGATGTGCAGGGACTGGAGTGAATGACTGGGAGTGTGAATTTGAATAAGGTCTGCCAGGTACTGAGGTGAGTGAGTATACAGGACTTGGTGTACGAGCGAGAGGAGCTTGTAACGAGTACGGAAAGCAATGGGGAGCCAGTGGAAATGAATGAGAAGAGGGGTGACATTATCCCGACGTGAGGAATGTGAGATAAGACAATCTGCTGTATTCTGCATACGCTGTAGACAGTGTAGTTGTGAATTAGGAAGGCCAATCAAAACAGAATTACAAAAATCCACGCGTGACATAACCAGTGAGAGAAGGAGATTAGTAAGAGCCTGTGGGGTGAGAAAAGGTCGGATGGCATGAACTTGGCGTAGGAAGAAAAAAGATGTCTTAGTAACATGAGAAATGTGATCCCGAAAAGAAAGGTCCGAATGAAAAAGAACACCCAGATAATGGAAACAAGAAACTAAGGGGACAGACAAGCCAGAGAGAGAGGGTGACAGAGAGGGGGAAGGACTGCCGTAAGTGAACCAGAGAGCGAGAGTCTTTGTTAAATTCAGATGTAGATAGTGATTGTTGAGCCAATCGGCAACAGCAAAAAGACAGGAGTTGAGGGGGGAAAGATCAGGATGTAGAGGAGAGGTGTGATAAAGAAGAAGTAGATCATCACTGTAGTAGAAGGCAGAAATTCCATATTGTTGTACCAGAAGAGCTAGTGGAGTCAGAAAGATATTAAAGAGAAAGGGAGCTAATACCGAGCCTTAAGGTACATCACAGAGGAGAGGAAAGGGCTCAGAGGAAACTGCTGGATCAGACAAGGAAAGAACAGTGCAGGATCTAGAGGAGAGGTAAGAATGAAACCAGTGATAAACCATGCTACAGAGACCGGCCTCCCGTAAACGAGTGAGAAGGAGTGATTGACTAGATCGAAAGCTGAAGAGATGTCCAAGGACACCGCCACCGAGAAATCACCATGATCGTGAGCTACATGAAGTTCATTGAGAAAAGCTAGAAGAACCATCTCCACACTGTGACCAGGCTGGAAGCCTGACTGATGGGGGTGAAGAAAGTTGATAGAGTCCAGGTGATGGGTTAACTGTGCAAATGTTGTTTTTTCCAAGATTTTGGAAAGGAAAGAGATTAGATTCAGGGCGATAATGGGCAGGAACCTGGGGGTCAAGTGATGATTTCTTTATGATGGGATGGATAAGAGCATGCTTCCAGGAGTGAGGAAAAACACCAGTGGAAAGACTAGTATTAACTATAGTAAGGATGGAAGGGACAAGAGCCAGAGAAGGAGAAAGTAACCAGGAAGAGGGGATAGAAAATTTTATTAGAGGAAGAGATTAATCCAATGAGCTCAGAAGTAGTAATAGGGTGAAATGAGGCCCAGGCATGTGATAATTGAGAGACCAGAGGGATGGGAGGAGAGGGATCAGAGATGGGGGGGGGGGGGGTGCTGCAATGGGGCAGAGAGAGCCAAAGATCAAGAACCTTATTAGTGAAGTAGGTTGCTAGTTGAGCAAGGGAAGGAGAGGACGAGGGGGGGGGGGAGTGGGAGCAGAGCCAGGGCAGAGAGATGTAAGGAACTGAAGGGCAGTATAAAGTTGATGGGTTTGATTGGGTGCAGAGGAAATAGCTGTTGAGAAGTAGGATTGCTTGGCTGTATGTACTTGGGATCGATAGTGGGCATGACATTCCTTAAAGCGAGATAGTGCGGGTGTGGAGGGTGCCTTCCGCCAGAGATGTTCAGCACGACAGAGTTGGCTACGGAGTAGATAAATGCCGCTATGGAACCAGGGCTGTGAGGGGCGACGTGATGAAGGGTGGGGTTGAAGGGGGATAAGTGATCCAGGGCAGTCGAGAGAGAGGAGGACCAACAGGAGGCTTGTGAACCTGGAGAAAGGGAAGGAAAGTATGGAGGCAAGAGAGCTTCAGCAGCTGGGAAAAGTTGAATGGTCAGAGGAGTTATATGGTGGGAATAAGATTGAGCAGGTGGGAGAGCAGACTGGCAATCTGAAAGAGGGATGCAGAGTTGGGTGGAGAGGAGAGACACTTAAAAGTGATACAGAAATGATGGGTCCAGGGTAGAGGAAGAGCACAAAGACAATGTATGAAGAAAGTAGAGGAGACTGGGGAGAGGAGCAGATCCAGAGTCTGAACTCTCTGGTTCCAAACCCCCACCCATCTGCTGATTTATTTTTATTTATTTACATTCTCTTATATACCTTGCTATTCTGCATCAGTGTGGTTTACATTGAACAAACTGAAATTACATTGAACAGGGCATTATAACTTGGAGATAACTATTTTACAGGGAACATGGGCTAAGGAGGGTTAAGTGGCTTGCCCAAGACCACAAGGAGCACCTGTGGGACTAGAAACCCCAGTCCTTCCGGCCAAAGGTTGGTGTCCTCTAGTGGGATTTGAACCCCTGACCTTCCAGCCTGAAGTACCATGCCCCAACCACTAGGCCACTCCTCCACTCCGCTTTGCCCAAGGTGTCTTCAACTGGTAGTTGCTAGAAGCTCTGAAGAACACAGCGAGGGTCTGGCTGTAGGTGAAGATTTTTTCACCCGAGTTTGTCCTTGTTTTGCAGCTTTAGAAGAAGAGGGACAGACTCAACCATTAGAAAAGACTAGGCAGTCACCTAAGGCAGGAGATTTTGAGGGGCTGCAAAGAGCAGCAGCAGTCAAAGCAAAACACTAGATCCTGGCAGCCAGACAAACTCCAAGAGCCCTCAGCACAATCTTTTAGCTGCAGGACGAGCGGACACTCGCATGCAATGTAAAATAGAATATCTGAAAGTATCATATGGAAGGAAAGAAGAAGCTCAAGCTGCCTAAAGTAGATGCCTTGATTATGCCATTAATAAAGAAGATAACTATTCTTGTCGGAGGAGGCATAGCTCTGGAAGCTTGAATTATGCTTGAAGAAGGCTTTTGAGGTTTCTGCTTTGGGCCTCCAAGCTGTGGTTTGCAGTACTTACATGTCTAGGGTCTGTTTGCACTACAGTAGGTACAACAGTGACCTGAGGAGGCTTTGGAGGATGACCAGCAAAATTCACCAGAGGCTATCCGAGTGCAAGCAGGAATGATGTACGAGTTATGTGGCAGATGCCTTGTATGACTAAGGAACTGGTCAGCGGATGCAGACTCAAAGACTTGGCTTAGTAGGTTCTCTTTCCAGGAAACCTCCTTTCTGAGGAGGATTGGAAGACGTTTGTGAAAGACCGAGGGCAGTCTAAGCCCCGAGGTTGCCAGAGGATAAATCTAGAAGTGCATCTTATTTGAGCACTGGAAAATCCAGCATTCTCGGCCAGGTGAAGGGTTTTCCTCTTAGTGTGTCTCTTTTCTAAATAGGTCCTCTTCCTTTCATACTGACAGAAAAGGAGGACTCCATGAGGAGCTGCAGGTCCTTCTTTCAGCAAGCAAGTAAGAGGTCATCTGTACAGTTTTCTCAAGGAGTGGGTCCAAATTACATCCATCCAAAGGTCCTTGAAGGTGGTGAGAAGTGACTGTATGTTGGAGTTTTACCACTGTCTCACTGAGTTATCATTTCCTCCTGTCTGTTGCCAGACAAGGAACTGTGGTGCAAACCTAAAGACTTGTGGGCAGTGGTCACCACACCCAGTGAGCAGTAGGGAACAGGTCAGTGCTCAATTTAACTTGTCATCCCCAAAAAAAGAAAGTTGGTTCTGAATCATACTCGATGTGAAAGAGATGAACCGAGTGCTGCATATTCCATATCTTCACATGGAGATATCATAGTCAATAACTTCTGTAATATGCAATGGAGCATTCTTGATGGCCGTAGACCTCAAAAAAGCTTCCTTCATACAGAACCATAGTAGGGCCTGTGGGTACGGTCTTCAATTCCTCTTTGGAGTGGTGCCAAAGGACTGGTGAAAGACACGTGGTCTCTTTACACCAAAGGGGACGTAAGGATGACATTGAGAATTACAGGCCAGTTAGCTTAATCTCTGTGGATAGTAAATTATTGGAAAGGCTACTAATGATGTAACTTGGCTAAGATGGGCCAATATCTCAGGGAGTCATTAGCGGGATGGGAATAGCTGGGGGATGTAGAAAAACAGTGGGCAAAACTGAAAAGGGATATTTTAAGGGCAATCAACCTTTAAGTTAAAATGATAAAAAAAGGTAAAAGGAAAAGGAGACCACTATGGTTTTCTAAAGAAGTAGCTGAAAATGTGAAGAAAAAGAGGGAGGCCCTCATAAAATACAAGAAATCACAGAGAGAAGACAGACATCTGTATTTGAAAAACTTAGAATAGCTAGCTAAATAGCCAGGAAAGCAAAGATTCAAAAAGAGGAGGAAATAGCCAATGCAATAAAATGGGGAGATAAGACATTTTTCAGATATGTTAGTGAGAAGAGGAAGGGCAAAACTGGTATTGTCAGACTCAGGGGTGAAGGGGAGGAATATGTAGATGCTGATGAGGATAAAGCGGAATTGCTTAATAAATATTTCTGTTCTGTGTTCACAGATGAAGAACCAGGAGCAGGACCTCAGAAAACACTCACAAACAGGAACAGAAGTGAGGGACATCTTGAAAATTGTTCAGAAGACTGTTTGTGAGAAACTAGCTAAACTTAAAGTAGACAAAGTGATGGGACCGGATGGGATACACCTGAGAATACTGAGGGAACTTGGGGATGTTCTTCCAGCTCCACTGAGTGACCCTTTCAATGCTTCGTTGGAGTCAGGTGTGGTGCCAAAGGACTGGAGAGAGGATCATGTGGTCCCTTTACACAAAAGTGGAAGTAAGGATGTGGTAGAAAACTACAGGCCGGTTAATATGACTTTGGTAGTAAGTAAATTATTGGAAGCGCTCAGCATCACTGATGCACACAAGCCCTCACAGCATGACAAGCTGCAACCCAAGTGAGGTTTGAATAGTTTAACAGGTATGAACAGTTTATCAAGCTTGTCATGTCTAGTACAATGGGAAAGATTACCGTATCATTCTGCCACACTTTCTTGGTCTTTGACTGCACTTCCTGGTACTTCAGGATCTTCTTCCTCTCCACGCAATTCAGAGAATAATGATTTGGAACAGACACCTCTATTATCAATATTGTTTATATATTTATTTATTTATTTATTTATTTAACAATTATTTCTATACCGCTCTTTCACAAGTATCAAGTGCGGTTTACAATGAACATTATGTTATATGGTATGGATAGTATCATACCAAGTCATTTTACATAGAACAGGTGAACTAGGTACAGGTAACAGAATAATATTTAAACAGTAAATTATTAGAATGTTAAACTATTAGAACATATGTACATAGTAGATATTTACAATTGTCATATATCGCTTGTAGGTGTAAACATTAATTTAATCTTCAAGGCACGTAGTTATATAATGGTTGTATTTGTTAGTTAACCTGTGTTATTATTATTATTATTATTATTATTATTCAAGACTACCAGAATGTCAGTTTATTCTCCCCAGTGTGAGTTCCATGATGCCTCACTAGTCTTCATTTTGTGCAGAAATATCTCCCACACTCCATTGTGGGTTTTACAATGCATCACTAGCTCTGAGTTCCAGTGGAAACATATCCCACATTCAATACAACTATATGGTTTCTCCCCTATCTGGGTTCTATGATACAGCACTAATTGTGATTTTGTGGCAAAATATTTCCAACATTCAGTACAACAAAAAGGTTTCTCCCTGATGTGGATTCTATGATGCCGCATTAGATGTGTTTTCATGAGGAAATATTTTCCACAATCAGTTCAAGGAAAGGTTTCTCCACTCGTGTGGGTTCTACAATGTCTCACTAGATATGATTTTGTGAAGAAACATTTCCCACAGTCAGTACAACTAAAAGGTTTTTCCCCCGTGTGGGTTCTATGATGTGTCACTAGTTGTGCTTTCGTGAGGAAAGATTTCCTGCAGTCAGTACAACTAAAAGGTTTCTCCCCTGTGTGGGTTCTATGATGCATCCGTAGATCTGAATTTGTGATGAAACATTTCCCACACTCAGTACAACTAAAAGGTTTCTCGCCTGTGTGTGTTCTATGATGCAGCACTAGTTGTGCTTTTCTAATAAAACATTTCCCACACTCAGTACAACTAAAAGGTTTCTCGCCTGTGTGTGTTCTATGATGAAGCATTAGTTTTGCTTTTGTGAAGAAACGTTTCCCACATTCAGTACAACTAAAAGGTTTCTCCCCTGTGTGGGTTCTTTGATGCTGCACTAGATATGATTTCGTGAAGAAACATTTCCCACAATCAATACAACTAAAAGGTTTTTCCCCTGTGTGGGTTCTTTGATGCCGCACTAGATGTGATTTCGTGAAGAAACATTTCCCACAGTCAGTACAACTAAACGTTTTCTCCCCCGTGTGGGTTCTATGATGCCGCACTAGATATGCTTTCGTGAGGAAACATTTCCCACAGTCAGTACAACTAAAACGTTTTTCCCCCGTGTGGTTTCTATGATGCCGCACTAGATATGCTTTCGTGAGGAAACATTTCCCACAGTCAGTACAACTAAAAGGTTTCTCGCCTGTGTGTGTTCTATGATGCAGCACTAGATATGCTTTCGTGAGGAAACATTTCCCACATTCAGTACAACTAAAAGATTTTTCCCCTGTGTGGGTTCTATGATGCGTCACTAGTTGTGCTTTCGTGAGGAAACATTTCCCACAGTCAGTACAACTAAAAGGTTTCTCACCTGTGTGTGTTCTATGATGTCGCACTAGATATGCTTTCGTGAGGAAACCTTTCCCACAATCAGTACAACTAAATATTTTCTCCCCCGTGTGGGTTCTATGATGCAGCACTAGTAGTGCTTTTGTAAGGAAACATTTTCCACAGTCAGTACAACTAAAAGGTTTTTCCCCTGTGTGGGTTCTATGATGCGTCACTAGTTGTGCTTTCGTGAGGAAACATTTCCCGCAGTCAGAACAACTAAAAGGTTTTTCCCCTGTGTGGGTTTTATGATGCGTCACTAGTTGTGCTTTCGTGAGGAAACATTTCCCACAGTCAGTACAACTAAAAGGTTTCTCGCCTGTGTGTGTTCTATGATGTTGTACTAGATATGCTTTCGTGAGGAAACATTTCCCACAGTCAGTACAACTAAAAGGTTTTTCCGCCGTGTGGGTTCTATGATGTGTCACTAGTTGTGCTTTCGTGAGGAAACATTTCCCGCAGTCAGTACAACTAAAAGGTTTCTCCCCTGTGTGGGTTCTATGATGCTTCCGTAGATCTGAATTTGTGATGAAACATTTCCCACACTCAGTACAACTAAAAGGTTTCTCGCCTGTGTGTGTTCTATGATGCCGCATTAGATGTGCTTTTGTGATGAAAAATTTCCCACAATCAGTACAACTAAAAGGTTTCTCCCCTGTGTGGGTTTTATGATGCCGCACTAGATGTGATATTGTGAAGAAACATTTTCCACATTCAGTACAACTAAAATGTTTCTCCCCTGTGTGGGTTCTATGATGAATCACAAGTTGTGAGTTTCTGAGGAAAGATTTCTCACATTCAGTACAGTAAAATCTTTTCTCAGCCCTGTGGATTTTCTGATGCATTGTTACGGAATTCTTAAGAGCGAAATGTCTTCCACATTCAGGGCTTTTAAAAGATGTAGAAGGCCTCTCTGTTGGGGTAGTGCTCTCTGCTGTGGGGGTTTCCAGGTGGCTTCTTATGCAATCACTATGATTGAAACCGCTCTCACACTCAGTATGTGGAAAATGTCTCTCTTGCGTGTGAGAGAGTAGGTGGAGTGCTGGGTTCATCTCGTGTGTGAAAGAGTTTCCCCGTTCTTCTCTCTTCTCCCTTCTCTTTTTTTCCTGTGTGACCCCGTCACCTGCTGGACATAAAAAGAAGGCACTAATCACATGTTGGGACCACAGAGGTATTTCTGGGTCTCCTGATACCAAAATCCCTGCTCTAAGATTATCCCACATTTCTGACCAATCAACTGTGATTAATGTGACAGAGGAAGAAAGTTACTCTCTTACATGATTTCATGATCTCTTGATGTCCCACCTTTCATACAAAAGAGCAAAGCAATTTGCATTAAAATTAAATAATTACAAATTACTGGCTAATGTTCAAGGCACCTTCTATATGTAAACAAAGAAATATGCAGCAGATAAAGACCATACGGCCTCTCCCTTCTGCTCTTCCATAGCATCTTTGACTCTGCTCTCTCTTTCTCTGCAGCATGGCTAAAACCTGTCGCTTCTTTCTCTATAACAACATCAGAAACATTTGTCCCTTCCTTTCTACACAAACTACTGAGAACCTCATCCACTACTACTGAACATTTGTATAGCGCTTGTCACCCACCAACGTCCCCAGAGGCCAACGGCGTAGGTAAGTCAGTGGGGTAGTACTCTAGTAGCTATAGAGTATTGTGAGAAGGCTTTGAAATGCCTTCTGGAACCTGTAGTTCCAAGCACCAGTCAAAGAACTGTAGTTGCAGATCAAGTGTAAGGTTATAATACAGGATTTTTATTCCCCGTCCGGGACTGGATCTTTAGCATTTGAAACAAAGGAAAAACAGACCATTCATCTGGTATCAAATTAAAGAAATACTGGAACAAAACTTGGCTTAATTTCAGCTTTTGTAACAAACAGAAGGAAAAATAAAACAGTCCGTTTCACATGAAAACACCTTCTTCCTGTTTTCTTTTATAAACAGTTTTCACAGCACTCTAGCATAGGGAGGATATGGCATCAGCCATGGTATACGTACAATCCATATCACTGCCATTCAAAGACTCCTCATAAGGCTCATATTGCATCTCTTCACTATCGGAATAAGTTTCCCCTGGAGTAAAACTTCCGTGGTGATTGCAGAGTTCCTCCCTATGACTCAGAGCGTTCCCCTCCTCCACTGAACTAGAGGGGAAGGGTTAATTACCACATTCACTGTAATCACGTCAAGTGAGCTACACAGTTCCTGGTAAGTGCAAGGTAGTTCTTTGTATTCTAGACCTCTTCTATTAGGGTCAATACGCCTACCCTCTGGCACTCTCTCTTCCTGGTCTCTCAGCCAAGCAGAGCTCCATCTGTATGAAAGCTTTTCACTATGTTTCTCTGCTAGCTTCTTTCCTGGTATAAAAGTTTCTTCAGGGTAAAAACTATCCCCTGCTTGGTACCTTGTGCTGGGTAACTTGACTCTCCTCAGCCTGGCCACCGGACTACACCTCTGCTCCCTCCGTAGCAAGGTTCCCGGGGATACTGGACAGCTGTGCCCTGCTCCTCAAAGCAGTCCCTCCTGGATTCAACAGCTCTGTATTTCCCTGGCAGTCTTTCTGGGTCAGCGAAGGATTTTAACTTCCCTGGTGAGCCTTCTCTCCAAATGTTCCTTTTGCTTCTCTACCCAGCAGCTCTCCTTCCGAATGTTCTCTCCCCAGCAGTTTACTCACTACTCTCAGGTGAGTGATTTTTAAGTGCGTTTCTCGTGGTGTTTGTTTGGGCTCCGCCTCTACCCAGCTGCCCCTCATTCCCTAATGAGTTCTGAGCTAGCCTCGTGTTTGGGCGTTCCCTTACACCTCGTGACACAGCTTGTATCTGTTGTTTATGGTAACCTTTTTTCACGTGTATATCTGAGCTGTCAGTATCAGCTATATTTTGCTCAGAGTTCCCTATTTCCATGGGCTCTGACAGCGCTACCTCATGACACGCTACAAGACATACGCAGTGCTGCACAGACACATATATAAAAGACAGACCCTGGAGGGAGGAGTAGCCTAGTGGTTGGGGCAAGGTACTTCAGGCTGGAAGGTCGGGGGTTCAAATCCCACTAGAGGACAGCAACCTTGGGCTGGAAGGACTGGGGTTTCTAGTCCCACAGGTGCTCCTTGTGGTCTTGGGCAAGCCACTTAACCCTCCATTGCCCATGTTCCCTGTAAGTATTAGTGTGTGTGTCTCATATCCCCACGTGTTAAATGTATCCCCCACTTGTGTTGTGACCGCTTTGATTGAAGGATAAGGCGGTATACAAAACTGTCTAAATAAATAAATAAATAAAAATAAATAAAATCTAGTCAAAAACAAAAACAGAAGCCCTAATTGTAACAAAAAACCTCTCATAATCACCCCCTACACACATTACTCTACAAAACCAAGAAATCAAATTAAAAAATGAAGTACGATATTTAGGTGTAATACTTGACACACATCTCAACATGGATACACATATAAGAAACACAACGAAGAAAGTATACTTCAAACTTAAAATCCTAAAACAACTACGCCCACTAATGCACCTACAAGACTTCCAGTGAATACAAGCCATAATTACACCTCACTTCGACTTTTCAAATCTAATACTTCTAGGCACAACAAAACAAAACTTGAAAAGACTTCAAATTGCACAAAATGCAGCGGCCAGGACCATTATGAAGGTCCCCCCATTTCAACATATCACTCCGACTCTGGAGATCTTACACTGGCTACCGATACAAAGCCGAATAGTATATAAAACCCTAACAACTACATTCAAAACTCTAAACAACATGGCACCACCTACCCTATTCAATCTCATCACTAAAGAATCAGCCAAAAACCTACACAGGAGAGATCATACAAACAAACTAAGGACTCCGAAAGAATTTATAAAATCCAGAAAGATAACAAACAAAAAAGCTTTCTCACATGCTGCCCCCATTCTATGGAATGCCCTTCCAGATGAATTGAGATCACTTTTAGAGATCAACGAATTCCGCAAAAAACTTAAAACGCACCTGTTCACATCACACTACGGATCTTTGCCAAACACACCTCCCCAACTAGAAAATGGATAATACCATGTCAGCTCCCATAAACCAATCGGATTTGACATATGATGTGAAACCTCAAATGCTTATACATTATGATTCTTACATGTCACACTCACCACTGTAATTAGATCTCATTTTGATCCCTGTAAATAGTTCTTGTATGTTCCGTGTAATGTAATATAAGTTGTTATGGTTTTATGCTGTTTTATGCTGTTCACTGTAAAAACAGACGCCTGTCTGTTATGTTGTTTTGTTCCATGTAAACCGCATTTGATCTCTGGAAGGTGCGGTATATAAGAAACTGTTAATTAAATTAAATTAAATTAAATTAAGACAGATAACACAGTAACTGTAGACACGGGATACAGTTAGGGGGGAATGGTAAGGAAACACAAAGGAGATCAGGCAACTCAACCTACAAAAGTGGCATCGAAGAGGTGAGTTTCGAGCCTCAGTTTGAGAAGGGCTAGTGAAGGCATCTTACATAAAAACTCAGGTAGTTTATTCCAGGCATAAGGAGTAGCAAGGCGAAAGGAGTGAAGTCTGGAGTTAGCAGTTGAAGAGAAGGGCACAGATAGAAGAGGTTTGCAAGAAGAGCGGAGTTCCCGAGGGGGGGGGGAGAGGGGGTGTAGGGAGAGAAAAAGAGAGGAGAGGTAGTGAGGAGCTGCAGAGTGAATGCACTTATAGGTCAGCAGGAGTAGTAGTTTGGCAATGAAGTGACTTGAGAAGAGGGGTAATATGAGCATGATGAGACTGGCGGAAGATTAGCCATGCAGCAGAGTGTTGAAGAGATTGAAGGGGAGAGAGATGATTCGGAGGGAGACCAGCAAGGAGCAGATTACAGTAGTCTAGATGGCAGATGACAAGTGTTTTATTATCCTAAGACTGAGAAAAGAGATAGGGGAGACGAGGGTTAGAGGGAAAATATGAAACAATTTCAAGTGGCAGTGAGACATCCAAGCAGCAATGTCAGAAAGGCAGGCAGAGATCCGGGCCTGGATTGCCGGAGAGAATTCAGCTGTAGAGAGGTAGATCTGGGAGTCATAAGTGTAAAGATGGTACTGAAAGACTTGGGAAGAGATGAGTGCACCAAGGGACTGGGTATAGAGAGAGAAAAGGAGTGTGTCCAAAACAGATCCTTGGGGTACAGCAACTGAGTGCGGGATAGCAGCAGAGGAGGATCCACCAGAACAAACACTGAAAGATCAATTGGAGAGATAAGAAGAGAACCAGTACAGTACAGAGCCCTTAAAATCAAGCAAGGACAAGGTATCGACGAGTAGCAGTAGTAATACTTTGGAGGAAAGATGTGAGAGAGGAGATATGGCAGAGATGTTTAAATATCTCTGTGGTATAAATGCTCAGGAGGAGAGCCTCTTTCAATTGAAAGCAAGCTCTGCAATGAGGGGACAATTTATTTTATTTATTCAACAAGTTTTTTATACCGCCTTCTCATACAATCAAAGCAGTTTATGTTAAATAAACCTTACAGAGAACTCAATGTGTAAACTTAAGAAGGGGTGATATGCAAGGTTTGCAAAGAGGCAAAACATACACATTGCAACATATGTACAAGAGTTAGATATTGTTTTAGGCATGTGAGATAAGGGGGAACAGCTAGGTATTGTCTCTGAAGTGATTGGTGAAAAGGAAGGTTTTGAGATGTTTTCTGAAGTCCTTTAAGTCCTTGGTTATCCTTACCTTCTCTAGGAGGGAATTCCAGATGGTGAGTGCCGCTAACGAAAGAGCCTTCTTTGTTGGTGTAAGAACTAGGAGTTGAAATGGTGTCTCTGGTGCTCTGTCTCTTAGGTCTGCTGTTTAGTTTTGTGCATATCAGTTCCTGTAGAATTCCGGCTGATGTGGTGTTTCTTATCTTGAAGATAGTCAAGGCAGTTTTGTATCTCGCACTTGAGGTAATTGGTAGCCAGTGAAGCTGATATAAGAGCAGTGTTATGTGATCATGTTTGGCGGATTCTGTGATGATGTGGGCAGCCTTGTTCTGGGCTAGTTTATTTATTTATTTAACAGTATTTCTAAACCGCCTTATCTTAATAATCAAGGTGGTATCACAGCAAACAATCAGGTCAAGTGAGTGTGTTATACATGCAGTGGGGGGAAATTGAGTGTGTATTGTGTTGTGTGCTAGATTGGTGTGAGCTATTTACAGAGTGGGCTATATACAGTGGTGCAAAAACAAGTTTCATGCATACATTGGTTAGGCGGGATCCAGTGCTGTTGTTCATTCTCTGAAGTTATGTGATGTGACCATAGTGTTCTATGAACAGTATGGTTTTCAGCTGTTTTCTGAAGTCTTTTAGGTCTGTAGTGGCCCTCAAGTCGTCCGGGAGTTTGTTCCATATTGTTGGAGCGGCCATTGAGAGTGCTCTGTCTGTTGTGTCCTTGCGTGTGTGTTTGTATTCACTTGGGGTGCTGACTCTGTTGTGGGTTTGTTTTCTTCTGGGACGCGTACTGGTGTCTGATTGTATGAGGGTGTGTAGGCTGTTGGCTGATGTATGGTGTTTTATCTTGAATATGTTTATGATAGTTTTATATTTGATGCGTGCACCGATTGGAAGCCAGTGTAAGTCCTTTAAGGTGGGTGTGATGTGCTCCTGTCTTGCAGTTCCTGATATGATTCGTGCAGCAGTGTTTTGTGCTAGTTGTAGAGGTTTGAGGGCTTGTTTCGGTAGGCCAAGGTATATCGGATTGCAGAAGTCCAGTAGTGGGGTTATCAGTGCTTGACAGACGGTACGGAAGTGTTCCGGGGCAAGGAGCGGCTTTAGTCTCCTGATGATTCGCATATTGTAGTAGGCTTTTTGGATTGTTTTGTCTATGTGTGGATTGAGATTGAGTTTATTGTCCAGAGTAACTCCGAGGTATCTCACTTCTGATCTTATTGGTATAGTGGTGCTTTGTATCTTTAAATTTGGTGGGTGTATGAAGCTTTGGTTCCGGGTGATGATTAGGGCTTCAGTCTTGTTGTAGTTTATTGCTAGGTTGTTGTTTTGACACCAATTCTCCATTTGGGTGAGGCAGTCTGTTATCTTAGAGAAGTCCGGGTTGTTGATTGATATCGGGGTGTATATCATTATGTCGTCTGCATATATTGTGTATTGAATGTTGTTCTTTTTCATGATGTTGCAAATTGGTTGTATGTAGATGTTAAATAGGAGTGCCGAGAGTGCGGATCCTTGAGGTACTCCCTGTCGGACGTTTATGGGTCGAGAGGTGTTGTGTCCCGACTTGACCTGTAGCTGTCTTTCGGTTAGGTACGAGTGGAACCACTTCAATGTGATACCGTGTATACCAGTGTTCTTTAGTCTTTCCAGGAGGGTGTTGTGGTCCACTGTGTCGAAGGCTGAGGAGATGTCGATGAAGATCATTATGATTCCATTCTTGGTGTTGTCGATTATTCTTAGGATGCTGTCGAAGAGGTAGATCAGTAGCTTTTCGACTCCATGGTTGGGACGAAATCCGTGTAGGTTGTCATCGAGTGTTTCCTGTTTGTCGATGTGTTCCTGAAGTTGTAGTTGGACCGTTTTTTCGATTATTTTTGCAAGGAAGGGTATGCTGGAGATTGGTCGATATGCTGCTGGATCTTTTTTGTCGAGATTTGTTTTCTTCATGATTGGTCTTACTGAAGCAAGCTTTAGTTGCTTTGGCATGAGTCCTTGAGTGAGTGAGTTGTGTATTATTTTATGTATGGTGGGGATGAAGCAGGATTTGGTGACTTTGAGCCATGACACTGGGCACGGGTCTGTAGGGGCAGTGATTGTATTGATTGTAGAGATGATGTGAGATATCTGTTCAGTTGAGGGTGAGTAGAATGTGTCCCATGTTTTGGGGTGTACGTCCGACCTGTTGGTCCCACTGGTTGTTGTTCGCTCTGTGGAGTGAAATTTGTCTTTGATGTGATCGGCGAAATCCTGTGGGTCAACTTGTACTTCGCCTTCTGTTGTTTGTTCTTTTGTGAGGATCTTTACTATTTCGAAGAGCTCTCTGGGTTTGTTGATAGAAGTATTTATCATGTTTGTGTGGAATTCCCTCTTTGATTGGTTGATGTGTTCATTGTATTGTTTTTGCTTTGTTAGGTAGAGATGCTGGTCGGCGGTTGCTTTGTTTTTTCTCCATCTCCGTTCAATCTTCCTGAGCTCTCTCTTTTCCTTCCGTATTTTTGCTGAGTACCATGGCTTGTTTTGTCTCTTGTTGTGGTGTTGTTTCTTGAACCCGCCACCAGATGGTTTGGCGGCGTTAGCTAGAATGCTGTTCCAGCTGGAGACTTGTTCCTCTAGGTCGTCTGTGGTAACGTTCAAGTGTTGTATTGTGTCCTGTATGAATTCGTCCCTGTCGAAATGCTTGAATCGTCTTTGTGTGTGTGAGATGTTAGCTCTTTCGTTCGTCTGGTCCTCTTGATATCGTAGCTTGGTCTCGATTAAGTAATGGTCAGACCATGGCACTGGGGTAATGGTGGGTGGAGAAATTAGGTCTCTTGATGTTAGGTAGTTGGATGCAAAGATGAGGTCTGGGGATGATCCATGTCTGTGTGTTGGTGCATTGATTATCTGTGTGAATTGGAGTGAGGTCATTGCTTGAAGGAAGGCCTCTGCGTCTTTGGCATTGGTGGACTTGAGGTTGAAGTCTCCAATCATTAGCGCTGGTTTGTTGTTTGTTGTTATGGCACAGGCTTCTTCGAGAGTGAGGGCTAGTTCATCGGGTGGAGCTCTGGGTGCTCTGTAGGTTAGGCAGATTGCAATGTTCTTGTTTTTGATGCTAATTGTGTTACATTGCTGTGTATCGGTGAAGTTCTGTGTCTTGAACTTTAGCTTTGTTTTCGCTATTATCAGGACTCCTCCTCCACGCTTGTGTGTGCGTGGGCAGTTGTACGCTGAGTAGTTGTCCGGTACTAGTTGGTTGAGTAGTACGTTGTCGGTAGGGTTGAGCCATGTCTCTGTGATGCATATTATGTCGGGCTGTCGCTCTTCTATGTGGTCTGTAATAGTGTGTATCTTGTTGCAGACGGATCTGGCATTTATGAGCTCAATCGTTGTTGTTTTCGTTGCTGAGGTTGCTGTTCCATGAGTTTCCTTTGTGCTTGCGTGGGAGTTTGATTTGTGTCTGTTTGGTTGCTTTGCCTGGTAAGCCCTGAGTGTTTCTTTGTGTGTGTGCTGTGGTTCTGAATATGGTAATGCAGTTGGTGGATGCCATATTGTGTTTGCTTGTGGGTAGTGTAGGTGTGTGGTTGGTGGGAGGAGTTGTGTGACTAGTAGGTAGAGTGGTAGGAAGTATGTGGCGTGCATGTTTTCCCTTGTTATGTTCTGTTAGGGTGAAGCCTGTTTTCTTGAGACTTCGTCTGTTGTCTGTTTGGGGAGAGTTGAACTTGGTGCGGGAGCCTGTCCCGTGAATGGATAGCCGGATCTGCGTAGGGTGCCTTGGTGCGGGAGCCTGTCCCGTGGAGGGAGCCTGTCCCGTGGATGGAGAGCCGGATCTGCGTAGGGTGCTTGGTGCGGGAGCCTGTCCCGTGGAGGGAGCCTGTCCCGTGGATGGAGAGCCGGATCTGCGTGGGGTGCTTTGGTGCAGGAGCCTGTCCCGTGGAGGGAGCCTGTCCCGTGGATGGGAAGCCGGATCTGCGTGGGGTGCTTTGGTGCGGGAGCCTGTCCCGTGGAGGGAGCCTGTCCCGTGGATGGAGAGCCGGATCTGCGAAGGGTGCCTTGTTGCGGGAGCCTGACCCATGGAGGTAGAGCTGTGACTGCTAAGGCGTGTGTGGTGGAAGTGGGAGTTTTGTAGGTGTGGAGTGTGTGAGGTTTTTTTGCGAATTTTACTTGCGGTTCTGACGTCCTTCGTCTCGGTCTGCTCCTCGTTTGATTCTGTGGTGATGTTGTCGGCGCTGCTGTGTCTGTTGTTGCTCCCTTCTGATCGCCTTCGTGCCGCGCTTAAGGGCCACGCCAAAGGGCCCTCAGGCGCGGGCCCGCCAGGCGCGGGCGCGCCCTGCAGGGGCACCGCTTTTATCCTGCTCCGCCGGCGGCTCCCACTGCCCGATTGGGCAGGAGCTGGAAGCGGCTCCCACTGCCCGATTGGGCAGGAGCAGAGGAGGGGCGGTGTTTGGTCCCGGCAGCAGCGCTCCTGGTGCAGGGGCGCCGCTTTTATCCTGCTCCGCCGGCGGCTCCCACTGCCCGATTGGGCAGGAGCTGGAAGCGGCTCCCACTGCCCGATTGGGCAGGAGCAGAGGAGGGGCGGTGTTTGGTCCCGGCAGTTGCAAGGGGCGGTGTTTGGTCCCGGCAGTTGCAAGGAATGAGTAGTTTGAGTTGGAAGACCTTGAAAAAGGGAGTTACAATAGTCCAGCATGGGGATTATAACTGCCTGACAGACTGTGCAGAAATGATCCAGACTGAGGAGGGCTTTTAGTCTTTGGATAATAGTAAGCTTTTGGAATGCGTTCCTGGAAGTTCTGTTGATGTGGGCTTGTAAGTTTAGAAAGTGATCAAGGGTGATACCAAGGTAGCATACTTCCTCTTTTACTGCAATTAGAGTGTCCGTGATGGAGACTGATGGGGGGGTAGAGGAAGAGTCCCATGTTATGAATAGCACCTCAGATTTTTTGAAGTTGACTTGGAGGTTGTTGGAAGCCAGACAGTTGCTCATCTTCTGCAGGCATTTAGTGATAGCCGTATAGTCTGGCATGTTGAGATGGATAGGGGAATAGACCATGATGTCATCTGCATAAATGGCATAGTTAATTTTGTGCTGCTTGAAAATGCTGCAAACTGGTTATAAGTAGGAAGGGCAGGCAGGAGAGTGGAGATGTTTGAACCAACTTTGACCTTTTGTTGTCTGTCAGTGAGATAGGATTGGAAACAGTTGAATGTTGTGCTGTGAAGTCCAGTGTTAGTTGGTTTAAGAAGATGCTGTGTGATTCAATGTCGAAGGCGAAGGAGATGTCAACAAAGACGATAAGGAATCCAGTTTTATGTTGTCTATTCCTCTTAGGAGTATGTTGAACAGATGTATGAGGAGAGTCTCAACACTATGATTAGGATGAACTTCATTTTGGTGTGGTTCCAGAGAAGCATACAGGTCAATATGGTCTTGCAGTTGTCTCTGCAACACATTTTCAATTATTTTGGATAGAAAGGGCAGGCTGGGAATAGTGGAAAGTTTCAGGATCAGAGCTGTTGTTGAGTTGTATTTTTGGATGTTTGAGAGTAGGGGGCATGTATCCTTGAGATAGGGATGAGCTTGTGGTGTTTTGGATACAGTTGGCAACTTTGTCCTTGACTGATTTGATCCACATGACTGGGCAGGGGTCAGAGGGCACTGTACTGGTTTTTAAGGCAGTGATGGTGTGGAATATTTGCTCCGTAGTTCAGTATCATTTGTGTTTGATGTTGGTTTCTGTAGTTGAGGTGTTGGATATGTTTGGTATTGAGGTTCTTAAGGGTGGTTTGTTCTTGTTGATGAGGAAATCTGCAAAGATCTGGGGATGGATAGTGTCTTCTTTGTGGGATGGATTCTTCGTGAGTGTGCGGACAATTTGAAATTGTCGAGGCTTGTTGCTGACTTTTAAGATAAGGTTGGTGTGGTATTCTCAATTGTGCTTGTTGATCAGATCATTGTAGTCTCTTTGCATTTTCTGGTATTGAAGAAGGGTGGCTTGTGACCAGTCATGTTTCCATTTATGCTCTAACTGGCAAAGTTTTTGTTTCTTTTCTGATATTGCATCAGAATACCACAGGGCAGATTTGGATCTTTCTTCTCTATTTCCAAGATTTGGGTGCTAAGGAGACTTCACTGATGCATTGATGGTGCAGTTCCAAGTTTTAATTGCCTCTTCTGGATCTGCAAAGTCCTGGCGGAAGCTGGTCTTGGTTATATCCTTTAAATCTTCTTTCAGAATGGGGTATTCTCTGTGATTTTCCTTGTTGAGTGTGGTGAACCTTGAAATGTATAGCATGGTAATCTGACCAGGATATTGGTAGGGCAAGAAGGGTCGTTATGCTGTCCTGTGAGTGAAGGTTCTTTGGGACAAAGATGAGGTCCAGAGTAGAGCCTGAGCAGTGATAGGAACCCTTGAGGATTTTGCAGAAGTTAAGTGACTCCATTGCCTTGTGAAAGTAGCTTCTTCTCTGCTAGATGCGTAGCTCAGATTTAGGTTTCCTAGTAGTATAAGCAGCTTATGAGGAGAGCAGGCCAAACATATGGCTTTGAGGATGTCAGATGTCTCATCAGCGGGAGCGTTTGGGGCTCTGTAAGTAAGACAAATGGCTAGGTCTGTTTTCTATCGTGATTAAGTACTGTACAGTGTTCGTGGCTTAGAGATTGGGATATTTTAAATTTAAATTTAAGGTCCATTCGCACCTCTCTTGTGGATGTGTGGACGTTTGAAGGCAGTAAGGGATCGAGGAGTGATCTCAGATAGAATGACCTGGTCAGTGCTTTTTAGCCAGGATTTGGTGATGCAGAGGATGTCAGCCTGGGTGTTATTGAATATAGTCTATGATGGTGTTTCTTGTTTCAGATGGAGCTAGCATTGATTAGCCCAATGTTAATTGGAGTGATTAGCATGTGTAGGGTGTGGTAGTCAGTTGTGTGAGTGTTGGTTTGAATTCTTATTAATCTGTGGGTTTGTCTGTAGGCATGCTTATGAGGATTCATCCATATGTGTGGGTGGCAAGGTATGTGTAGTAGGGGAGGTTGTAAGGCTGTTGTGGGTATGTTTATGGTATAGGTAGCTGTTGATGAGTGGCAGAGTAGGATCCAGATGAGAAGAAGGGCATACAATACTTGGTTGACTGGCAACATTGGATTCCGTGGCATTATAGCAGTTTTATGTTTTTTGGTAGAATCATAGGAGGGTAGGGGTGGGGCTCTTTCAGCAGTGAGTTCCATTTCTGATGAGTGGTACTTACAGTTTGTTGTTTTCTTGCTGAAAGTGTGTCCTGATACAATCCGAAGTGTCTAGGAGATGTGTAGGGTGAGAGTTTTCTGCTTGTGATAGGGGTGAGGTCAGCAGCGAGGTCTTCGAGGTTGTTGAGGTTTTTTGAGGTTGTTGGGTTTAGTGTTGGCAGTTTTTTGTTTGGGTTGAGCTGCTTTTTGCATATCTGCCTGCTTTCCACGCCTAAGAGCCTAAGGTGCAGCTGCGGCTGAAGGCATTTCTTTTCTAAGTTGCTGTGGTGGGCCCTGATTGGCCTTTAGATGGTGAGTGGAGGGGTTTCAGCCTCCCACTCTCTTTTCTGATACCGATTTGGGCTCTATGTCTGAGGGTGCAGTCTTGCAGCGCTTGATGGATGAGGGTGAAAGGGGATAGATTCAGGAGTAATATGCGGAAATATTTCTTTATGGAAAGAGTGGTAGATGCGTGGAATAGTCTCCCAGTGGAAGTAGTAGACATGAGGACAGTATCTGAATTCAAGAAAGCAGGGGACAAACATAAATGTGCTGCTGAGAAATATACATGAAGACAACAGGAAGCAATGTAGAAGAGAGACTGATTGAAGATATGATGGACTATATTATTTTTTAAGTACTGTACAAGGATATTCCTGAAGGGATGAAGTTAGAAGAACCATCTATATATCTATAGGGGAAGGTAGGCCAATCCTTGTGGGAGCCTTGAACCCAGTACCCCAGGTTTCACCGGACATCTCCCACTCAGCTCTGCAGGTTCTGTATCTACAGCTGAATTATATATTGATGATTTATAAAATACTACTTATTGTACCTGGTGGGTACTGGGTGTTAATATGGCTGGAAATTGCTATGTGAGCACATTTTCTGGACGTGTGCTATCTCTGGAACCTGGAAGAATGGTACATTCAGTATAACAGATCAGCCCCACTGTCTGCTAGAAATGCAGATTTAGTCATACAGTCCTTACCCAGGGAGATCAGAGTCTCATAATTCTCCTTCATCACCTCCCTGTAAAGCTCCTTCTGACCTTCATCTAAATACTCCCACTCCTCCTGGGAGAAAGAGACAGTGATGTCCTCAAATGTCACCCGCATCTGAAACACAAACCAGAAACACACTCAGGGACACGTGGAGGTGCTCAGAGTACATTAGATGTCGCTGGCTTTATTCTCCTCCCCTAGAAATCCAAGGGAGCTCTGCATTTAAAACTTGTAGGAACAGATCCAGAAGCTATTACTGGTTTCTAGAGCACCAGGGGTGGCAGCACATTGAGTGGATCTCTCTGTCTACGTTTTTATTCTTTTTCTTTTACTTGCTTTGAATAGTTTCTAGCTGCCTGCACTTCGTCTGTCTTTTTGGAGTTACTGTAATTGCACTGCTTTACTTACTGCCTGTGTTTAACATGGTAACATACTGTAGTATATGACAGCAGATAAAGATCAGTATGGTTCATCTAGTCTGCCCAGCAAGGTGGAAAGAGTCGGTGCACATGCCGCTCCGTGCAGGTCACACCTCCGCATGCCTTGGGTTTAGAGGTGTACTAACTGCTCTGTGTAAGTCACCCTATTTATTAAGATATAAGAGATAGTTATGTTTATTTTTATTTTATCCTGTTGCTTTACAGGGATCCACTGTGTCTGTCCCATGCCATTTGGATTCTGTCACTGTATTTGCCCCCATCACTTCCATCGGGAGGGCATTTCAAGCATCCACTATGTAGATTTCTTTAGCCTTTAGAAAATAGTGGATGCAATATAGGAATTACCTTGCTTTAATTTAAAAAAAAAGAGTTAAAATTTTCAGCCTGTTCTTTAAAACAATATGTTTTGTCTGTATTGCAGAAACAAGTCCATGCTCTGGTAGATAACAGCTGCCCTGCAAGGTCTCTGGCTTAGAAAGTCAAACTCGTAGCTTACTGCCATTTATTTCTCACCCTCCCTCTCCTCCCCAGGGCTGGATGTTCTTAGTCAGCCCAAGACACACATTCGCTTTCATAACTTTAGTGGAAAGCACTTCTATGTTTCTTTTTCATCTGCCAACTGCCCCACACACACTACATAAGAACATAAGATATGCCATACTGGGTCAGACCAAGGTCCATCAAGCCCAGTATCCTGTTTCAAACAGTGGCCAATCTAGATCATATGTACCTAGCAATTTCCCCAAAAGACACAGTGCAATAACTGTGGTGCTTCAATCCTCAGGAAAACAATTTGGAGCCTTTGAGCTTGTCCTACCCATCTTAAGCTATCTACTATGGAAAAATAATTGATTCTATTGAGGGAAGACTTAGCTGCAATAAAACAAACCTCCCCCATGATACAGCTTGCAAACAATCCATGCAACTCCCTCAAAAAATCCAGCAATGCAAGAATAAATGGATGACAGTGGTTCTGGCCGGTTATGACGCATTACCCGGAGACACCAACTCCAATTCGAGATACCCTTGCAGAATACCTTCTCTACCTTGGTAAATAAGAATTCTCCATTAATGTAAACTGAGGTGGCCTTAAACAAGAAAGTCAACATCGATTTACAGATATGTAAACCATATAGACAAAAAGAGGGGCTTACTTCAATGATCATCTCTATCAGCTCTTTTATTTAACATTTATCTCCAGCCAATCTGTAGTAACTTCCATAAGTTTAAAGTGGAGTATCACATCTATGTGGACAATATATCATTATATCGCCCATTTCTAATCATCTCTCCAGTCCAGTCCCTTCTTCTGGGTTGTGCTCCTCTTCCAGCAGCTTGGAGACTGAGTATGTCATCCTTTTGATGACCTCAGGATATATACCACTAGCACCACCCATCAACCTCAGTACACTCAGTCTTCAAGCAGCTGAAAGGAGCAGTAAGCCAGGGAGAAAGGCTTTCTGGAGAGACTTAGTTTAGAAGGGGTTTATTTTTTCTTTCTTTGTTTTTCCTTAATCCCATTTACTTTTCTTTTGTTTGCTGCCAGCTTTAGAGAGGTGTTTTTCCTGCCCTGCACCCCACCCACCTCCTCCTCATTAGCTGAAGACTGGGGTTGGAGGAAGCTTATCGCGGCTTGGATCAATGAGGTTTAAAATAAATAAATAAATAATATATACAATATTGGAAGGAGACTGGCAAAGATTTGAGGCTGCTGGACCCTCCGATTGAATTAACGGGCCTTTGCGCTGCCTCCCGCCTCAATGCCAAAGCCCTAGAGAGGCGGCTGAGCACGAGGGCGGGAGGACAGACACGCGATTCCCGGCAGGAAGGAGCATCGGCGGTGAATCCACACGCTGCAAGGTAAGAGGCAGCAGAGGAAACAGGACAAGCCGCGAGGCCCCGGAGTGAGTCCCGCGGTTGTCATGAAGGCATGCGGCTGAGCTGAAGCAGCTGTGGGAGGTGAAGGTCTCTGTCCTCCGGTTAGTTTCGCGTGCCAGAGAGTAGGCTGGGGAGAATGGCATGGTGAGGAAGCAGACAGCCCTGCACGGAAGGGGGAATAGTATTAGGCTTGGGAGCACAAGGTTTAACCTTTTGTTCTGTAGTGAGACATTTTTAGTTTTTTTTCTGTGTATAGATTCATGTAGGAGTTTAGTTATATATATATATATATATGTATATATATATATATCTATCTTGTGGGTGACCCTTGCCCAGGCTGCGGCCTATAGGCATAGGGCTGCCCTTGTTAGTCTTTAAATAAAGATTATGTTATCCTCCTCCAGAGCATGGGCTTCTGGGACTTGTAGTTGTGGTACTTGTTCAAAAACAAAAGTATGGAAACCGAAGGTTTTTTTCTCAAAGGCAAACAGGAATTTATTTCTTCTTTTCCTTTCCAAAACACTAAGGCTTAACAGAAGGTAACAGGATTCTTCTCCAAACAATATTCCTCAGGAAAATTCCATGTAACCAAAAGTGAAACTGCTTTAGAAGGCTCTCTCAACACATGCAGCTGTCTCTCAATATAACAAACAAATACGTCCTTTTTCTCAAAAAAAGTAAATGTCTTCTCTGCATTGAACAGGGTTCTTAGCTTTCCTGGCTATAGTAACTCTCCCTGTTTCCTTAATGCTTTTTGGGGTTTTCAAGTTACAGGGTTTTCCTTTTCCAGAGGCTTTTATTCAGCTCTTTGACACCATGAACAGTCCATTAATGAATCCTCAGACATAGTAACAGGTTCAGAGCAATCTACCTGCATTTCTTCTGGTACGTCTGACTCTAAAGCTCCATGCAATGCTTCTGGCTCAATACACTCCAAAAGCTCCTGAACTTTTCTGCACTGAGGCTTTTCACTACGAGCAAGGCTTTCACCTGGAAGGTGAAGCTTCTTTTTCTGAATTAAATGCCACAATGCCTCCACCTGTTTCAGGTCACTGTTAGCTGTACTTTTGTTCACCCACCTTCTGGGAGCTTGAACCCTTAGAGCTGGTTCACGAACTGTAGAAACTGCCCTCTGCTGCTGGCAGTAATTCTCCCAGCCACACCTCTTCTGGCTGCACAACTACTTGCACTTTTCCTGCAAGCCTGACTTTCTCTAGGGGTGTTGCCTTCACCTCTGAAGTCCCCACGGAAGTCTCCACTGGTCTCCTCCCCAGTGAACTCTCTGGGTCTTTCTTGGGTGCTTCTCTTTCCAGCAGTCTCTGTGGTCAACTCCAACTCCCCGGTCAATTCCCTGATCAAATCCCTGATCAAACTCTCTGGTGAACCTCCTTCCTTTCCTGTTCCCCTGGGTTTATAAAGCTGTTTTTTTCCTCCTGTGCACTGCCCCTTGCTCAGGTGCTTTTCATTAGTCTCCAAACCTGCCCTTAGGTTAGCAGAGCTTGGGTGTGGCCTGCCTTTTCAGCAACTGCGTGTTTTTTTCTTTTCCTGCACTCTGCAAGCTATGGGTTCGCTGCCTGTCTCTTTCCTTAAAGTAAGTTTTTGATTTTCCTCTATTTCCATGGGCTCAGTCATACTCTCTTCAACACAATATATATATATATATATATATCTTGTGACGCTCGCGCCCCTACCAGGCGGTTGCCTAGTAGGGTCGGCTGGCCATCTGATATCCCTTCTAGGATTTTTGTAGTTGTGTCCGAAAGGAAGAGCCAAGTGGTTAATAAAGCGCACAGGAAATTTTATTCGGTTTCCATGCTGGTAAGTGGTGAACATAAAATTCTTCAAGCATAACTTTTTTTCCAGACAAAAGAAAATACAGGATAACTTCTCCAGAAATCAAAATGTCCAAAACAGTGTAACCTGGAACAAACTTATAGCAGCTCCTGTTCCTTACTGCAACTGCTTAACATTATAAGAAAAAAAAGCATTTGTAAAACTCTTCACACAGTGAATGGGTTATCAGCTTCAACCCTGCTGTTGCCACACACAAACAGTTCAGCTGTTTGGGCCTTCACTGAGCTCCTGCAGTTTCAGCTTCCTAGGAGAGATTCTTAACCCTTTACCTTCAGGCTTACTCCTCTCTTCCAGCTTCTGAAAACTGTCTTTAAGTTACAACAGCCCCTTTTATGTTCCACTGTTTTCTAGCTCACACTAGTGTATCTTAGTGCACAGCTCGCATTCCATTTCAGAGACCTCAGAATCAATAACACTTTCCTCAGGGCCTACCTCCATGCTCTCTATTGAGCTACAGCTGGGTGCTTCCTGAAAGTGCTCCGGGCTCTTTTCCTTAAGAGTCTTCACAAGATTAAACAGTCTCTCCCAGTGCCTGGCCTTGCCTTCTCCAGGCCGGTCTCTTGGGGGTCTCTCCTGTTTAACCTCCCTAGTGAGATATTTCTTGCTGTGCTGAGCCTTCTGGGGTATGACAGTCTCCTCTGAGTCAGAGCAAGAACTATCCTGCTGGCAATGCTTGTTCCCTGCGTACCTTTCTTGGCTGCCTCTATAGTGGTTCCTCCTTTTGCTGCTCTCCTTGGCTGCAAAGCTTCTCCTCAGCTTGGCCCCAGATCTTTCCGGTCTGTGCCTTCTGGGAACTGGACTAGAACCTGGGCTAGGCCTGGAACTGCAACTGCCACTTGTGCTTGCTCTTGCACTCCTCCTGGACCTTCTTCTCAAAGCCCCTCCCAAACTCAAACTGGCTCTCCTTCTTGTGTTTGTTTTCTCCTTGTTAACTGCTGAGCAGGGCAACTCCCTTCCTGGCTCCTCCCACTTGGACCTCCTACTCCTATGCAGGGTTGTCCTGTGGTCTGGGATTGGTTTACCCTTAGCTCTGCCCCCTAGGTTCCTTTCAGGGCTTCTAGTATGGAGTATGTGATTTTGTGCGCCCATCCCCCGCAAAGAAGAAAAATCCTTCTTTTTTTCAGTTTTCCCTAGCTGGGCTGCACCCTCCTTACCACAATATATATATATATATATAAATATATATGGAGAGAGAGAGCTTTAGATCTTTATCTATATATACCCTTAAAAAAAAAGAAGGAAATTTTGATTTTTAAAACTGATGGTCAAGATGCCTGCAAGACAGCAATGTCTGGTCTGTGGGGCTCGCTGTGGTGCAGTGTCAGACACCGGTGTGTGTAGGGGCTGCGCCTTGGAGGCAGTCTCAGTTTAGCAGGGTCTGCAGGACAGTGGGTCCTAGAATCCTCCAGCTTCTGAGTCTCAGGAGTCAGGAGAAGATTTACATAGAGGGGATTCTATGGAAAGGGCTCGCTCCAGTCCATAGCTTCGGAAAAGCAGGCCTCCTCACAACCCCAACTCGGGACCTCAGCGGGAGAGGGAAACCTCAGTGAAGGGTTCTCCCTGGAGTTTGTGTTAGTACTACACAAGGCTTTCTGTCTGCATCAACAGGGAGGTCAGGGACACGCACGAAAGCATGAGGCGGAGACCAAGTCCCTGGGGGAAATGGACACCCCTCCCAAGAGGGCCAGAATGGAGTTGGAAGAAGATCCTCTTTCTCCTATGAGGAAGAGGAGCTCAAGGAGGAGGAGATTCCCGAGGAGCAAGCAAGAATTATGAAGGTTTTCCAGCGAGAAGTGTTGCCAGCTTTGATTGGTGAATCCTTGAAAGTTCTCAACATTACCACAAGAATTACCTGGAAGATCCTTTGATTCAGGCAGTTAGGAAGTCTCAGAGGGTTTTTCCAGTCCACAGAGTGGTCCGGCAAATGATCCAAGAGGAGTGGGATCAGCCGGTGTCCGGATTAAGGGGCGTGTGCTCAATGTCGCGTTTGTACCCATTGCCAGAAGCAGAGAAGAAGTTGCTAAAGTTGCCCAGAGTGGACACGGTGGTTTCGGCGGTGACCAAGAAGACTACCATCCCGGTGGAGCACAGTGCAGTGCTTAAGGATGTCTAGGACAGGAAATTAGACATCTTGCTGAAACAAGCCTTTGACATTAGTGCCCTGGCCCTGCAGGCGTCGGTATTAGGGGCTTGGGTAGCCCGGGCTTGAATGAGGTGGTCTCAAAAGCTACAGATGGTGGAGGAGTCTCCGGCAGGACCACAGAGCGAAGCGGCAAGAATTGAGTTGGGGGCGGCCTACCTGGCGGATAGTCAATATGATCTTATTTGGATTTTGTCAAGGAACATGGCCTCGGTGGTAGCTGCTCCGTGGTACCTTTGTCTCCTCAATTGGGAGGCAGATGGTTCTTCCAAGTCCCATCTTAGCAGATTCCCCTTTAAGGGTAAGCTGCTTTTTGGAGAAGATTTGGACAAGTTGGTGAAGGACCTATGTGAGTCTAAGTGCGGCAGGCTTCCGGAGGACAGATCCAAGCAGAGTCGCTTTCCTGTCCAGGGGCGGGCTCAGCAGAGGGAGGCCCGGAGCTCATGTACAGCTCGTCAGACTCCCTTTCAGAGGGGTCGGTTTCCCTCAAGAGGTCAGGGATTCCGGGGGTTTCGAGGAGCGGGAGAGGCTTGAGGGCCTCTTCGACCACCTCTGCCCTGAGAAAGTCACAATGAGACAGCGGGGGCTTGAGTGGGTATTCTGCTGGTAAGGGGGCATCTACGGCAGTTCTTTCCCGCTTGGGCCTGGGTGACATCCAACCAATGGGTCTTGGAGGTAGTGTGGGATGGTTATGCCCTAGAGTTTGCAAGGTCAGTCCTTCCCTCCTTCGTCCACTCACTTTGCAAATTGCTGGCCAAGCAGGCAGCGGTGGAGGAAACATTGGCAAGACTTTTGACCTTGGGGGTGGTCGTCCCAGTGCCAAAAGACCAGTGCGGCTGTGGTCGATACTCCATTTATTTTGTAGTAGCAAAGAAGGACGGTTCCTTCCGACCAATACTGGACCTCAAGTGTGTCAATCGGGTCCCTCAATCTCATATGGAAACGCTGAAGTCAGTGATTGTGGCAGTAAGGCAGGGAGAATTTCTAACCTCTCTTGACCTCATGGAGGCATATTTACATATTCCCATCAGAGAGTCACATCAGCAGTTCCTGCGCTTTGCGGTCCCAGTAGGTCACATTCAGTTTCAAGCTTTGCCGTTTGGTTTAGCAACGGCACCATGTACCTTCACCAAAGTAATGATGGTAGTGGCGATGGCTCTATGCAAAGAAGGGATTCTAGTCCATCTCTACCTGGATGATTGGTTGATCAGGGCCAAGTCCAAAGAGGAGTGTCTGAAAGCAACTGACAGAGTGGTCAGTTTCCTCCGAAGTTTAGGGTGGGTGATCAATCTGGCAAAGAGCAGATTGGTGCCCGCTCAGGAAATCGAATACTTGGGGGCTCCTTTCGACATGCTCTTGGGCAGAGTGTTCTTGCCGGTTCAGAGGTACCCTCGGCTTGGCGCTGTCTGCAGGTGTTGGGGATCATGGCAGCAATGCTAGACTTGGTTCCCTGGGCCAGGGCGCATATGTGTCCGCTCCAGCAGTCTCTTCTATGGTACTGATCCATCAAAGACAGCCCTTGTCGATGTCGCTCCCCTGTGCCCTGGCGAACAAGGAGACCCTTCAGTGGTGGCTTGCTCCGGGAAATCTGGAGAGGGGAGTACCCCTCGAAGCTCCTCAGTGGATACAGGTAATGATGGACGCGGGTCTGTTGGGTTGGGGAGCCCACTGTGAGGGTCACTTTGCCCAGGGACTCTGGAGTGTTCATGAGTCCCAATGACCCATAAACAGATTGGAGTTGCGAGCAGTGATCCTGGCTCTCAGAGCATTCCTGTGTTGGGTTCGCAGGAGGGCGGTCAGAGTTCTTTCGGACATCGTGACAGCTGTGTCATATATCAACCGGCAAGAAGGCATGAGCAGCCCTCTATTGGAAGAGGAAGCAGGAAGCTTATTTCTATGGGCCGAGGTTCATCTATTAGCCCTGTCGGCACAACACGTGGCAGGGGGGGAAGAACGTCATGGCTGATTACCTCAGCAGGTACAAGGTGGATCAGGGTGAGTGAGAGCTCAGCCAGGAAGTCTTCGAGCAGGTGAAGCGTTGTTGGGGTATGCCTATCATGGACCTGATGGCATGCTGGGAGTCAGCCAAAGCGAATTGATTCTTCAGCAAAAGAAAGGAAAGGATGTCAGAGGTTTTAGATGCCCTAGTTCAAAGGTGGCCCACGGACGGCTTACTGTATGTGTTCCCTCTGTGGGCACTCATAGGCATGTTCTTCAAAGGATAGAGGCGCATCAGGGGTTGGTGCTCCTGATAGCTCCGGAGTGGCCGTGGCGTCTGTGGTATGCCGATCTCATGTGGCTACTGGCGGACCGACCCTGGCAACTCCCGGTAAGAGAGGACCTGCTCAGGAAGGGGCCCATAACGATGCTGCAGGTGGATCGGTTCTCGCTTACGGCCAGGCTATTGAAAGGGCAAGGCTGCGTAAGAGAGGATATTCGGGGGCTGTGATTTCGACATTGTTGAAGGTGCGTAAGTGTTCGACCTGTTTAGCGTATATTAGAGTACAGCGCATTTTTGAGAACTGGTGTGAGGTCAGACAGAAGAGGCCCTTGAAAGTTTAAATGCCTGAGGTGTTGAACCTTTTTCAGGCAGGTCTTGAGAAGGGGCTGGCAGCCAGCTCCTGGCGGGTGCAGGTAGCTGCTATCTCTTGTTACAGAGGCAAGGTTATGGGAAGAACATTAGAGGAGCACCCCGATGTGATTCGTTTCCTTAAAGCAGTGAGGCATCTGCGGCTACAGCTAAGGTCGGCAGTTCCTCCATGGGATCTCAATCTGGTGTTGGACACCTTAGCAGGTGTGCCTTTTGAGCCGGTGGAATGTGCTTCTTTAAACGATTTGACGCTTAAGACCGTTTTTCTGGTGGCCATTTTCTCAGCCAGGCGTGTGTCAGAGTTGCAAGCCCTGTCATGTCGTCCACCGTTCCTCGTTTTCTTCAAAGAGAAGGTGGTGCTGTGGACAGTTCCGTCATTTTTGCCCAAGGTGGTTTCTCCCTTTCATATGAATCAGTCGGTGTCTCTCCCTTCCTTTGCCAATTTGGGGGAGGGGGATGTATGGTTGCATCTTCTGGACATGTGCAGGATTCTAAAGCATTATCTCAAGTGTACTAAGGCATTCTGCAAGTTGGAGCGTTTGTTTGTGTTGTTCGGAGGGCAGCGCAGGGGAGAAGCGGTGGCCAAGGCTTCTATTTCTAGGTGGATCAGGGAGGCCATTGCTTCTGCTTATATTCCAAGGGGAAGGCAAGTCCCGTTAGTTCATTCCATGCGGGCTCAAGCCACTTCATGGGCAGAGTTTAGTTTGGTTCCTCCACTAGAGGTTTGTAGGGCAGCTACGTGGTCTTCTTTACATACCTTCGCCAAGCACTACAGGTTGGATGTTCAGGCGGCGGCAGATGCCGGTTTTTGGAGAGCGGTGCCTCGGTCCAGTTTGGCAGGCACCTTCCATGCTTGAACTGCTCTTTTACATCCCAGAAGAAGGGACTGGACCTGAGAGACAATTAGGAAGAAGTAATTTGATCTTGCCTGCTAATTAATGTTCCTGAAGGATCTCAAGTCCAGTCCCTGGTCCCGCCTGGGGTACTGATGTAGGCAATAGTTACCGGCCCGAAGCGATTCAGGAATAACAATAAACCTGAGGAGGATTTGTCTTTGGCAGGTTTTTCTCTTGGGTTCCAGTAGCGAAGCGGACGAGGCAGTCACATGGCCCTGCTTTCAAGATTGCTAGTATGTTAGGCAAGGGCCTTATCAGGTAAGCCTCCTCCTCTGGAGGGAGGGGGGCTGGGTCTTCCCTTTCCTGTGAGAGGGGGGAGGTGTTTTCTGTTTATTGTTTTGCATTTGTTAGTTTATTGCAGAGATACTCAAATCCAGTCTTAGAGGGCCGCAAACCAGTCAGGTTTTCGGGATATCCCTAATGAATATGCATGCAATATATTTGCATGCACTGCCTCCATTGTATTTGAATCTCTATCATGCATATTCATTAGGGATATCCTGAAAACCTGACTGGTTTGTGGCCCTCCAGGACTGGATTTGAGTACCTCTGGTTTATTGGTTTAGTTGTTTCTCTGTTAAGTTTGCTTTGTCAACAGGATATGGAGGATGGTGAGTAGTGCCAGTGGTATATATCCTGAGGTCATCAAAAGGATGACGTACTCAGTCTCCAAGCTGCTGAAAGAGGAGCACAACCCTGAAGAAGGGAATGGACAGGAGATCCTTCAGGAACATTAATTAGCAGGTAAGATCTAATTACTTCTTTTATATTGCAAGCCCTATCCACCATCTGATAATGTTCCGCTTCAGTGAATTCTCAAAGTGGCTTAACTCCCATAATCTGCAGATTAATTTAAAGAAAACTGATATACTACAGGTAACCAGGAACCAAGACTTTAAACCTCCCTCAACTATACACTTAAAAGAAGCTGTTTTACAGGTAAAGAACAAGGTGAAATACCTTGAGATTACTCTAGATCAATCTCTTAGCATGGCCACCCTTATAAAATTAACCACTGGTAAGAGCTATTACAAACTAAAAATGAGTAAGAGGTTGAGATCACTGCTATCAAGCTATGACTTTCAGTCTGTCGTTCAAGCATTGATCACCCCACACTTTATTGCAACAGCATTTTCCAGGGCCTCTCCAAACAGGCAATAAGCCAGTTACAGATGGCCAACCATGTGGCCGCCCAAATTATTTGGAAAGTTAATAGAACTGAATATATCACACTTATATTATATGAATTTCACTGGCTGCCAATTTTATAGCTGTATAAAATACAAATAAAATGTACATAGTTACCCCAGTTATATTTCCATTTTACCATTCCCGTTTAATGTAAGCACAGGGCAGAATTGCACTTGCCCTGTACTAAGAATTGTTGTTTGTAAACCGCATTGATGACAAAGAGTGCGGTATAGAAAAGCTTTAAATAAATAAAATAAATAAATAAATTACTCATGATCACATCCAAACTTCTAAAGAATATAGCTCCATCATACCTCAACTCTCAACACCCTCATAGTCCCCACAGACTTCTGCAAGGCTAACCACTTGATGAGCAACACAGCCTTTACATACACTGCACCCATGAACTGGAACTCCCTCCCTGATAAGCTCAGATCCATTAATGATCTCTCCGCATTTCATAAGGCCATTAAAACCCATCTCTTCGCTGAGCACTTTACAATCCACAGGACCAAGTCTAGGTTTACCCAACCTAGCTTTCCCGTCCATGCATTCTAATACAGTTGACAACCCTTGAGCTTAGCAAATATGTTGGGAATGGAATTATCTTTGTAAATATGTTATTTAAATATGCCACTGTATAAAGTTGATATTGAATTAGACGAAATATCTGTATATAATTCTACCACCTCACTCTGTTATAATTATGTTCAATGGAAAAAGCTTTGTTGTCTGAATTCTCTTTGATTACTGGATTGGGAAAGTGAGGATGGGAAAGGGGAGATGAGGGAGAGGGGCTTGAAGGTGTTCGTAGGAGGGGAGACAATTAGTGAGTATGAGGAGTAGGACGAGAAAGTGATGAGGAGCCATAAAAGAGAGAGATGGAGAGGAAATAAAACCATAGGTGGCAGAAATTGCAGGTGATGAGATGCACCTTTGAGTGATCGTGGTAAGGAGCACAGGACAGCTTTAAGAGATTTTAAGCCATGGGTTAGGATAATAAGGAAGAGGAGAGAGAGAGCTGAACAAGATCACAAACAAAAATACTGAAAAGTAAGGCACTCTAGCAATGCTAAGATAATACAGGCAGACCTTCCAAGCAAGTGTTTAGAAAAAGCCAGACCCTAGCCAGAAGCCCTGCAGCCATTCTCCTGCCCCTCTCCACAGCACCAGCTCTAGCCCTGGCTCCCTCCCACCCTGTCCAGCCCATGGGGGTAGCTTTGACTTTTGCCTGTTAAGTGCTGGAGCTCGGCTTCTCTTCTAATGGTGGAAGAAGGAGGAGGTTCTATCACCGAAGCCAATGAAGATTGTTTGAGTAAGAATGGTTGTCCATCCCAGCAAAGAGAGAGGAAATATTAACCACATTCAGAGCCTGGAACAAGAACCAGATGTTTCCAGGGCCTTGCACATAATCCCCAAGTTTGTTGTTCTTAAGTACTGTGGAGTCAATGTCCATTCACGGCGACCCTCCGGGTAGTTTTCATAACCATGTTCAGTGGCTCATAGTTGATAGAGTGGCATCCATATCTGCTCGTATTTATTTATTTATTATTTTTATTTAGCTGTATTTATATCCCGCTTTTCACCGGGTCAAAGCGGTCAATTGGGAGATACATTTAGCATGAGGGGATATGAGACACATACTTACAGGGAACATGGGCAATGGAGGGTTAGGTGGCTTGCCCAAGACCACAAGGAGTGCCTATAGGACTAGAAATCCCAGTCCCTCCAGCCTGAGATTGCTGTCCCCAGGTGGGGACTTGAACCCCCGGCCCTCCAGTCTGAAGTAGCTTGTCTTAACCACTAGACCACTCCTCCCCACGATCGATCCATCTCATTGCTACCTTCCTCTTCTATGTTGACTTCTACAGACTCATAGTTCGTGAAGAAAACTGTTGCAGAATGCACCAACAGGCAATTTTGCTACTACTCAATCTAAATAAGGGCACCGACAAACCCAAATCTGGCTTCATACTCATATTTCTAGACATAAAAGGAACATTCAACTCCATTCCACATGACAACATAATTCAGCACCTAAAAAACTCTTGGATTAGCAGACACACTCCTCAGATGGTTCAAGTCCTACTTGACAGACCACAAACTGCAAGTAAGAATAGACCTGAGAAGATGAGAGTGCTGAATGAATCTCTGTCTGCTTTCCCATAATCCTCTCTGAAAACTTCATCTTGAAATGAGTGAATGAAAACATTGTCTCTGTATCTCTGTGTGTGTATGTTTTCCTTTGAAACTGCTGACAAGATGAATTGCAGAAAGAATGCTTTAGCCATGACTACATATAAACCAGAAAAAGAATTGGGGGGTGGGGTTTAAAGGAGACGAGACATAGAAATAAGACTGCGCAAAGAACCATACAACAAGAGGAAAAGAAAGAAATGTATTTCCAAGGTTGTTGTAAGGAATAACCATATAAGGGAAAATGGACAAATGGGTTAAAGAGAAAAGACTGGGTCGTGAATGTATAAAATAGTGCTTTGTAGAATGTAAAGTGGGCAGACAGTAACTGAAGTTCTGTATGGAGTGATGTCATTTTCTGCCTCACAGGATAACAATATGATGTTAGATTTATATTTGCTGCAGACCTGTGTATTCTAGTTCCATAAATTAGATTGATTTTTACTTATACATTGTTCTGTCTTACAAATTTATACACAAATTATAAGGGTAGCATATTGGGGTGCCACGTAGCACTAAGGCACAAAAGGCGAACTCTATCCTCCACGGCCTGCCGAAGTGCACTCTACAACCTCTGCAGCTAGCAATGAATACCGCAGCCCGAACCCTCCACCAAGCATCTGGGAGGCAGCACATCACCCCCATCCTGAAAACACTACATTGGCTCCCAATATGCTACAGAATCACCTTCAAAATTCTAACAATAACATTCAAAGCCATTCATAAATGCACGGCCAGCGCCCTCTCTGAACTTATCCAACTCACCCCCCCCAACAGACTCAGAAGATCTATCGCCACCAACTCCTTAATGCTCCCGAAAACCATCACCAAATGCAACAAAGCCTCTAGAAACCGCGCCTTTGCCTTATCTGCACCGTCATGCTGGAACAACCTACCAACCAACATCCGAGCCATAAACAACCTTCACCAATTCAGAAAAGCTTTGAAACACTACCTTTTCCTTCAATGCTTTCCCAATTCTGAGGACATCACGTAGCCCACCCATACCCTCCTGACCAACCCCGACTTCACTTCCACAGCGACCTTTAAATAGCATGCATAGATATATTGAAGAGTTATGTACATAGTTTTCACCTATTCTCCAAGTTTAAATTCCTTGTTTTACTGTAAGTCCAATGTAAACCCCACACTGGACATTTATGTTACTTCTAAACCGTGCTGATGTTAAATAGTGCGGTATATAAACAATGTTAAATAAATAAATAAATAAAATAAATAAAAATGTCCCAATAGACCATACAAATTCCACCCTATATCATGCAAAGCCCCAATAGACCAAACAAATACCACTCCAATCTCAAGGAGTTCCACAAGGCTTGACCCTGTCATCATTACTATTTAACCTCTTTGTACAATCAGTATGCTCTGTAATAAACACTTACAACATCCTATATCATATCTATGCTGATGATGTAATGATAAAAAAATCTATTAACGCATCAAATCCAGACATCATAGCCAGGAATAATCTGCTTCTCCAGTCTGAAACTGGCTGAAAATTGTGATGAAGAGAGCCCTGCTGAACCGATGGAAATAGGAATAGATAGTGAATATACCTTTAAGGAAAGAGACATTCCTGAAATTCACAGGTTCCAGACTGCAGTCAAAGAAAGAAAGCACGGAGTTGAGAGAGCCAGTTTGCCACACCCAAGCTCTGCTGACGTAAGTGCAAGCTTAGGCAGTAATGGCAAACACCTGTGCAGAGACAGAGAAAGGCTAGCTAAGAAGCAGCCTTATAAACCCTGCTCAGAAGGGGAGAAAGGGGTTCAGGATCAGGTTGCGGTTCAAACTGTTTGTGTTCCAGTTCCAGTCCAGAATCATGGGCAAGTTCCGAGAGTTCAGCGTGTTTCAGCTATTCCAGGAGTTCAGAGAGAGGAACTCAGTAGAGGAAACATCAGGGGAAGCAGAAGGACGTGGAAGGAGCCTGAGAGCCAAGAAACCACGTATGTTTTGCTTAGAGAAAGAAAGCAGGGAAGTCTTCTACCGGGTCTCGGACCGAAGGGTTCAAGCTGCTCAAAGGTGGATGAACAAAGCTATAGCTAGAACCCAGCCTGGAGCAAGGAACCGTGGCTGAACAGTGGAGAGGAACCAAGGCAACTGAACCAGGGAGAGATAACCCATACTAAAGGTACAGACATTCCTTACCGGGGAAAACAGTTCTGGAGGGAGGTTCAGGGATTTCCCCAGAGCATTCATCCAGGAGCAGATTGTGGGAGTTCAGAGCCAGACGTATATGCTTTAGAACAAGAGGATATGCAAGTGGACTGTGCTGAGCAAAACTCCATATCAGGTGAATTGCCAATGGATTGTACATTATGCCAGACAGAAGCTATGAAAGTCTGTTGATAAGAAATGCTTGATAAAGAAAGCTCTTGAGAAGCAGTGTGAATGAACCTAGCTTTGTTTTGCTAAGAAATACCTACTAACTCAAGAGAACGTTGCCAGCTTCTGTATTTTGTGTTTAAAGAAGCAGAAGGTAAATGAGGACATTTAACTTTGCTTAAACAGAGAAGCTGTATTTTGTTTTGCTGAATTACTTTATGAGAACAACAGCACATGTTTTAAAAGCTTATGAAGCTTCCTCAGTTCCAGCTTATGTATAATTTTTGAAGTATTGCTTGGAGAAGAATATCCTGACGTTGTGTGTTTGAACCTTAGTGCATTTGAAGAAAAATAAACTTTTGTCTTTGCCTTTAACCCTTGGCTTACACGACTATCCTTGAACGAGGAAAAACTACAAGTCCCAGAATGCCTCACTGTTGACAGGAAGAGTGTTTAATTCCTTTATTAGAGGACTAAAATTGGCACAGATCCCTGGGGTACACCACTATTCACCTTTCTCCATTGGTAAAATTGACCATTTAGCCCTACCCTCTGCTTTCTATCTTTTAACCAGTTCTTGATCCACAATAGTACACTGCCTCCTATCCCATGACTCTTTAGTGTTGCCAAAAGTCTTTGATGAGGGACTTTGTCAAAGGCTTTCTGAAAGTCTAAATACTTTATATCAACCGACTCACCTTTGTCTACCTGTTTATTCACATCTTCAAAAAAACATAACAGATTAGTAAGACAAGATCTTCCTTGTCTGAAGCCATGTTGGCTGTCTCCCATTAAGCCATGACTATCTACATGTTCAGCAATTTTGTTCTTTATGATAGATTCTATCATTTTTCCTAGTACTGAGGTCAGGCTCACCAGTCTGTAGCTTCACAGATAACCCCTGGAACCCTTTTTAAAAATTGTCATTACGATGGCGATCCTCCAATCTTCAGGTATTACAGATGATTTTAAAGACAGTTCACAGATTACTAATAGCAGGTCTGCAATCACATATTTCAGTTCTTTCAACACCCTTGGATGTATACCATCCGGTCCAGGTGATTTGCTACTCTTCAGTTTATCAAATAGTTGTAATACATCTTCCCGATGTATCGATATTTCCTTCAGTACTTCCGCAGCTTTAAATACCACATCAATCATGGGTAACATCCCTACATCTTCCTTAGTAAAGACCGAAACAAAGAATTCATTCAGTCTCTCCGCTATCGCCTTTTTGCCTCTTAGGGGTATGTTTACTAAAACCCCGGTAATGTGCGGGCCGCACTAGTGTGCGGATGCCATATAAGGAGTGGGCGTTTCAGGCTGAAAAAAGCAAAACTGGGATTAATCATGCGTTAATGTGCGCGGCGCTCAAGTGTGCCCCACACATTAGCACATGAGAAAGTTGCGTGGGAAGCAGAAGTGGCGCGCTGATGCACAAGCACAGGAACAGAGCCACAGTACAATGGTTAGGACACTGACCTATGGTGCAGGGATCATGGGTTCAATCCCACACTGTGCCCAATGAAGAAGGCTGGCTGAGGCATTACCTATTATGGGGAAGATTGCTTTAGGAGGCATTTTATTTTTATTTTAATTATCTCTACTAGCAAACGCACTCTCAAAGTGTGTTAACATAAGGCGCCCCATAGGGCACATTTTAAAGTGCACTGTCCGCCAAGGCACCCTAGAATGTTGCTTATAGGGCGCTTTAGAGGGTGCCGTATGAGTTACCGCAAGGTCACAGCACTGTTTTTGATGGCAGCACTGTGCAGTTTAAGGAATGAAAATCATAAGTAAGTGCACTGACATACAAGGAGGAACAGCAGTGGAGCACAATGGTTAAGACATTGACCAATGATGCAGGAGTCATGGGTTCAATACCCCACTGTGACTAATGAAGAAGGCTGGCTGAGGCATTACCTGTTATAGGTAATAGTGCTGTGGGGGCATTTTATTTTTATTTTAATTAGTGCTGGCAGCAAACACACCCTCAAAGTATTGTAACAGAAGGTGCTGCATAAGGCGCCTCATAGGGTACCCCAGAGGGCACATTTTAAAGTGCACTGTCCGCCACGTCACCCTACAATGTTGCTGAAAGGGCGGCCTATAGGGCGCCATATAGGGTGCCCTATGAGGCACAGCAAGGTCATAGCACTGTGTTTGATGGCAGCACTGTGCATTTAAATGCATGGAAATCTGAAGTAGGTGCGCTGACATGCAAGGAAGAGCAGCAGTGTAGCACAATGGTTAAGGCACTGACTGCTGATACAGGGGTCATGAGTTTGCTCCCCAGTGTGCCTAATACGTAAGGCTGGCTGAGGCATCAGCTTTGCAATGTACGTATTGTTTCCTACAGCACTTTATTTGTATTTTCTTAATTGCTGCCATCAAACACACCCTCACGTGCCGTAATTGAAGGTGCCACATAAGGCACCCTATAAGACACTCCATAGGGCACATTATAAAGTGCACTGTCTGCCACGGCACCCTAAAATGTCCCCTATAGGGCACCCTATAAGTTGCTTCACAGGATAACGTATAGTGCACCTTATATGGACGGTAACCATAAGGGGCCCTATAGGGCGCCCTATAAAGCGCCCTCTGAGGCACCTTATGGGTACAGTATGCTGAGGGTGTTTTTGCTGGCAGCAATAATGTACATTAAAACTAAATAACAATTTGGACAGCTCTATCAAATAACCCCACTGTGGGTTTGAACCCATGACCTCTGGCTCCACAGGCAGTGAAGTAACCATGGGGCTACAGCTCTATAGTTGCTAGCAAGCCCCTGGCTGGCTGCAGAGGGAGTGCACGTCATCACACAGAGAGTCTGCTGTGGTCACAAGGATAGGGTTAGCACACACGTACCCATGATGCACTGCACATGCAAATCAGCTGTCCACAGATAAACACAAGATGGGGTATGCACCCCCACAGCACCTCGGCCTGGTAGGGGGAACTGACCATGTCCACCCCCACAGCACCTCGGGCTGGTAGGGGGTACTGACCGTGTGTTTAACTGGCACAGAGTAGCTACACACCGTCACATTGTGCGGGTACTGTGCTCACCCTGAGGGTGCGGTGAGGCGCCCAGCATCAGGTCCACAGCACCTTCCATAGCAGAACTAGACCATGCTGAAGGTCCAAAGCAGTGGTAAAGTGTGAGATAGGTAGTTTCTGCAGAAACACCTTGGATATATCTGTCTGTCTCAGTCAGGTGTAGCCCCTATGGACCCCTAGGAGGATTATGTACCACCCTTCTTCTCCTCCAGGGCTGAGGGTGGTAAACAGGGTCTCCCATCAACAAATCCACATTCTACCTCCCTGCAATGGTGGCAGTAGAGAGGACCCCAGTCCTGCTGGGGAACAGACACCCTACAGGGCAGTCAATGCAGCTCTGTACACATCCATAACACAATGGCAGACAGACATTAGGCCTGGATATGCTAAGCTGCACCCCACCATTATCTGATACTCTCCTGCAGCAAGCCTTCAGCCGCTGCACCCTGCAAGGCACTCCATCAAGACACATACCAGCTGTAAACAGTCTGCTAGCTAGTCCATAGTGCATGTTCCTGGTGGAAATGCATGCACTCAGACCTGGGATGTCAGCTTACACAACAAGCAGATAAATCAGTGACTGGGCCCCAAAAGGAAACCCATAAATATCACATGACAGGAATACTATATAGCACTATGGGGGTGCCTAGCCATGCTTTCATCACTGCACAGTCAGAGTGAGCTTGATCTCCCAGCAGGACATACTGAGGTCACCCTGTCTGTGTAGGTGGTGGCCGGGCACTAAAATATCCCAGCCAGTGCCCTATGCCCTGTGCAGATGCATCCTGGCCAGGCCACCCTGTCTGGGCTATACCCATGGTACCTTGCTCCTCATTATGCACAATGACAGGCCAATACTGGCAACAGTGCTGGCAGTGTGGGCTGTGGAAGGTGTTTGCAGCCACCACACACTGTATAGACAAACACACACTCCCACACCTATGCCAGCATTGTGCTACTATAGAGGAGTTTAGCAGCCCTGCCCACCACACCAGTCCTGGGCACAGTACAGGCATGGATATGGTACGCAATACTGTTGGGAGTCACTCCCCAGGGTGGTAAACACTGTCAGAGACCAGACCTGCAGAAAGAGTGTTATGATGGAGCTCAATCAGCAAACTGTGCTTAACGTAGGAATTTCTATCTGCCAGTACTCATAGCAAACATTTGCTAGCTGTGTATCGTATACCCTGGTGTAGGGTGGCATTGCTAAGGTATGCAAGTGCTAGTATTGGGAGATGCACGCAGGGCCCAATGTCCTGCCTCTCCAGGAGGCATTGGCCAATGGGGCCTGTGGGTGTGGGTGTGTCTGGCCCTGTTGGCTGCTGCTTTACGGCAGAGGTTCCCAAATCCAGTCCTGGTGTGGCAAACACTGTTCGGGTTTTCATGCTGTCCCTCATGAATATGCATGAGCTACATCTGCATACCATGGGGTGGTGCATAGATATGCAGCACAGGCATCTTTATTAGAGGCAGCATGGAACCAGAATGGTGTGGGGCCCTCCAGGACTGCATTTGGGAGACTCTGCTCTAGGTAATGTGCCTGTTTATGGTGTCTGTGCTCGGTGGGGTAAAATATAGGCGTATTAACCATGCGTATGTTCTCAGCAATAAAGATGTGTCCTTACTATCACGGTTTAGTTGTGGGAAAAATATGTGGACTGGATTGGCAGGAGCCCCAGCTGGGCTTTGAACCTGTGACCTTCTGTTCTTGCACATGCTGTCTGTGTGCACTGCACCACCGTGTTGCCACAGATGTGATGCATTCCCTGGGGAGTCCATGACTGTACATCCGACAGGGCCTGTTTGTTGCAATGCATGGCAACCACCTGGACAGGGCTAGGCCATGGTCTGCTGTGGGCACCAGCCGCTGCCACCTCCACTATCAGTACTGCTCCATCCTTAGTTTGGAGACAGCATAAACCCTGATGGATTTGTGGCCCTCCAGGACTGCATTTGGGGGATTCTGCCGTAGGTAATGCACATTTCTATGGTGTTTGTGCTGTGTAGGGTAAAATAGAGGTTTTTGACCCATGCTTATGTTCTCAGCAATAATGGTTCAGTCTTTACTACCATGTTTTCTTCATGGGTAAAATAAGGGGACTGGGTTGGCAGGAGCCCCAGCTGGGCTTTGAACTTGTGACCTTCTGTCTCCAAACACACTGGTTGTGTACACTGCACCAACGTGTTGCCACAGAGACAGTGCATTCCCTGATGATACCATGACTGTTTGTCCGGCAGGGCCTGTCTGTTGCAGTGCATTGCACCCACCTGCACAGGGCTAGGCCATGGTCTGCTCTGGGCAGCTGCCACTGCCCCCCTCCACCTCCACTACCCCTCTGCCACCATGCTGACATGCCCTTCTGCTGGTGGTACGCAGTCTCAGGCCATCCTGTGTGCGGGTAGGCGGCTGCCTATGGTGCAGGTTCTGGGGTAGGGGTGCCTGCATATCTGTCCGCACGTCCCCCAATCACCGCCTGCCAATGTTCCGTGCCCTTGGGGGTACCTGCTGGGTACTATCCCCTGTGACACTGTGATAAACACTCTCGTGCCCATGTTGGGCCCTCATCAGTTGCTGTCTGGCTGCTGTTCAGTTTCAGCATTCCTAAGTGCCATCTAGGCATCTGCCTAGACCGCACTGTGACCCAGCTGCACCACAGCATGTGCCGCCTGCAGCCCTCTGTATTCCCTTTCCCAGCATCTGTCCAATTGCCCATTCCGACCTGCCCACCCTGCTGTTGTGGAAATGTGCATGCCAAAGGTAGCCTGTCCAATGGAGAGGGAAACCCTGATCAGTGCTATTTCACTGTGGGATCATTCACCTTGTATGGGGACGGAGCGTAGACCCTTCTAAAATTCATATTTATTTTTTGGGGCTTTCTTGGGAGTGTTTTTTGATGTTTCCCATTACTATCACTATTGCCCAGCTAGATTAAAATTGTATTGTATTTTGTTGGGGTCATTTTTAATGTTTATTTGCCTTTTTGTTCCGTGCACATGTATCACACTGCTCACGTTTTGTAGGTTTCCCTGTTTTGCTGTACATTGCTGACAGAAATGGTTTCTCTTCCCTTTAAATCAGCTCTACCGCGAGGTTTTCACTCGCGGTATTTTTTTACTTGAATTTCAGCCCTGCTCCTGTGCGGGGAGCTTCTCCCCTCCCACTCTCCACCCATTGACCCCGTCTCTCCGCCCCTGGGGAGCCTTCCTCCGCCCTCTGGGAGCCTTTCCACGCCTCTATCGCTCATTTGCACGCCGCGCACATGAGCGGGCCCGTTAATGCGGCGCGCACGTGTGCGGGGCACAAAAACGCATCATTAGCGTGCGCTAAGGTACCTTAGCGCACGCTATTGTGCGCCGTTTAGTAAACATACCCCTTAGTGCCCCTTTAATCCATCATCTAATGTACCAACTGACTCTCTCACAGGTTTTTTGCTATGATTGTACTTGAAAAAGTCTTTATTACGTGTTTTTGCTTCCGCAACAAGCTTCTTCTCAAATTCTCCCTTTGCCTGCCTTATCAATGGCATTTATCTTGCCAGTGCTTGTGCTGTTTCCAATTTTCATCATTTGGCTCTTTTTTCCATTTCCTGAAAGATGCTTTTTTGGCAACAACAGCTTCTATGACCTCACCTTTAAACCATGCTGGCAGTTTTTTGGACTTCCTTCCACTTTTCTTAAAGCATGGAATACAGCTGGTCTGGGCTTCCAAGATACTATTTTTCAACAACACCCAAGCTTGATGTAAGTCTTGAACCTTTGCAACTGCTCCTTTTAGTTTTTTCTTAACTATTTTCCTCATTTTATCATAGTCTCCCTTTCAAAAATTAAAAGGTAGTACTGTGGATTTCCTTATCATCCCTCTTCCACTAATTAAATCATATGCGATCATGCTATGATCACTATTGCCAAGTGGCACCAACACCCTTATCTCTTGTACCAGATCTTGTGTTCCACTAAGGACTAGGTCTAATATGGCTTCCCCTCTGGTCGGTTCATGAACCAGCTGCTCCAAGAAGCAGTCATTTATTTCATCTAGGAACTTTATCTCCCTGGCATGTCCTGCCGTGACACTGACCCAGTTGATACCGGGGTAATTGAAATCACCCATCATTATTACTGTGCTGTAACTTTTGTTAGCTTCCTTGATTTCTTTGAGTATTTCATCATCCATTTGTTCATTCTGGGCGGACGGTCTATAGTACACCCCCACTGCCATCACCTTCCCCTTTTTACATGTAATTTCAATCCATAGACATTCTACAGAAAATTTTGTTTCCTACAAAACTTTAATCCTTTCTGACTCAATACCCTCTCTAACATAGAGTGCCACCCCTCCACCAATTTGATCAGCCCTATCATTTCAATATAGTTTGTACCTAGGTATCACAGTGTACCACTGGTTGTCCTCCTTCCACCATGTCTCTGAGATTCCAATCATATCTAACCTCTCATTTAGCGTTATATATTCTAACTCTCCCATCTTATTTTTAAGACTTCTAGCATTTGCATACAAGCATTTTAGAGACAGTATTTTATTCATATTATTCTGCTATTGGTAGGCATGGGTAATTTGGAAACTTTAAGCTCTGTCTGCTCCATACTCGAGGGCATTTGGGCTACTTTACTCTTTTTTGGAACCTCACTGCTTTTGGTAGTATCCTTCAAGGATACATTATTCTGAACCATGTGCTCTTGGATGAATGTCGGCTTTCCCCTATTATCTAGTTTAAAAGCTGCTCTATCTCCTTTTCAAAGGTTAAGGCCAGCAGCCTGGTTCCGTCCCATTTAAGGTGAAGCCCATCCCTTTGGAAGAGTCCCTCCTTTCCACAGAATGTTCCCCAGTTCCTAACAAATCCAAAACCCTCATCCTTGCACCATCGTCTCATCCAGGCATTGAGACTCTGGAGCTCTGCCTGCCTTTTGTGTCCTGTGCATGGAATGGGAAGCATTTCAGAGAATGCTACCCTGAAAGTTCTGGATTTCAACTTCCTACCTAAAAGCCTAAATTTACCCTCCAGAACCTCCCTACCACATTTTCCTATGTCATTGGTACCGACATGTACTAAGACAGCAGACTCCTCCCCAGCACTATCTAAGACCTTATCTAGGTGGCGCGTGAGGTCCGTTACCTTCGCACCAGGCAGGCATGTTATCAGGCGATTCTCACATCCACCAGCCTCCCAGCTATCTACATGCCTAATGATTGAATCACCAACTATAACGGCTGTCCTAACCCTTCCCTCGGGGGCACATGGCCCTGGAGAAACTTCCTTGGTGCAAGAGGGTTTTACATCACCTGGAGGACAGATCCTAATTACAGGATCACTTCCTGCCACACCAGGGTGATGCTCTCGTGTCATGTGACCTCTCTCCTCCATGGCAACAGGGATGCTGCCAGACTGGAGGTGGGACTTTAGGACTATATCCCTGTAGGTCTAATCTATGTACCTCTCTGTCTTTCTTATGTCTTCAAAGTCTGCTACTCTAGCCTCTAGAGAATGGACTCATTCCCTGAGAGTAAAGAGCTCCTTGCACCTAGTGCACATTTATGACCTCTCACCAACTGGGATAAAATCATACATGTGACATTCAATGCAAAAAACTGGAAATCCCCCTTCTCACTTCTGGACTGCTGCTTGCATCTTAGTTTTAAGCTTTTGTTTAGATCTTTAAGTTCTTTACTTACTAAGAGGTGCTGTGGATACTTATACTAATAAACGTGTACCTAATATGTTTAATATATCTTGTTCACCTGAAGCTTAATTAATTTCAGGTCCTTAATGCATGACTGATTTGGATAAAAAGCTGCACCTCAGAGCAGCTCCTTTCCTTTAAAATATGTACATACCTATAAAGCTACGATTATCCCAGAGGTGGGTGGGTGTTGGGGAAGGAGGGAGGGAAATAAGACTTATTAAAAGAGGGCTGCTACACAGTGCCCTGTCCTGTGCTTCTAAGGTAAGCTGTTACCAACTTCCTGGCTGATTAACAATCCTTGCTTGTATAGGAGTCTTTCAAAATGGCCTTTTGACCTGCCATCTGGCTTTAACACCTATTTAAAAGGTTTCACAGGTCTCTTGTCCCCTAGTTAGAAGGCATCTTTGTAAAGGTCTCTAGAATAATTTATTTATTGCTCATAGAATACTGAGCCTGTTTTGCTTTTTATGCTAATTTATATTCTGATTTGATCTAAATGAAAGCTCTTTGCTGCTGCTAGGCTCTGACTTACTATGAAATTTAAACTAGAAGCTCTCTGCTGGGTTCTAAATTTAACCAGAAAGCTCTCTTCTGTGTTTTAAATTTAAACTGATGCTACTAGGCCCTGACTGATTTAACAGATACACTGGGTTCACAGATTAATCAGCTTTTATCTAAAGAATTCCCTTCAGAAAAATTCCCAGAAGTATATACTCACTATTGCAGATCTCTCTCCAGAAGTAGCAGTCCCCTTTTGTATTCCTTCAAGACTCAGAGCATTTACTTCAAACTCAAAACGATCAAGCATCTCAAACATTTACTGACCGACCATGGCTTCCGTTCAGTCCTTCAAGCAACCATCTTCCCCCACTTCGACTACTGTAATATCATTTTTCAAGGCATATCAAAATCAACCATCCACTCTCTCCAACTTGTTCTCAACAGTGCTGCATGAATCCTTTTTTTTTTTTTTAGAGCCTTCAAGTCAGTGTTGACTCATGGTGACCCAGCTACCTCTGGATTTTCTTGGCCTTGTATGACTGATTGTCTGTCTGGATTAGGACAGACTGGTGAGAGAGGACCTGAGAGAAAGTCTGCAAGGCCAGATGGATAGCCCGCAATTCCAACAGGTTGATCTGCTGTGTGGCCTCCCAAAGAGACCACAGACCTTGGGTGCATGCACCCTGGCAATGTGCCCCCCAGCCCTGCAGGGAAGCATCGGTTGTCAGCACCTGAGTGTGTGGGGAGGCCTGAAAAGGAACTCTCCTGACAAGGTTTGGTAGGTGACTCCACCAGTGTAAGGAGTCTGACAACTTCCCTGTGGATTGCACCCACTGGGCCCTGAGGCACCACTGAGCCGGTCTCATATGCAGACGGGCATTTGGAGTCACATGCACTGTGGAAGCCATGTGGCCTAACAGCCGGAGGAAGTGTCTGGCAGAGACCCAGGAACTAGCTTGAAACCTGCTGACCAACCTCATCAGCCTGTGAGCTCTGTCTACTGGCAAAAAGGCCCTTGCCTGGATGGTATCTAGCCTGGCCCCTATGAACTCTAAGTCCTGAGAGCGGACTAGAGTGGACTTTGGGAAGTTTATGACAGATGCTAAAGCAAGGATATTGTCCGAAAAGTGGCCTGCCTGGCCTCTTGTGGGGACTGGCCCCTTATGAGCCAGTCGTCCAGGTAAGGGAAGACAAAGATCCCCTGATTTCAGAGGTAGGCCGCAACCAGCACCAGGCATTTTGTGAAAACCCTGGGGGTGGAGGTGAGGCCAAAAGGGAGAATAATGGTCCCCTCCCACCACAAATCTGAGATTTTGCCTGTGGTTGGGATGAATAATGATGTGAGTATAAGTATCCTTCAGGTCTAAGGAGCATAGCCAATCTCCCTGCTGGAGGTAGGGCATTAATATCCCAAGGGTAAGCATCTTGAACTTTTCCCTCTGCAGAAACTTGTTCAGATTTCTCAGGTCCAGGATGGGTCTGAGGCCTCCTGTTCCCTTTGGCACCAGGAAGTACCTGGAGTAGAAGCCTCACCCTTCCAGGTGGTGAGGTACCGGTTCCACCATCTGGTCCTTTAGCAGACCTGTCAACTCCTGGAGGAGGAGGTTTCTGTGCAGAGGGGGCCTTGGAGGCTCCTCTGGAAAATAGGAGGGGGGTACCTGGGTGAAGTGGAGCAGGTAGCCCTTTTGGATGATGCTTAGCACCCAGGCATCCCCTGTGATGGCTGACCACCTGTCTGCGTACAAGGTCAGCCGACCTCCTGTGCCCTGGTGAGGAGGAGAGGCTATGCTGGCATAGTCAAAAACTCCCTCCCTGCTGTGGAGGAGCCGGGGTAGGAGGTTTGGGAGTCTTCTGCATACGGGGCCCATGACCCTGCCCCTTGGCCTGCTGGCCCTGTTGGGGAGCTGCAGAGGCCTGGAAATGAGGGTAGGATTTGTAGGCAGTGGTCTTTCTCGGGTAAAAGGCCTTTTTCCCCAAGCTCTTCTTCTTCTGAGAAGGGGCAGAGGTTTTCCTGGACAGCCTGGTCCGGGTGAGAGTCTCTGACTCGGGTTCTGCAGCTTTATCAGCCATGGGCTTGCCAAAGAGGTTCTCACCTCGACAAGGGACATCGACCAACTTGTCCTTTACCCATGGCTCGAGGTCCGATGACTGTAGCCAGGCTGACGGCGTGCACCGATGCCGGCCCCGGCTACTCGGGCCGAAGCCTCGAAGCCATCATAAGCTGCTCAAGAGATAAACTTAGAGCACTCTCGAATACCCGAGGAATAAGGCCTTGAACCTCTGCAAAGGTTCCTCGGAGAGACCAGCCGAGAATCCGGCAATTTCTTTTGCCAGGTCCCGAAGGTACATGCCCATGTACAGCTGGTAGGTCTGGACACGGCAAGCAAGCATAGAGCCCTGGAAGCACTTTCTACCGAGGGCATCCAGGTTCCGGGCCTCCCTGCCGGGGGCACTGAGGAGTGCATCTTCTGACTCTTCAGACGATGCATGGCCGATTCCACAACCATGGAGTGGTGCGGTAGCTGTGCCTTCTGGAACCTGGGGCTCTTGCGGACTCGATAGATGGAATCGACCTGCTTGCTTAAAACCGGCATCAAGGCCGGTGCCTCCCACATGCGGAAGAGCAACCGCTCCAGCATCGGAGGAACCGGTACAGTAAAGGCCTCCTTGGGGGGAGAGTCATACTGCAGGGCCTCGAGCTCCTTGGCTCGAGGCTCCTCCTCAGGGTCTGCGGGGAAGGCCAAGGCTTTGGCCATGTCCCGCACGAAGTCCGAGAACTAGGTATCCTCCGGTGGGGACCTTCTCCGAGGCTCGGACTCCGGTGAGTCCAAAGGGACGCACCGGGTCCGGTAGGTGTCTGGTGACTCCTCATCCTCCGTCTCCCACCACGACTCCTCCGAGGAGGAATCGAGCGGCTCCGGCACCATCCGCCCCGACACCGAGGGTACCGGCGTCGACGACCTCGGTCCCGAACGGGAGGCCGAGGGTGACCTTGGCTGAGGATCAACTCGAGATCGCATGGTCTCGAGGACTGGCTCGGCCTCCGGGGTCGACTTGGGCGTCGAGGTCCCGGTAGTCGGGGCAGATGCACCGGTGAGACCGGCGATCAGCACCCGCTGCTGCTCCATGAAGGCAGACAGTCTGCACTCCAGGGCCATCAATTTGAGACCAAGCTCAGGAGACCCAGCAGCCTTTGAATTGGGCCCCGACGGCATCAGGCCCGACATCGGCTCCCCCGGAGGAGAGTCCACAAGGACTACAGTACTCACGTGGCTCAGGGCCTCTGTCTCCACACGAGGATGCTTGGCAGGCCTCTCCGACTCCGAAGACCTGGGACAACGTTTGGGGCTATGCGACTTGGCCCTTGAGGAGCCAAGAGCGTCCACCAAGGCCGCCCTCATGGGTTTCTTCTTCCTTCATTGCTCCCGTGAGGGGGACCTTCTTTCAGAGGAGCCCCGACGATGCTCGGGGTCAGACTCCCGAGGCGTCGAGGCCTCTGACGAAGTCCGGACCCTTCCAGACACAGAGTCTGAAAAGATCCTCTCACGTTGGTGCTGACGGCTCCACAATGCCTTCAAGGACATTTTGCCACATGGGCCACAACCCATGGAGTCATGGTCGGGCCTGAGGCACTGGAGGCAGCAGTCTTGTGTGTCAGTAAGAGACATAAGTTTCTTACACCGATCACACTTCTTAAACCCACTGGCAGCCAACGGGGGAAAAAGGGCCCCTGCCAGGTTGAAAGAAAGGGCTGCCAGGGAAAAATATAAAAAGGCGCGAACGCAGTCACTAAGGACAAAACCTGAAAAACTAGGAGCCGGGCTCGGCACCGGTGTACCGGGCCCAGGCGGGAAAGGGAACCGGTGTCGAACCAAGAAATAAACAAAGATTCAATGCCGAAAAATCAACTTTTTCACAGGTAACACAGACACACTTCCGTAGGGCTCCGCGGAAGAAAGAAGACTGAGCAAGATGGCACCCTTGGACGGGAAGGGGACCGCGCATGCGTGCTGTATTCCCAAAGGCTTTCCTTGAAAGCTGGGGAAATGCTCCGCATGGGGGCTCCGTCGGCACCGACGTCACCCATATGTGAGGACTGACTTCCTGCTTGGTCCTGGAGAAGAATCTGTATGAGATGGCAGGCATTTATTCCAGAAAGATATGTTTTGCAAAGCATTTCTAGAAACCTCTATATAACTACGTTAATTTTCTGATCATTCTGTAAAAATAATACTTAACATTCTTTTATCACCTTTGTATAGATACTTTTGTAAAAACAACAATTTAAACCTTTCTATCAATCACCAACCTCCAAAAGGGAGAGGGAGACCAGCAAGGAGGAGGTTACAATAGTCTAGACGGGAGGTAACTAAAGAGTGGATAAATGTATTTATTTATTTCTCTTATATACCATGGTATTTGACATCAGTGCGGTTTACATGGAACATTACATTGAACAGGGCATTATAACTTGGAGGTAACTATTTTACATGGAACATGGGCAATGGAGGGTTAAGTGGCTTGCCCAAGACCACAAGGAGCACCTGTGGGACTAGAAACCCCAGTCCTTCTGGCCCAAGGTTGCTGTCCTCTAGTGGGATTTGAACCCCGGCCTGAAGTACCTTGCCCCAACCACTAGGCCACTCCTCCACTCCAAAATGTCTTAGTAGTGTGTGTAGTAAGGAAAAAGAAATTAGACCTTACCTGCTAATTGTCTTTCCTTGAGTTCTCTCCGGGCCAGTCCAGGAACAGAAGGGTTGTCAATCCCATTCAGCAGCTGAGGACTGGAAACTGAAAAGTTTCTCCTGTCAGGTCATCTCTCTCCCGGTGACGTCAGCTACTCAGTCAACTTAATGTCCAAGCAGCCACAACTCCACACACGGCCAAAAACAACAAAAAAACCCAACATGGAACTATGTACAATGAAAGAAACACCTCCAAGAGAAAGGTAATCTAGCTTCGCATCCACCCCGTTCCGGTGTCTCAGTTATGAAGCTATGTTGTTGTTTTTTTGTTTGTTTGTTTGTTTTTTCTATATATATATTTTTTTTTTAACTTTTCTTTGTTTGTTAGTCATCTTGATACTGCCAAGGCGCACGTACAGAAAAAACTATCAGTACTCCCTCCAGCTCGCCACCCCGCGTGGCCAACCACAGCTAGAAATACAGACCTTGTGCCAGCTCCCTACCACAAAGGGTGGGTCCTGGACTGGCCCGGAGAGAACTCAAGGAAAGACAATTAGCAGGTAAGGTCTAATTTCTTCTTCCTCTTCGTCTCTCCGGGCCAGGCCAGGAACAGAAGGGAAGTACCAAAGCAGTACCTAAATATGGGAGGGACCAGCGAGCCCGGCCACAAGAGCCGCAGCCCCAACTCTCGCATCCTCCCTGGCATGGACATCTAAGCGATAATGCCTAGCGAATGTGTGAAGCGAGGACCACGTCGCTGCCCGACAGATATCCACGGGAGGCACCAGGGCCAACTCCGCCCATGATGTCGCTACCCCCCGGGTAGAATGAGCCTTAAGATGCCGAGGAGGCGGGCGCCCGCTGACCTCGTATGCCTCCGCTATCGCCCGCTTCACCCAACGAGCAATAGAAGCTTTAGAAGCAGCTTGACCTTTACGCCTACCTGCAAAGAGCACAAAAAGGCGATCCGATTTCCGAAACGGTTTCGTCCGTTTAAGGTACTTACGAAGCACCCGGCCGAGATCTAAAAGGCGCAATGAACGTGGAAACTCCTTTTCCCCCTTGCTGGAAAATGTCGGAAGGGAAACTGGCTGGTTGACATGAAACGCCGATACCACCTTAGGGAGAAAAGACGGAACTGGCCGTAAAACCACCTTCTCCTCCGAGAAGTGAAGAAATGGGCTTCGACAAGAAAGCGCCTGTAAGTCCGAAATCCGACGCGCCGAACACAAGGCCACCAGAAAAAACGTTTTCCAAGAAAGATGCTGTAAACTAACGGAACTACCCGTTTCGAAAGGCGGATGCGTCAAGGCCTCTAAAACCAAATTCAGATCCCAAGCCGGCATCACTGAACGAATGGGTGGCTTGATAATTCGCGCTGCCCGGAGGAACCGATGCACATCCGGATGCGCGGACAGCACCACGCCTTGCACTTTGCCCCTATAGCACGCCAACGCCGCCAGCTGAACTCGGAGGGTACTAAGCGCCAAACCCTTGTCAAGCCCCCGTTGAAGGAAGGCGAGAATAGCCGAAAGGGGAGCGGAGAACGGGCGCAAGTCCCGCTCTGCACACCAAGCCTCAAATATCCGCCATACGCGAATATAAGCCAGAGAAGTGGATCGACGCCGGGACTTCAACAAAGTCGCGATCAATGCCGCGGAGTATCCCCTCCGCTGAAGGCGCTCCCTCTCAAGAGCCAAGCCGTAAGCAAGAACCGATCCACCTGCGGCATCAAAACCGGACCCTGGAACAAGAGATTGACCCGGTCGGGTAAACGCCAAGGGCGCTCCACCAGCAGCCGTACCAGATCCGCATACCATTTATTTTATTTATTTATTTAGCACATATTTGTATACCGCTACTTCCAGCGATCAGCAGCGGTTTGATTAAGGATACAGAGAAATTCAAATCATTGACAGAATTTAAACACTACATTGTGATTAACAAGGTTATGTGATAGGTTTTAAAAACAAATCATGCGGGTTTCATTAAAGTATACAGCAGATTTTCAAAACAACTCGAGCGAGTTTCATTATTGTATACAACATAATTTCAAGATTAAGAGATTACAGTAAGTCTCCTTGGAGTGTGTAGAACAGGTTCAATTAAGGATTTTCAAAATTATAATAGGGTACAGTGGGGGGTGGGGCGACTATAATTATACTTTTCTACAGTATATAGACATTTATATTTTACATATATTACATATATACATTTTGCGCTGATTTATAATACGCTGTATCTCTTGGTGCGTACATTGTTGATTTATGGTACATTGTAGGCCTCTTGAAATAGGTATGTCTTCAGATCTTTTCTGAAGCCCATCAGGTCCGTTATTGAGCGCAGTTCGGGCGGTAGTTGGTTCCAAAGTGATGGGGCAGTGAAGGAGTATGCTCTGTTGCTTGTGGCTACATTAACTGATCTTATACTTATTGGTACTTGCAGGTTGTTTATGGTGGCGGTTCTCCTGTTTCTGTTAGCAGGTTGTAAGTTGATTAGGTTTGTGAGGAAGGTTGGTGTCAGATTGTGGATGGTTTTAAACGTCGTTATTAGGATTTTGTATTTTATACGGGCTACGATGGGGAGCCAATGTAGTTCAACCAGCACCGGGGTGATATGTTCTGCCACACCTGTTTTGGTGATGATTCTGGCTGCGACATTTTGTGCCATCTGGAGTATGTTTAGTGCTTTCTTTGGCAGGCCCTGCAGGATTGCATTACAGTAGTCGAAATGTGGTATGATTAGGGCTTGGGCTACTGTCCTAAAGTCGGTGTGTTCTATGATGTTCCTGAGAGGTTGTATAACCCTGAGTTTGTGGAAGATGGCTCTGTTTACTAGGCGAAGGTGTTTTGTCAGCTTTAGTTCGTTATCCAGTGTTACTCCGAGGTATTTTATTTCAGTTTTTGTGTGATAAGTGTTGTCACCTAGGGTAATTGAGGCTGGAGGGTTGAAATCTGATTTTCTTGAGATGAACATGACTTCGGTTTTTTTGTGGTTTATGGCCATGTTGTTCCGCTGGAGCCAGGCTTGCATGTTTTTTAAGCATGTTTCTAGCTGAGAGTAGTTTGGGTTGCTTGCATCAAGTTGAGTATAGAGCATAATATCGTCAGCGTATATGTGATATTGGATTTTATGCTTTTTGAATATTTCGCAGATTGGTCTCATGTACACATTAAAGAGAAGCGCGGATAGGGCTGAGCCTTGTGGTATGCCCTGTGTTTGTGGGAAAGCCTTTGCTTTTTCGTTATTGAACTGTACCTGTTGCATTCTGTTGGAGATATAAGATGAGAACCATTTTAGTGGGGTTCCTGTTATTCCTATATCTCTCAATCTGTTTAGTAGTGTTTGGTGGTGAACTGTATCGAAAGCTGCGGAGATGTCTATGAATATGAGAATGAAGATTTTCTTTTTGTTTTCAATCCCTTTGAGTAGATTGTCCATTAGTGCAATAAGTAGGGTTTCTACCCCATGGTGTGGTCTGAAGCCATATTGGTGTTCGTCAAGTGTGCTGTTGTTGTCCAGGTGGTCTTGTAGTTGTTGTAGAACGGCCTTTTCGATGATTTTTGCTAGTAGGGCTATGCTGGATATTGGACGATAAGATGTGGGGTCTTCTCTGTTGAGGGTCTTGTTTTTTAGTATCGGTCTTATGATGGATCTCTTGAGTTGGTTTGGCATGATGCCCTGTTGGAGTGATTGGTTTATTATGTGTGCAATTTGGTGGGTGGTTTCTGCTTTTGTTGCTTTTATCCATGAAGCTGGGCAGGGGTCTAGGGGAGAGGTTGTGGTGTTGATGTTTGAAATTATATTACTGACATGTTTGTCCCCAATGTCTCCTTGGCCAATCTGGAGCTATGAGAATCACGGTACCGTCGTGACGTGCAATCCGCTGAACCACTCTGCCGATCATCGGCCACGGCGGGAACACATACAGCAACACCTTCGGCGGCCAGGGTTGAACCAACCCGTCCAGGCCCTCCGACATATGCTCCCGACGGCGGCTGGAAAACCGACCCACCTTGGCATTGTTGAAGGTCGCCATCAGGTCCAGAACTGGCTGACCCCAGCGAACGGTGATGTCGTGGAAAACCACAGCATTCAGTTCCCACTCTCCGGGATCCAAGGTATGGCGACTGAGATAATCGGCTTGCACATTGTCCTTTCCCGCTACGTGCGCCGCCGATAGCGCTAGCAGGTTTTCCTCCGCACAGAGCAGCAGCAACTGGCTTTCCTCCAACAAGGTGGCACTGCCTGTGCCCCCCTGCCGGTTGATATATGATACCGTCACGAGATTTTCTGAGAAGATGCGAACCGCTCGACCTACCACGAGGTTCCGGAACTCCAACAGGGCCAACCGCACTGCTCGGAGCTCCAACAAATTGATGGGCGACGTGCGCTCCGCCAGAGTCCAGGAGCCCTGTGCCACTTGAGACTGACAATGAGCTCCCCAACCCACCAGACTGGCGTCCGTAGTGACCAACAGCCAATCTGGCTCCTTTAGGGGAACCCCCGCCTGCAGGTGCATGGGATCTAACCACCACTGAAGAGTGGACGCGACAGACTGCGGACACGGCAGCCGACAGTGCAGGGAATGGAGCTGAGGAGACCATTGGCTCAGGAAGAAGCTCTGAAGAGGACGCATATGAGCCCTGGACCATGGAACCAGATCCAAGGCTGCCGCCATGGAGCCTAGGAGCTGTAAATATTTCCAGGCGGTGGGAGCCGGCGAACGTAGAAAAGCCCTCAGGAGCCGTAAAAGCTTTTGGACCCGCTCCTCGGGAAGGAACACGGAACCCAGCTGAGTGTCGAACAACTCCCCCAAATAAGTGAGGCGACAAGTCGGCGCTAACCGACTCTTTGCAAGATTGATCACCCAACCGAGACTCTCCAGGACCTGCACTACCCGAGCCGTCGAAGAAATCGACTCCGCCTGAGAGCGAGCACGGATCAACCAATCGTCGAGATAGGGATGTACGTGAATCCCCTCTCCCCTCAAGGCGGCTGCCACGACCACCATGACTTTTGTGAAGGTCCGCGGAGCCGTGGCCAAACCGAAGGGCAAAGCTCGAAATTGAAAATGTCCCATGGGCACGGCAAAACGCAGATACTTGTGATGCTCTGCCCGGATGGGAATGTGAAGGTAGGCCTCCGTGAGATCTATGGCCGAGAGCACCTCGCCCGGTTGTACCGCCCGAATCACAGAGCGCAAAGACTCCATGCGAAAATGAGGCACCCTTAAACAGCGATTGACATGCTTGAGATCGAGGGTGGGATGAAAGGACCCTTCCTTTTTGGGAACCACGAAATAAATCGAGTATCGACCTAATCCGCACTGGTCGGGCGGAACCGGTACAACCGCCTTGAGCCACAGCAGCCGGAGAAGGGTCTCCTGCACCACCAATCGTTTCGCCGGAGTCCCGCACGGGGACCTCACGAAGGCGGGTGGTAGAGGCTGAGCAAAGTCCAACGCGTAACCGTCGCGGATAATCTCGAGAACCCAACGGTCCGTGGTGATGGTGGTCCAGATGGAGAGAAAATCCTGTAAATGACCGCCTACCGGCACTTCTGCCTGGACCGGCCGCCCTTCATTGCGGCTTTTTGGAGGCAGTCTGCGGAGAGGACAAGAATCCTCTGCCAAACCCCCGAGCTCCACGAAAGGACTGACCCCGTGCTCCAAACCGACCTCTCTGATATGGAGCAAAGCGAGGCCCCCGAAATCTGCGAGTATCGCGGACTGGACCCCTGGGCTGGGTGCCAGGCCGCGACTGTTTAGGACGATCTTCCGGCAGGCGACCGCCCTTGGAATCCCCGAGATCTTTGACAATCTTCTCCAGAGCCTCACCAAAAAGTAGCTTACCTTTATAGGGCAGCTTACTGAGCCTAGTCTTAGAAGATGAATCCGCAGCCCAATTTCTCAGCCAGAGAAACCAACAGGCGGCTACTACAGATGCCATGGATTTCGCGGAAATCCGAACCAAATCGTAGAAGGCGTCGGCTAAGTAAGGGGCCGCGGATTCCAGCTTCACCCCTTCCGTCCCGAAGGAGCCCTCCTTTTCAGTCGGTGATTCTCCCTGGAGCCAACGGATGGAAGCTCGGGACACATACGCGCCGCAAACGGACGCTTGCAGTGCTAGCGCACAGGAATCAAAAACTTGCTTCAGAATGGTCTCCAATTTCCTATCCTGAAGATCCTTAAGGGCTGCAGCCCCCTCCACCGGTATGGTGGTCTTCTTTGTCACCGCGGAAACCAAGGCGTCCACCTTGGGCAAGCGCAACAAGTCCTTTTCTTCCTGCGGTACTGGGTAGAGCCGACCCATAGCCCGACTACCCTGCAAGGACGCCTCCGGGCATTCCCACTCAGACTCAATCATTTGCTTGATCACTCTATGGATCGGAAAACACCGCTGGTCAACTTTAAGACCCTGTAACAGAGGATCCTCCAAGGGCTCCTGCGGGACCGTTGGGGGAACAATATTAAGCGCTGCCAACGACTGCGCAATAAGAGCACCTAGCTCCTCCTTGCGAAACACCCGAAAAATATTAGGGTCATCCCCTGGAGCAATCTCCCCCTCTTCTAACTCCGCAGACCAGGAGTCCACATCCCCCCAATCTTCAAGTCTCTCCGGGAGCCCAACAGGGATACGTCCTATTCAGCTGCTGAGGACTGTAAGACTGAGTAGCTGACGTCACCGGGAGAGAGATGACCTGACAGGAGAAACTTTTCAGTTTCCAGTCCTCAGCTGCTGAATGGGATTGACAACCCTTCTGTTCCTGGACTGGCCCGGAGAGACGAAGAGGAAGGGACAAATTTTATCAATGTTATAGAGAAAGAAGAGACAGGATTTAGCTGTCTGTTGGAAGTGTGCAGAGAATGAAGTGTAAAAGTCTGAATGTCCACCTGTGTGTATGTATATCTGGGTCTTATTTTCTGCAAATTGACACAAAAGAAATTGTGCAAAAGAAAGAGCGAGAGAGGAAAACAGAATCCAAAGATACTGCAGGAAACAGAAACTGAGAGCATCATGGGAGGGGAATGAGGAGGAAGAGCCTCGGAGACTTGCAAGGAATAAAGAATGGAACTTTCTTTCCTGGACTGAGCAGTGCCAGCCTCATTTCCCCTTCTGTTTGCCCCATGCAGCGTGTGTGTCTCAGAGGCTGGATCGTGGCACTGCCTCCCCTGCTGCTGGCCTCCTGCCAATCTCCTACCTGCTGAGCAGAAAACCCTGCGGCCATTCTCCTGCCCTTCTCTGGAACACTTCTTGGTTCTCTCTTTGCAAAGCTGGTGGTGTGAATTTTGCTGGTGCTAACACAAAGCGTCTTTCCGGGTAGCTTCAGTGGAAGGAAGTGTGAACAGAAAACAGAGGGAGGGATGCTGGAGACCGAGTGCCCTCCCCCAGCTCTGTGAAGCCTGAGAAAGGGGCTGTACTAATGCTGGGTCATCTCACAGATCCACTTCCTGAGATATTCAGGCAGATAAAAACAAGGCAAGATGGAGGAGTTACTAACAACAAAATGCCCTGGAGAAATTCACATGTCTGATCTATAGAAAAAAAGATTTTATATGCACAGAACAAGTTCCAGCTACAGAGCGCTATAAAAAAAAAACTACAGTTTCTCGATGGGAGTGTCACAGTGCCCTCTGGGAACTGTAGTCCTTCCTAGGAGCGATTCTCTGTTTGGGTAGCGTCAGAGTGCACTCTGGGAGCTGTAGTCCTTCCTACAACGTATTACTCTATGGGAGTGTCACAATGCAGTCTCAGGTGCTGTAGTCATACCTAGGGGGTATTTTTCTGTGGGAGTGATATAGTGCACTTTGGGAGCTGTAATCCTTCCTAGGAGGGATTCACTGTTTGGGAGTGTCACATTGCACTCTGGGAGCTGTAGTCTTTTGTAGGAGGGATTGTCTGTTTCAGACTGTCACAATGAACTCTGGGAGCTGTAGTACTTCCTAGGTGGGATTACTATGTGGGAGTGTCACAGTGCACTCTGTGAGCTGTATTCCTTCAAAGGGGATATTACTGTGTGGCAGTGTCACAGTGCACTCTTGGAACTGTAGTCCTTCCTAGGAGGGATTCTCTGTTTGGGAGCATCACAGTGCACTCTGGGGGCTGTAGTCCTTACTAGTAGGGATTACTGTGTGCACGTATCAAGTGCACCCTGGGAGCTGTAGTTCTTCCTAGGAGGTATTACTCTGTGGAAGTGTCACAGTGCACCCTGGGAGCTGTGGTCCTTCCTAGGGAATATTACTCTGTGGAGCATCACAGTATACTGTCAGGTGCTGTGGACGTTTCTAGCAGGTATTTATTTCTGGGACTGTTACTGTTACAGCTTGTGGGATTGCAGATCCAGCCTTTGTTCAGCTTCTGAGCATCTCCATGGAATCAGCCCAGGATAGGGGGGAAGGAGAGGAGAAAGCATGGTGAGCCTTTATTACTGAAGCTTGTGCTTTGTAGAAAGTTCATCAGAGCATGATACACTGAGGGAAAAATAAACCTCCTAACATAGTATGTGAGAGCAGATAATGACCTGCATGGAACAGAGTGGAGGAATAGCCAAATGGTTAGAACAATGAGACCACTGTTTGATTCTTACTAGCACTCCTTGTGGCCTTGGGCAAGTCACTTAACCCTCCATTGCCTCAGAAAAATCCAAGTTATCAATATTCTTGTTTAATGTTCATTGCCAAGTTCAAGTTACAACATAACCTGCTTTAATTAAATGAAAAAGCGGTATATAAAAAAAACTGTTAAAAAATAAAAATGGGCAATCTAGTCTATGGGGTATGTTTACTAAACTGCGTTAGTGCGATTCGCGTTAGGAGCCGCGGTAGAGACAGAAACCCCAAATAAGGACATGGGCGGTACATCGTTTCCGAGAACGCGCCAAGAACGCACGTTACAAGGCGCCATAAATGAACGAGCGCTACAGGGCACGTTACCGCGCGTTAATCTTAAGAAGGCGCGCAGGCATACACACACACAGCAACAGAGCTGTAGCACAATGGTTACGACACTGACTGATGGTACAGGGGTCATGAGTTCGATTCCCCAGTGGGCCTAATGTATAAGGCTGGCTGAGGCAGCACCCTTTACATTTAAGTAGCGATTGTTGAGGCATGTGACGTGTATTTTAATTAGTGCTGCCAGCAAACACACCCTCACGGTGGCATAACCTAAGGTGCTGCATAAGGCTCCCCATAACGCACTCCATAGGGCACATTATAAAGTGTACTGTCCGCCAAGGCACCCTATAATGTCCCCTATAGGACACCTTATAAGGCTGTGAACAAAGCCCTGGCTGGCTGGTTGCAGGACTGCACGTCACCACACAAACTGTCTGCTGTGGTTACCAGGATAGGGGTAACCCACCCGTACCCATGATGCACTGCACATGCATATCAGCAGTCGAGAGATGGGCACAAGATCGGGTATGCACCCCCACAGCACCTCGGCCTTGTAGGGGGAACAGACCGTGTGTGGCACTGCCACAGAGTAGCCACAGACAATCACACTGTGCGGGTACTGTGCCCACCCTGAGGTTGAGGTGGGGCGCCCAGCACCAGGTCCACAGCACCTTTCATGACTGAAATACACCATGCTGCAGGTCCCCATCAGTGTGTGATAGGTAGTTCAGTTAGACACACCTAGGATACATCTGTGTCCTGCTCTATGTCTCGGTCATGTCTAGTCCCTATGAGCGATGCTGCACCCAGAATAGTGCATGTCCTGTGTTGGTGCCATCATTACCTGCTGTTAGGGGGGGGGGTGTATGGACCCATAGGTAGATTATGTACCACCACACAACCCACCCTCTGGGGCTCAGGGTGGTAAACAGGATCACCCACCAATAGATCCACAGTCTACCTCCCTGCAATGGCAGCAGTAGAGGGGACCAGCAACCCCAGTCCTGCTGGGGAACAGACAGAGCGGTACACATCCATAACGCAATAGCAGACAGACGGCAGTGCGCTTACGATCATTAACGTTACATAACGCGCATTATTTACGATTACCGCAGTTTAGTAAACATACCCCTATGTCTTTGATTAGTGCTGTTTACACTACTCTGTGCAGGCTACCCTCTTCTACAGTAGTTGCTGAAGTGCAAAAGTTATTTAAGTTTCCTTTGATTGCCTCCTCATGCCTTTTTGAATTTCTTCAGTGGTTTTGCTCTCACACCTCTGCCCCATCAGGCACCAGTGATCTGTCTGTGGGTCCTGCTCTTTCAAGATTTTATTTATTCATTTATTAATTTGTTTAACTGTTCTTTTATACTGCACTGTTTATTTAATGATGGCTACAAAGTTGTTACAAGAAACAATGAGAATTTATGTACTGCAACAAAACGTACATACCTTTTACATGAGATAAACTATAATACAGTGGGACACCTTGTGTGTACAGCAAACAGCAGCAGAATGGATGTGCGGATATCTGACCAAGGAATGAGCCTGGGGTGGGCGGGAGGGTTATTAAAAGGGAAGGCTTCGGGGGTGGGGGGAGAGGAAGAGTTCATGTGGTGGGTCTGAAGTGCTCCATGATAGGGTGGTCTTGAGATTTCTTCAGGAACAAGCACGAAGTCAGTCCTCACATATGGGTGAAGTCAGCACCATGGAGCCCGCATGGAACATTTTCCCAGCTTTTCAAGAAAGCCTTTGGGAATGCTACCATGTGTTCATAGTCCCCTTCCCACCCAAGGGTGCCATCTTGCTCAGTCTCCCAATGGATGTCTGTCCCATCTTCCCTGAAAAAACTCCTTTAAAATTACCTCTAACTGTTGATTTTCCCCGGTTTGCAAATGTTAGAGGGAATATCATGTATATCACAAGTGACTATAAGTATGCTTGCTGTTAGTGTACGTGACGGGATGCAGAGGCAGGGTCATTTGCAAAACTTGCAAAAAGCTCTAGCTTAACTTTGCAAAGAATGTACAACACACTGTATGGGGAAACAGATGAGAAAGAACAAGTGTGGGAAGACAGGCTAGTTCCCCTTTATCCTGCAAGGTCTCTCACAATCCACCTTGAGCCCACTACAGCTTGCCATGAATACTGCTGCAAGGGTTCTACAAGGAGCGTCCAAGAGTGAACACATTACACCTATCCTCAAGCAACTCCATTGGCTCCCTATTCATGGCAGGCTTATGTTCAAGACTTTGATACTCGCATATTAGGCCATCAAGGGTATATCATCGAACTCACTTACTGAGCTCATCCAAACAGTACCACCAAACAGATCTAGAAGACAATTAGCGTTAAACTCTCTAATAACGCCAAAGGCCATAACAACATGTAGCCACTCAACAGCGAACAGAGCTTTCATGCTCTGCGTCCCAAAATGCTGGAACTCGCTACCACCTGAAATCCGTGCCATAACTGACCTAACCCAATTCAGAAAGGCCCTTAAATTTAACCTATTTATCAAATACTACCCTTGATGAAGTAAAACATATTAATCCCACCAAAATACTAGCACCCAGGCTAATGTATCTATACCATGTAAATAGTTCGATCATCATGATCATGTTATCTAGTTAACATATGTTATATTCTATGTAAATAGTGTTATATTCTATGTAAATAGTTCCCCATGTATTTTTTCCAAGTTGTTTCTCCTGTTATATGTAACACCGAACAACCTGTCGTTCTGGTCTTTTGTGTTATCTGTAAACCGCGCTGATACCGAATAGTGCGGTATATAAAAAATTGTAATAAATAAATAAATGCAACTTTCCAGCTCTGCTAATGGAACTTTCCATGACGTATACTGTACATCTTTTAGGCTATAAATGAGGTATGAGAAAAAAAGAAACAAGACTGTCCCATAAATGTTTTAAATGTTTATGGAGCGGAGGAGTAGCCTAGTGGTTGGGGCAAGGTACATCAGGCTGGAAGGTTGGGGGTTCAAATCCCACTAGAGGATAGCAACCTTGGGCCAGAAGGACTGGGGTTTCTAGTCCCACAGGTGCTCCTTGTGGTCTTGGGCAAGCCACTTAACCCTCCACAGCCCATGTTCCCTGTAAAATAGTTATCTCCAAGTTATAATGCCCTGTTCAATGTAATTTCAGTTTGTTCAATGTAAGCTGCACTGATGCAGAATAGCATGGTATATAAGATAAATAAATTGTAAAATCTACATGAAAATTTGCAACAGAGTGGACTGCCCTGAGGGAGTGCATAATATAAGGAAAGATCTCCAAAATCTGGCAGAATGCTCTAATGCTTGTCCATTAAGATTTAATGTAAACAAGTGCAGTTCCATAGACTTGGGAAGCAGAAATCCAAGGGAAAAATACAACAGGGGGCAAGAAGTTGGTGTGCAAGGACCAGGAGAAGGACCTTTGTGTGATTAATTCTGAGGATTTCAAGGAGACGAAACAGTGTGACGAGGTGCTGGCAAAAGCCAGGAGGATGTTGGCTTGCATACAAAGAGGAATTACCAGCAGAAAGGAAGAGGTGCTAATGCCACTGTAGAAGTCACTGGTGAGACCTCACTTGGAATGCTGTGTTCACTTTTGGAGGCCGTATCTTGCAAAGGATATAAAAAGACTGGAAACAGTTCAGAGGAAGGTGTCCAAAATGATTTGGAGCCTGCATAAGAAGACTTATGAGAAGAGACTTGAAGACCTAAATATGTACACTCTGGAGAGAGGAGGGACAGGGGAGATATGATTCAGACCTTTAACCCTGGAATTACCGAGATATTTTGCACACACTGAATACCATTGGGGTCATAAATGACCCCACGATGAATTTTAATTGTTAACCATGAAAACTTTTAACTAAACAGACAAAATATTATTCCAAATTAATTATTTATTATATGAAGGGTAAATGTTTTGAAATGTAATGCTTTATCATAAAATTACATGAAGAAGAGTTGCCATGAAAGCAGTTTTTGCATGCACTTGATGAACACAGTAAAGTACTACAGTCATTTGCATGAGACACAGACAATTTCTGAATGTTCTTTGCAAACATTGCGCTTGCAGGAGGTGGAATCTATATTGCTTTTCTTGTCTTTTTCTCTGGAACAGCAGTGACACCTTGCCCTTTTCTTTGGGATCCCGACATTGCAAACAGCATTAGTGGCTTCTTCAATGCTGGAAGAAGTCTCGCTTCAATTACTCTGAAGCAGCTGCTTTCCTAATTCCAAGAGGAATAGACGACATGTGTGCCTTGACTTGGACTGCCATTCTGGATTTAGTGACATCCAAACAATGAAGGCGTTCAAAGCACTGATGTCCAACATATTGTAGAAGATTGTCACTGGCCAGCGTCTTGTCATTTGTTTAGTGGTATACGTGCGCAACATTTGATCTGCCGTATCTACTCCACATTTACTAGAATTATAGTCTAAGATCATGTGTGGTTTTTTGGGTAAGGGTAAGTTGTCTCCCAGTCTCGCACTCTCGAGTCAGAGATATCAAACTGCCAGTATTAGAAATTAATGTTTACACAGTTATGTCTGGGAATATGTGTATGTCTCCTCATGATGACCTATGCTAATGAGAAAAAGCTTTGGTTGTTTCTTAAATAATATAAGTGTGTTTTGTATTATTTGCTGATTTACAGATTTTCCTTCTCATTGCATTGGGTGTGGATTTCCGTTACCCAAGAGCCCTGGTGTGTTACCGGTGAGGGGAGGTGCAGAGTACACTTTCAGTTTTTGCCGTGACTCAGATATGGATCTCTGCATTCAGGGCAAGGGCAGAAGGTGCAAGAAGATTTGTAAGTATTACCAGTGATGGGTAATCTGTTAAGTAGACAGGCTCTGTCACAGATGCATGAATGGCATTTACATGCAGTGTAAATAGCTTATGTATATAGTTAACCCGGTTATCCAAGTTTGTACTCCTGTTCAATGTAAAACCTGACAGTTTGTCGTTATGTTATGATGTAAACCGCGCTGATTCTAAATAGCGCGGTATATAAGAAACTGTAATAAATAAATAAATAAATAAATGATAGAGCTAGGGCTTTAGCGTTTAAGAAAGGTAGCCCTTCTTATTGTATGCTTCTATTGTATGTATGAGAAGCATGGTGATGTAGCCATTGATTCCGTAGCACATAAGGATTTCATGACTAGAGGTAGTGAGAATTTGCAGTTTCCACTGGAGGGAACTTTCTCTGTAGATATGGTTCATTACCTGAGATATGAGTTGGTGGTTAAAGATAAATCATGCAATAGTCATGAATGGGAACGGATGGTACATGAAGAAAAACATAGGAAATGAAGTTCAAGATTTGAAATAAAAGTTGTTTGTGTTAGGAAATGTAACTAATGACCAGCTGAGCGAGTGTGGGTCACTCGTGTAGCAGAACTAAGAGAAAAAAAATGCTTAAAGAGAAACAGATGTTAGGGGGAGTAGAATTGTGTATTTTGGATATTTGGAATGTCTCCCAGCTCAAAGAATTGAGAGCACGTTTGAACTGAGAAACAGAAAGTATTGTACTTATAATAAGAACCTTAAGGGTGGCAATAGGTGATAGTGTTTCTGTTGCAAAAGAATTAGGCGTTACTGATGAACTTATTGATAAGACTGAGAGAGATTTGGACAGACATTATGAAACCTACAAAGAGGAGCATGATCAATTATATTATGATCTAGGCTCTATTCAGGAAGCTATACACCAGCAAAATAACTCACATTCTAGCACAGTTAAATCTGAAACAGCTGAAGGAAATGAAAATGAAAATGAAATGAAATTGTGCTTACTTATCCTTTCCGTTTGTAACCAGTGGACTCGACAGGTTCTATGACTGTGCCTGCAAATTGGAGTCCTAAAGAAGTGTTTGATTTGGCTAAAACTTTTCCTAATTACAGGGATAATCCTGGTAGATTTGTGTCTTTATGGTCTCAAATAATAGTTATAATCCCACTTGGGCAGATCTAGATAATTTGCTCAGAGCTGTTTTTTTTAATCCGGCTGATTTTTATAGGGTCACTCATCCAATTCGTGAAAATAACTGGCAATGGCCACTCACAGACCCTGTGATAGATTTTCAAGAAAAGACACAAAGAGATAATTTTGTTTTGTGTAGAGAAAAATTGTTAGAATCCCTTAAAGTAGTATGCAAACCTGTAAAGGATTGGTCGAGGCTAACATCTCTAAGGCAGGATAGGGGTGAAAAGATTACAGATTTTCACACTAGGTGTATGCTAGCTTTTAAAGACTATTCTGGTGAGGCAGAAGACACACCTTCAGGATTCACTAATATTTTTGTAAATGGTTTGATTCCGAGAATAAAAGATATTTTGGAAACTTCAATAATAGATTGGCCAGCTAGAACAGCTGATGCAGTTCTGGAAGGAGCTCAATACAGTGAGTTGAAGTTTCTCAAGGAACAGCAAGAGCAGCAAACCAGAATAGATGTGAAAAAGACTAAATTGCTCAACTTACAGATTGCTTCCATGCAACCACCCATGGGCAGCGGTAGAGGTAGAAACAGAGGAGGAGGTTATGGGAACCCTCAGCGAGGGCTTGGACAGTCCAGAGGAATGAGTACTTGTTAAACTTGTGGTGAGATTGGGCATTTGCAGCGAGACTGCCACTGGAATCAGAATCTTGATGTCCAGAAAGTTGATTTCCCTCTGGTAAAAGCTGAATTCACTCCCATATATCAGTGTTTCTCAAACCCAGAAGATTGTGGAGGTGATATATGGGATGCATGACTATTGTTGAATTTGAATATAACTCCTCAGGGTGAGTTAGAAGCTAAGCTGGGAGGATCTAATTTGAAGTTTGTTATTGATACTGGAGCTACAACATCAGCACTGTGTTTACAGGATTTGCCTGCCATTTATCACATTCAACTAGCACAAGCTCCGATAGTACACTGTGAAGGCATTGAGGGTAAGATATAATTCCTCATCGTAAGCTTGAATTTTTTACCTTTGCAGATTGGAGAGACTGTGTATCCTACTAACTTTCTTGTAGGAGACACTTTACCAGTGAATCTTTTAGGTCGGGAATTTTGGCTTCACATCGTACTCTCTATCCTGGATGAGTGGAAAGTTATATTTCCAGCTGTATTCTCTCTCTGAAGTGCCGTCCCTTGCAGATGCCAGTACCATTCATCCTGCTCTTGGAAGAACTTCCTTCTACCCTGTGGGCAGTGCCGGGATCTAATGTTGGATGCCTTTCTATCCCTCCTGTGAAAATCACTGTGAAACCTGGAGCTCAGCTTCCTAGACTCAAGCAGTATCCGCTACCAGCAGCTGCCATCGATGGAATTCGTCCGGTGATTGAAGATCTTCAGAAACAAGGTGTCATTTATTCTACAACTTTACCATGTGATACTCCAGTTCTTCCTGTACTAAAGGCTTACAGTAAGACTTATAGATTTTTGCAAAACCTGCAAGCAGTAAATAATGTGATTTTGCCAATTATTTATTTATTTATTTATACATTTTTTTAAACCGCCTCTTCCAGGGATCAGTGGTGGTTTACAAAGAACAAAAACTTAAATAATAGCAAACTATTATTTTTACATATAACAATAGTAGAACATTATTTTGACATTTAACCCAAATTAAACAATAGAAATTGAAGAGCTTACTTAACCCTCTCCTCACCAGTAACCTCACTGGGTTCTTGAAGCTACAGAAGACTACATTCAAAAGCAATGGGAAGGTTATCAAGACAGCAATAAATACAACACAGTTCTATAGAAAATACACTAAAGCTTTAGTGGAGAGAAACTGAGAGACACACGTTCTCCCTGTTTACTCTAACTTACTAGCCATGGTTCTCTTTATTTATAAGGCTTTTTAGATGATACAGCATAATTTCACTTTATCATTATACGTCATGTATGTTTATCATATTATAGGTCAACTTATTCAGTGTGGGTCAGTGTGGAGCCATAAATGGAGTCCAAGACATAATTGTTTACTGTTACATGGCCATTATAAGGAGACATACAGGATTCCAAGATATAGAATGACCTAATTGACATAATTGTTTACTGCTGATAACTTGATATCTAACCCTGAATACTTCTTGATATCTACTAATTACTAACCCTGAGAGTATTTTAGCTAATAACCCTGAGACAGAGAGGCTAGAAGTACAACCTGCCCTTTTCTTTATTTATGTAAACTTTCACCTAGTAAGCTAATATATGAAGTTTTATTTCTAAGCAAGGTTCTGAACAGAATTAACTCTTTCTCAGGTTTATTCAGTCTAATAGTGTATGGTACCCTGTACCAATATACATGCTTTCAGTCCCTCCTCTGATTCTGGAAGGAATCATTTCTAAAATAAGGAAACTCATATATTGCCATTGAAGTGGAAATACAACTTGATTCTGGGCCAATCCATAACACTATTGCAGGGGTCAGTGATCCTACTGATTTCTGATTTAGAAAGCTGTAAAAGGTGAAGAGGTGGAATGAAACCAGTGCTGACATAGAGAAACAACTGTCAGTACATAGAGGAGTAATACTTCTAAAATGAAAACATCCCAAAATACCAAGCAAGGATGCTAACACACCTTGCAAATGGCCAGAATACTGAATTCCAAAATGAAGGAACAAGTATCAGTGAGAGCTGAAAAGGAATTTACATAACTCTCACTTGAAACTAAAGTGCGGTTACTAACTTTATCTAATAGGCCTTTCACTATTTTTCCATTAGTATCAAGCATACTACAACAAAAATCAACTAGTACTCTGCATACAGCATTTTCTTTGCTAGGAGAAAATCTAAAAACCATTCAGTTCCTGACTGCATAAGCTGACACTATGTTTACTGGACCTTGCAATACACACTAATTGCCTCAGTAAAAAAACAGAGCAGTCACTATGACTTCATCCTGAGGGGAAACATCCCTTTTTCTGCCTAAAGATCTGTTTGAGATTGACAACAAATTAATAGTTTAATTCACTATAAGGTATCCATCAGAGCTATATAGCAAGCACCTAACCAACCTCTGGGAACCTCTGCACTACAAAAATACTAACGAAACATCAATTCTCAAATTGGAGATTACAAAAACCAGCTTAACAAAAATAAAATACCAGAAGACTATGTTTCACAGTATACCAAACAGTAAACCAGTGTTTGGAGAGGTTAAGAAAGAGAATCAGAAGTGCAGAGAGAAACGCTCACAGTTTTGGGAAAACATGCAAGAACCTCAAAGTACATGTGATCATTCTGCACATGAAAAACCCGAAATGCACAGTCCAAAATTAACAATGCAAAAACAACTTGGACAACTTGAAGAAACATCTGTAGCCCTTCTTGCAATTAGAAAAAGAAACATGGCTGTCGTGGGGCGAGCCTACAAGAACTACAGCAGGAGAACAAAAGATTGAAGGAGCTGAACATTCAAAAAGTGCTCTACTTTTGCCAAACCACAAAAAAACTAAATTACCAAGCAGACAATATTGAAGAGAGGCAGATAACAGCAATGTCTGGCTTGCAAAGCAAATACAATGAGCCGCAGTAAAAATGCTGAACTGCTAAGATGTGAGATTCAGAAACTCACTGAGGACAGGATATATTCTGCATACAATTACTCAAAACCCTCTGAGGCATGACCATTAAATTATTTCACTTTAACTCCGGTTAGGTATGCCTAGGTCTGAACTAGAGGCATCCAAAAAGGGGTAGCTAGAACTACACACTTGGTTCCCATTAACTGACATTACTTGTAAATTACTGAAATATAGGAACTTGTACATAGGATCTTCATACCTATATCTTTAATTATTCTAGGTTCTGTGTTTGTATATGTGTTTGTATACGACTATATGTCACAAAACTCCTCAAAGATCTTAGGCCTAATTCTTGGTAAACTTCCATGCTGAGGAGCTGTCACTGTTGGAAGACAAGCAACAAACTTTGATAACTTACAATGTTTTTCCCATCAAGTGTAAGTGTGCCTCAAAAATATTTGGATATTCCTTCTAACATCCTCATGATTCTGAATACAATACTGCTTCATTAATAAATTGCCACAGCACATCTAGGACCAGATTAGGAAATATGCATAGCCAATATGCATAGCAAAACATATTCTCAAAAATATTCTAAGACAAACTAAAAATATACCTACTCTTCTTAATGCTCTTCTTAAGATGATGAGGAGATATACTATTGCTATACTGGCCCTCTAATTCTCAATTACTTTATTAAATAGAGGTTCAGTACCTAAAGGTCATTACATATATATCAGGAAAATACTAATCTAAACTAACCTCATCCTTCTAGGTCTTACTATAAATGCTAGATAAATGCATTTTACATGAATAGTCCATTTAGAATTTACTTAATACAATAATCTCTTTGTAATGTCACTGTTCTTTCAGAAAATACTTTGAATCATAAAAGTCCTTTTCTTCAATCACTATTGTTCAATAAGTCTCTGTGTTGCAAACTCTTGATTCACCGACATAGGAAGCCACTTTCTGGACTTGTGAGGAGGCCACCGTATAAGATGCATTCATTGAGAATGTCTTCTCACTTTACAAGCTGAATATCCCACCAGGAACACACGACATGGACCAGGAACTCCGGAGCTGGGAGTGTCTTCGGATGCAGTCTTAAGCAGGACCCAATCTGGTGACTTCACTTCTGCTAAAATAATTCTGCGGATCCCAGATATAAAGTACTTGCCATCTCGTTAAGGAGTCACTTGCAATAAAAGGAAAACAAACAGAGCTGAGTGCAACCATACACAATAAGTTAAGATAGCGCTGCGCAACACCTGGTGTCTGGGATAAAAGGAAAAAGCTTTATTTAAGCGGAGGCTGTATCAGAAATATCATCTCCCTCCTCTGATACAGATCAGATACCAAAACAAGTTGCAAAATCAAAAATAGAATGAATCCAATAGGCAGGCATATGTATATACTGGCCCTAGACTGACCCTACAATTGCAATCCTGAAACAGTTTATACAAATTGTACCAAAGACAATAATATCAGAAAGACAAAATGCATAACCACCACGGTAAAACTTCTACTGCAAAAACAAGGCAAGTAGAGATGATCAGGGCAAAGAAACAGATGATTCGTTTCCCAGCTGCCCTGGCGAACTTCACGAAGTCCAAAAACTGGGTTTCAAAAGAAGTATCTTCAACAGGAGATAAAAGAGAAAATAAAGTCATCCTAACCAGTACGAAATACTGCAATATCAGTAACAATAATAGCAGAAAAGTGTCTTTCCAGTTCACGAAATAATGTCCCTTGGATTTCAAAATTGTGACGTGTGCTGGCAAAAAAATCAATGAGGAAAGCAATGAGATCCAATTGCAAAAATCATTACCATATAACCATAGCGGGCATTACTTCATTAATTCACTCTGACTGCAAAACCCACTGGCATATATCCAGTTGGGGAAGCTTACAAAAACATACAGATAACAGAGAAAACAAAAGTAGCCACAAACAATTTGAATAGTTTACAATAAGCATGGCATCCTTCCCAGTACATTTTTTTTTACTTTTAAAACATGGCGCATTTCCCAGTACATTGCAACATTCAACAACAAACCTTCAACTGCGATAACGGAGGGACAGAGAGGCTTTCTGATCCCTCTGAGCAACAGCAATTTGCTAGCAAACATTTACAGGAAATTAATGAATCTGAAAACTTGCACAGTAACACTGGTGCTTTCAAAATAGGTTTCAATCTTGCAGACCAGAGAGTGTTAGGACAATTCCCCAGAAAGTAACATGTTTACAATACAACCCACAGTTTAAACAGATTTAACCCTCAAACCTAACTGAACAGTATAAACTAATAAAAGGCACAAATCTGACCAATGACATAAGTAATTCAGTTTACATTAAAAACAAATCATGTACATTAAAAACAAATACATATCCTGTATATATGTATTTATGTATATATGTAAATGAACTCCCCCATAGCTAAGAAGTGTTAACTCTGTATGATGTGCTTTTCTGACAATCTGTATGTAAACAAAATTTGTACCTGCCTTGATTCGGCAGTTTCACAATAGTAATCCTACCCGCTTCTGATCGCTGGAAGGAGCGGGCTACAAATGCTTGCTAAATAAATAAATAAATAAAATAAGAAATTAAAAAGGAATGGTTGAGTTTCTTATCAGATAATGCAGTTTCTAGGGCCTTTGCAAATATGCAAGACTAACCTTCAAAAAGAGCAGATAAAAACAAAACTGCATTTTTTTTTCTCTTTGCCAAGTCATACTGAAAATAAGCAAATCGCAAATCCACAACAAAAGTCCAGGGAGAAATTGGCAAAATCACATTATGTACTGCACAAGTCTATGTCTTATCATACTTTTACAGACAGTCTCGCTTTCAACACAGAAAGAGTTGAAGTGACACATACTGAAGTGACACTGTATGGCTGGAGATAACAACTTCTTCACCAGCGACTGCTGGCAATGGACACAGCTGACAGTCTAAGAAATGAAACTTCAGGTCTCACGGCGACCCTTACAGGCGGGACGAAAGGCATCCAATATCTGATCCCAGCACTGTAGATGAAAGTTTTCCAAGATAACGATGCTTGCATCTGCAGGAAAACAGCACTTCAGAGGAAAGAAACACAACTGACAATGTGCGACATTTGATCCTGGGGCAGCCCACAGAGCAGATAGAAGTCTTCTGAGATCAGGGTAAATAGCTGTGACATCTGCAAAGAATACAGCTGAACAGTAGCAGGGAAAGCATCTCTCTGACCATCCCCCTGCTCTGATTCCAGAGACAGTTTTCACTTGCAAAAGCTCAATGACAAGCTTATCTGAACTGTCTCGCTGAAGATTCCTATGTCCTTCTCTCTGATCCTACCCCTCCCCTTGCTCCTGGGAGGTTGAGCAATCGTCAGCTTGAGCGACTCAGTCATTTCACATCAAATGTCAGCTCACTGCACCAGGCACTTTTCAGACTTACATAAGCATTTTTTTCAGACTTACAGTAGCTGTTTTAGCTGGCCAATCGATAAAGTTGTAAAAAAATACCTTTACTCATGGGATTAAACATTTACAAAAACAATTAATGAATCCTGCCTTAAAGATGTTTAATCTCAACCAGTCCTTTTCACAGGTTTGCTGTAAGTGTACTACCACCACTGTTAGTGATTTTAACAAAAAATCATCGTTTGTTTTTTTTTAACCACTAAAACAAAATTTTCTCTTTGAGTTTTCTCTTGGAAATCTATCACAGGGTACGTCACAAACTGGATGAAAATCTGCTGGGTTATAAAATGCAGTTCTAAGCAAATTATCTAAAGCAGCCCAAGCAGGACATGAACTATTATACTGACGCAAAACAGTTTGAAGAAAACTTATAGCACTATGTAGTTGAATACATTTCTCTCTATAGGTCATAAAATGCTTATTCAGACCCTTTTCAATATCATCAACAAGTTTACTAGAAATACCTAATTCCTTTGTAGCAGAAATATTATTTCTTACTGTTTCCTCTAAGGAATCTATGATAGGTACAGTACATTCCATTTCCCGACTAAGAAGGTCATTCATTTCTCTGAGCTGGGACACATTGCAAGTCCCAAAATTCATGATCTGTGTATTTCCCAATATTCTTTGCTTATCTCTTATCTCATATCTTAATTTCGCTGAACGAGTGACTATCTTCCCTTCAGAAACTACATAATTCTCAGAACAAACAAGAGAAGACGACGGAAATACACCTGTAACACTTCCAGCTCCATTTATCATTGCAGCCACCTCTGCATCATACTCTGGAGAAGAAATGGCTGGGACTTTCCCTGCCCAGACATTACCAACCTTTTTCTCCTGTGGTTCACTCGTCTTATCAATATTCACTAATCCAAACAATTCATTCTTCAGTTTATGTGCCATTCGCTGCCACCAACCAAACACTAGCCCTTCCCGAGCATTGCATATTCTGTGTTTAGCCTGCAAAGCACATTTCAGATAACAAAGCTTATCTACAGAAAATGTTCCCTCCAAAGGGAACTATCTAAGCACATTATTATTAGTCAGTGCATGCCAGTGCACAACATAATTAGTAGCCCTATTTCCATATTTTTCACGCATACAATAAGAAGGGCTACCTTTCTGAAGAGCTAAACCCATAGCTTCAACATGCCATTCACACAATTGAGACCACACCTGTTCACCTAACAGATTGCTCATTGCTGGCACCAGATAATACTCACAAAACACCTTCCCTCCTTGCCAGGAATGTTGAAATCTGTAGATGAGTCATGGCACCAACTGAAGAGCTTACTTAACCCTCTCCTCACCAGTAACCTCACTGGGTTCTTGAAGCTACAGAAGACTACATTCAAAAGCAATGGGAAGGTTATCAAGACAGCAATAAATACAACACAGTTCTATAGAAAATACACCAAAGCTTTAGTGGAGAGAAACTGAGAGACACACGTTCTCCCTGTTTACTCTAACTTACTAGCCATGGTTCTCTTTATTTATAAGGCTTTTTAGATGATACAGCATAATTTCACTTTATCATTATACGTCATGTATGTTTATCATATTGTAGGTCAACTTATTCAGTGTGGGTCAGTGTGGAGCCATAAATGGAGTCCAAGACATAATTGTTTACTGTTACATGGCCATTATAAGGAGACATACAGGATTCCAAGATATAGAATGACCTAATTGACATAATTGTTTACTGCTGATAACTTGATATCTAACCCTGAATACTTCTTGATATCTACTAATTACTAACCCTGAGAGTATTTTAGCTAATAACCCTGAGACAGAGAGGCTAGAAGTACAACTTGCCCTTTTCTTTATTTATGTAAACTTTCACCTAGTAAGCTAATATATGAAGTTTTATTTCTAAGCAAGGTTCTGAACAGAATTAACTCTTTCTCAGGTTTATTCAGTCTAATAGTGTATGCTACCCTGTACCAATATACATGCTTTCAGAAATAACATTAGAACTGCGGCTAATAAACGTGCCGTATCCTTGAACTATATACAAAGAAAAATTAAAAGTGATTATTTACATTTGGGAGTAATCGACTGAATACAGTTAGGTACTGGAAATAAATTTATGGCAGTTCAAATATGGGATTGTATCTAGGTAGGGTCAAAGTGTGGTTTCTTTTCAGTTTTGAGCTGTGGGTTCTGAACATTATCATGTAGGAGGTTATGATAGTGCAAGGTGAATAGGTGAGTTTTTAATTCCTTTCTAAATAGACGGAGGTCTTTGATTTCTCTGAGCTCAATTGGAAGGTTGTTCCACAGTGATGGTGCGGAGAGTGATAAAGCAGAGTTACTTGTCTTCTGATTTGTTTTTCGGATGGAGTCCGGGACTAGTAGCATGTGTAAGTTTGCTCTTCTTCTTAATCTGTTTTCATGTGAGACGTTGATGAGCATGGACAGAAAGGACGGTGCTATTTTATTAAAAATCTTGAATGTGATAACTAAGATTTTATATATGATTCTATGTGACACGGGAAGCCAGTGCAGAGAGTACAGTATAGGAGATATGTGGTCAGTTAATTTCGCTTTGTAGATGATTCTTGCTGTGACATTTTGCGTGAGTTGTAAAGTGTGTAGGTTTTTTTTAGTGATTCCTTGGAGAATACTATTGCAGTAATCTAGGTGAGGCGTTATAAGAGTTTGGACTACTGATCTAAAGTCGGAGCTATCTATTAAAGGTTGCAACTGTTGGATAGTCCTTAACTTATAGTATATGGCTTTCACAGTCTGTTTTATATGTTGTGTAAGGGTGAGAGTCCTGTTGAGTGTGATTCCTAAATATTTAATCTCATCTTTAACTGGTATGAGAGTCTTTCCAGTGTTAATTTCAGCTGGTGGGGTGAAGTTCGTGTTTCTTGTTATAAATATTGCTTCTGTTTTCTTAAAGTTAATGTTCATGTTCATTGATTTTAGCCATACTTCTGCTTCTGATAGACATTGATGTATATTGTTATAGTCAGGGTTAGACACATCGAAAGGTGAGTATAACATGATATCGTCCGCATATATGTGGTAATTTATCTCCTTTTTTTTCCCTTGGTACCTAATCTGGACACAGATACCTTCAGGGACTACCTGGTTTTCTGTTGTAGATTTGAGTTCTGCCTATTTTTCAGTAAGAATTAGCAAAGAAAACCAATTTTTATTTGCTTTCCATTTTGACAATAAACAATATACTTGGACCACTTTGTGTCAAGGGTACACTGATAGTCCTGCATATTTTTCACAGGCCCTAAGAACTGCATTACTCGATGTAAAGCTCGACCATTCCTCTTTAGTTCAGTATGTGGATGATTTGCTTTTATGTTCACCAAGTTATGAGACTTGTTTGTCTGATTCCTTGTCTCCATTAGCTCATATTGCTGATTTAGGATTGAAAGTCAATTTGTCAAAACTGCAATTTGTATCTCAACATGTTACTTTCCTGGGTGTTGTCCTAACACCATCTGGTCGTGCAATTACCTCTGCTAGATTGAAACCTATTCTTTCATTGCCCTTTCCAGCAACACCAGTGTTATTGCGTAGATTCCTGGGTCTGTTAATCTTTTGTAAACAATGGCTAGCAAATTTCTCAGACCTTACTGCTCTGCTTTATGCTCTCATTGGGAAAGAAGGACCTGAAGGTCTCATTGTACCCACATTATCACAGTGGGAAGCCTTTTTAAATATAAAAACTGCACTGGGAAATGCACCATGTTTATCTTTGCCAGATTATTCTTTACCATTCAAACTGTCTGTGGCTATTTCTGATTCCTCTGCTACCTGTGTGTTTTAGAAGCTCTGCCAACCAGTTGCAAGCCAGTAGGCTATTTCTCAAAGTGATTTGATGCAGTGACTTTGGGACTCCCACCATGTCTGCGTAGTTTGGTAGTAGTGGCTTTTGCAATTGAAATTACAGATTTTTTTTTTAGTTTTACAGCACCCCCTTGAAGTTTATGTATCACATTTGGTTTCTAGGTTGCTCCATTTAACCAAGACTCAGCTTTTGTCCTCCACACGTTTGTTGACTCTGGAATTAATAATTTCTCAGCCTCATGTAACAGTATATACTACATCAATATGCAACCCTTCAACACTTCTAACTCCCTTGATGGATCTTGTGGAGGAGGATGGGTCTCATGATTGTTTCCAAACTATTTTGACATTTTCTCGAGCTAGACCTGATCTTTCCCCTATACCTTTACCAGCCCCGGATGTAACTTTGTTTGTGGATGGTTCTGCTTTCAGAGATGAAATGGGCAAACTTCGTGTAGGCTATGCAGTCACAACAGTTAATGACATAGTGGAATCAGCTTCTTTGCCATTGACCAGTGCACAGCTAGCAGAAGTGTTTGCAAAGGGCAACCATTTTGCAGACCAAGAAGCATGGCAAGCTGCTCTTCAAGCATCGGTGTCACCAACATTACTGTATTTAACACTATCTAATATGACTTTGTTTTCCCTTTCATCTCTCTTGCAGCTATATCAAGATACTTCCTTTGAAACCCAAATTCTGTGGACTTCGTGGGGTGCAACCTGTGATACGCAGGGCTACTGGAAAAAGGATCATCTGCTTATTTGTCCTGACAGTCTATTGTTTCCACTTGCCCTGTTCCTGCATCATAGGCTTCACCTGTCCGCTGTGGCTATGAATTATGCCTTTTTGGTTCTCCGGTATCACCTGAAGTTTTTTTCTGTGGCACAGCTTGTCTGCACTGTTTCAAGACTAGCAGGGTAGGGTCAGCTTAGGGTCAATTATAAGGATTTCTGCCTTCCGGACTCTTTTTGATTTTGCAGTTTGATTTTGCAGATCTGCCCTATGCCAGAGGAGGGAGGCGGCATTTGTTGGTGGTCACTTGTCTTTTCTCTGGATGGGTAGAAGCTTATCCCACTATCAGTATGACTGCTGGGATTGCCATTAAATTACTGCTCACTCAGTTTATTCCTGTTTGGGGTGTACCTTTTGTTCTTTCTTCTGATCAGGGCCCAGCCTTCGTTGCAAGTGTCTGGGAGGATACTGAAATTGGTTTGGTGTTAAGAGACAACTGCACACTCCTTATCATCCACAAAGCTCTGGCCAAGTGGAATGGATGAATAGGACACTCAAAGGTCAATTGCGCACTTTGACACAGGATTGGGCTACAGATTGGACAGAAGCCCTTCCTTTTGCCCTTGTGGCAGTGCGTTATTCCCCCAGTTTGCTCGAGGAGGCAGCCTGACACCATACGAAGTAGTTACTGGACGTCCAGCTACTTCTCCACATGAATTGGCAGTTATCCCGGATCCTCAACTGTTGCGCAGCGATATTTTGACTTATTGCTCACGAGTGCACTCAGTCTTGTCTGTTTCCCCTTTATTGCAGGTGAATCCTCAGCAAGATACTCTTTCAGAGTCATCACATCCGGATGTGAAGCCAGGGGATTGGGTCCTGATTAAGAATTTGCATCCAAAGACACTTTTTGGCTCCCAAGTTCCATTCCGTGTGCTCCTGGTGGGATACTCAGCTTGTAAATTGGAAGGACATTCTCGTTGGATACATCTTACACAGTGTAAAAGGGCTCCTTCACAGGATCCAGAAGGTGGTTCCCTGCATCGGTGAATCAAGAGATTGCAATGCAGAGACTCATTGGACAACAGTGATATTGCAGAAAAAGACTATCATGATTAAGTGCTTTTTGAATGAACTAATTATGCAAAACACCTTTTTCCAGCATCTATACTGCTGATTTGGTGGATAAAATTGGTTTGATTTAGTGTTTTACTGATATATAAGCAATGACCTTTTGGCACTTAACCTCTGCTTCATGAAGAGATTGGGAATTGGAGGGTAGTTATAGTTATAGTGTTATCTTCATAGTATTAAGAAGGGTAGTTGTGTTTTTCATTTTGTCTTAGAACGGTTATTTTTGGAGTAATTAATAGTTTCAGATATTTAAAGGTTTGTTAGTGGAGGAGTAGCCTAGTGGTTAGAACACTGGCTTGGTAACCAAGCAACCAGGATTCAATTCCCACTAGCACACCTTGGGCAAGTCACTTAACCCTCCATTGCCTCGGAAGAAAGGCCTGGCAATCTACTTCCAGTGGCACTGCCAAGAAAACCCAGGAGCTTCTGGGTCACCAGAAGTCATGACTGACTTGAAGGCACACATTGCATTAGGAATGATAAGAATGTTTCCTTATCTGGTCGTAGTTGTGTTGTGACATATTATTGTTAATGAAGCAGTACTGCTTTCAGAATCTTGGGGATGTTATGGGGAATACCCAAATATTTTTGAGTCACATTTACACTCAGTTACAAAACATTTTAATCTGTCGAATTGTGCTGTTTGCCTTCCAACTGTGACAGCCACTCAGCATGGGTTTCTACCACGAGCTAGGCCTAAAACCTTTCAAGAGTTTTGTGACATAGCTTTTAATCTAACTACTGTACAATGGTCTCATACAAACACAGACCCTAGAGTAGTTAGCCCTATGCCTCTAAAGTCCCCTCCAATATGTTTTATGGCTCAAAGTACAGGGAAAAAGGGGACACTCCGTGGAACATCTGTAAAATAGTAATGCTACATAATTCTTCTATTTGGTATAAAAAATCCCATGTAAGAAGTTCCTTTATTTCAGTGGTACAATTAGTGCCAGTTCAAGGGAACCAAGTGCATGATTATGAATTGTTACAGTATAATAGTTCTGGCTACCCAACCCCTTTGAATGACTCTAGTTCAGACCTAGACATACCTAACTGGAGTTGTCCCTTGTTAGGGTATTACCATCCCTGGGAACGTAATCTATCTGTAGGAATTAAAGAAATGAGCATTACTCAGTGGGCTCTGAATATTGTACACAGAATATATCTTGTCCCCACAACTTGACAATTTGGGAGAATGGATTAGTGGTTTTAGCAGGAGATTATTTTGTGTGTAGTAATCTTGCATATACGGAACTTCCCAGAGGTTGGTCAGGTACTTGCTATGTTGCCTAGTTAGATACCCTGTGGCGTTTTTTTACCTTACCAAAATATTACTTTATTATCAACCCTGAATAATTCTATAAAAAGAAAAAGGGATGTTTCCCCTCAGGATAAGGCCATAGCAGCTGCACAGCAACTGGTAGACTCTACAAGTCCTTTAACTAAATCTCAGATAGATGTATTTACTGGTACCATTTGGCTCTCAACATTTGGAGCCATAGCATCCACAAGAGAATATGGTACCCAGATTATGTGATTACAGACAGTTGTTGAACTTACAGTCCTGGATCTCACAGAGGTGATTAGTATGTTACAAGGTGCAGTGGACAAGGTGTCTGTCTATGCAGCCTAGAATCGCATGGCTTTAGACTACTTCCTAGTGAAGGAAAATGACGTATGTGCATTAATTTTTGATCATTTATTTATTTATTTACTTTCTCTTATATACCGCGCTATTCTGCATCAGTGCGGTTTACATTGAACAAACTGAAATTACATTGAACAGGGCATTATAACTTGGAGATAACTATTTTACAGGGAACATGGGCTATGGAGGGTTAAGTGGCTTGCCCAAGACCACAAGGAGCACCTGTGGGACTAGAAACCACAGTCCTTGTTCATTGTTGTTCTCTGCTTGATGATGAAGGGAAAGTAGTGAAAGGCCTACTAGATAAGGTTAGAAATAGTACTTTTGTTTCAAGTAGTAGTTATGTAAGTTCTTTTTCTGATTTTTTGATTCTGTTTCATCTGTCTGGAGTTCATTATCTAGGCCTCTGCAAGGCATGTTAGCATCATTGTTTGGCTTTTTGGGGATTCTCATTTTAGGAGCATTAATTCTCTGTGTAATATCTGCTTGCTGTAAGAAATCAGTGGACTCACTGACCCCTAAAATGATGTTACAGATTGACCCAGAATCTAGTTACAATCCTTCTTTAATATCAATGTCTGAGTTTCCTTATCTTTGAAATGTTTCTTTACAGAATCAGAGGAGGGACTGAAAGTAAGCTTGTCTGTACAGGGCTGTGTACACGGTCAGGGTACTTAATAACATAATATTACTAAAAGCCCTAAGAAAGAGTTAATACCATTCCAGAGCTTATTACTCAGCAACAACCTTGAAAGACTCTGCTGAAGGTTTCTAACAACAAAGACACTAGTCTTGTTATAATAAAGATAAGTAAAGGGAGAACTGTCTCCCAGTCTCAATTCAGAGATATCAAACTGCAAGTGTTAGAATTATGATGACCTATGCTAATGAGAACTGAACTATGATATTATGGATATACGTGATGCTTGACATAGAACAATAAGGTGGAAATCATGCTGTGTAATGGAATATTTACCTATAAATAAAATGGCTGAAAGCTAAGATGGCAGAGAAAACAAGGTGGTAACTTGGTTTGCTCTCCCAAAGCTTTGGTTGTTTATTTTTAATAATAAAGAAGTGTTGTATATTATTTACTGATTTACAGATTCTCCTTCTCATTGCTTTGTGTGTGGATTTCCGTCACCCAAGAGCCCTGGGGGGTTACCGGTGAGGGGGGTGCAGAGTACACTTTCATTACAGCCTGGGATTTTCTTTCTGCAGGTTTGGAGGATTCTGGCTGCCATGGAAGGTCTAGTAAGCCTTGTAGGATGTCTCCACTTTTTCATAGTAAGAGAGACAAGTACTTGATCACAATCCTTGTGACCAGGATGTGTGTGTTTAGTCATGTTATTTGATTTTTTTCAGTTTTGCTTACTACTTTGCTCCTTTCACCTTGCTTCTCCTTATGCCTGGAACAAACTACCTGAGTTTGTATGTCAGGTGCCATCTCTGGCCCTTTTCAAATCCAGGCTGAAAACTCGCCTCTTTGTAGCTGCTTTTGGATCTTGACTCACTTGATCTCCTTTGTATTTCCTTACCATTACCCCTAGATGTATCCCATGTCTACACCTACTGTGTTGTCTGTCTTGACTAGATTATAAGCTCTGATGAGCAGGGACTATCTCTTACATGTCTGTGCAGTGCTATACAAATGCTCAGTAGTAGTAGTAATGTGGTTCAGAGATGTGATGCAACTTCTGCAAGCACCACCTCTTCATTTGCCCTCATCTTGGGGCCTCTTGCATCAGGGGCTTATTGTCCTAGACGACCCAGTTCCCTTCTCACTTACAGCTTGGATGTTGAAGGGAGATGGCTACAAACCAGCATACGTGCGAGTCTGGTATCGCTTTGAGTGATGGTGTGGCACACAGCAGCTGGCTCCTGAGACAGCTGAGGTGCCATCTTTGTTGGTATTTTCTGCAAGAGAATCTGGAAAGGGGTCTCTCTCTTAGCTCCCTGTAGGTTCAGGTGGCAGCTTTGGCCTGTTTCAGAGGTCCAGGGGCCAGGAAGTCTCTAGCCTTACACCTGAATGTTTTGCACTTTCTTCAGGAGGTTCAACGTCTGCTTCCTCCCCCTGGTCTATGGTCCCTTCCTGGGATCTAGGTCTGGTGCTCAGGGCCCTGATGTTGGAATCCTTGAGCCATTGAATCACACCACTCTGAAGGACTTGATGCTGAAGACAGTCTTCTTGGTTGTGATTGTTCCGCAAGACAGTTTTCCGAGCTGCAGGCTCTGTCTTGCCGAGATCCTTGCCTGTCATTTTATGAGTAGACTATTTCCATTCATCCTGTGCCTTCCATCTTACCTAAGGTGATCGGTACTTAGATGATGCAAATTCTTTTCAGAAGTCTGGCCATCCCTTTGTGCTGTTTGCTGGCTTGCGGAAGGTGACATGGCAGCTGTCTTCCTTGGGGCGCTGGACTTAGAAGGCCATTGCCTCAGGATATCTGCTGTGGAATTGGCTGGTTCCAGAGAATTGCATTCCCACTCTACCCAAGCACACGTGTTCTCTTGTGCGGTGTGGAGCTTTGTCAGGCGGCAGTGTGGACATCACCTTCCACTTTTGTCAAGCATTACTGCTTTGATGTCCTCGCTGGGGTGGACACGGCCTTTGGCTCTAAGGTTTTAAGGGCTGCTGTGTCTTATTCCCACTCAGTGGAGTTGTAGCTTTTGTATGTTCCACTTGTCTGGACCAGTCTAGGATGATATGAAAGGTGACATTTTAATTACCACATAATGTCCTTTCCTTGAATCTTGCTAGACCAACCAAGGGCCTACCCCTGGAATGGTGTTTGCTCTGTACATCTGCGATGGTACACTGGGGTCCACTCGGATTTTTATACTTGGCTCTGCAGGTTCATCTTCTATTGAAAGCCTCTGCTTATGCTTTCAAATACATAGTTCTCTATTTATTTATTTATTTACATTCTCTTATATACCGCGCTATTCTGCATCAGTGCGGTTTACATTGAACAAACTGAAATTACATTGAACAGGGCATTATAACTTGGAGATAACTATTTTACAGGGAACATGGGCTATGGAGGGTTAAGTGGCTTGCCCAAGACCACAAGGAGCACCTGTGGGACTAGAAACCCCAGTCCTTCCGGCCCAAGGTTTCTGTACTCTAGTGGGATATGAACCACTGACCTTCCGGCCTGAAGTACCTTGCTCCAACCACTAGGCCACTCCTCCACTCTATTGTTTGATTGCTCATTATTGCCCATGATTGAGTTTGTGTGAGGCTTGCCATATTTCTCCTAAATGCTTTGGGATGAATACTGCATTGGCTGAGGCATCTAGAGGGATGGGAGTGATGTCATTGAGGCCTGGGCTTTTTATTGGTTCTTTGTCTCCACCAGTCTGCTGGTAGAGGAACACAACCCACTTGTCTGGACTGGTCTAGCAGGACTCAAAAAAGGACATTATCTGGTAAGTAAAATGTCACCATCTCATAATTCAATAAAAGCCTTCTAATTAATCTAGTTTGCAGTTGTTGTCTAAACTTCATATACTGTAATTGATTATCTATTTAAGAGGAGCATATCAAAAGTTTTTAAACTCATTAGAAGGCCTGCTAACTGGCTAAAACACAGTGATCCCGATAATCAGTGGCACTATCCACACAAAAATGTTCCATTAAAAGTGGGACTTCCGAGGGTGATCCCAATCTCTGTCCAGTTGGTAGTGAAAGTCAACCACTATTGGGATGGTAAGTCTGTTAAAGTTAGGTTAGATCAAGGACTCTCCTAACTTTGACTGGCCTTCGCCATATGGTTAGTACTTGTAGTTGAATATCACCAATGACTGGAACGCAATAGCGCTGACTGATGAAACCAGATATCCAGTGCTAGATACTAAGTTCCAGCACCAAATATCCACTTCTGTTTAAAGCTGCTCCCTCAGTGGATGGTGTTCTTCATGATGCGGTCACTGAACATCAGCTCCCTAATTTCCAGTGATAAAGCCTTCCATTGTCTGACAGCCCTGTACAGCCGTGGTCAACCTTATTGGCACCCTTGCATTTTAGGTATGTTGTGTACACTATTTGAGAAATAATTGGAAATATTCCAACTGTATGTCATCATAATATTTTAATAGCCTGTTCAAAGGTATACAACAAAAATAAAAGATGTTTGTGTGACTTAGATGTAGTAATTTCTGAGAAAAAAAACAAAATACGGCCTGGACAGGATTAATGGCACCCTTCACTAATATTTGGTTGAACAACCCTTGATAATGATGACAGCCTCCAAATGTTTCTTGTAGCCATTTTTAAGTTTTGTACATCTGTCTACTGGTAGTTTCTCCCACTCTTCATCTGCGATTTGTTCCATACATGAATCTTTACAGGATTCCTTTTACCAGTGGCAGATTTCAGCTCTTTCCAAAGGTTCTCAGTTAGATTGAGATCAGGACTCATTGCTGGCCAGTTTAAAAAAGTCCATTTTTTTCCTTTTCAACCATTTTTTGTATCACTGTCCTGCTAGAAGACTCATGACATTCAACCCAGACCTAGCTTTCTGACACATTTTGCTCCAAACTACCTTAATAGTCTTCATTATTCCTTTAATATGTTCCTCAAGCAGCACAAGAACCCCACAACATTATGGAACCTCCATCATATTTAATTGTAGGAAGGATATTTTTTCCTTATAGGATTAATTTCTTTGCCTGTAAATATATCGCTGGTCTGCATTATCAAAGAGCTCATGTCTGGTTTCATTTGTCTACAGAACATTTTCCCAGCAGGATTGTGGTTTCTCAAGGTGGGTTTGGGCAAAGATCAGGCCTGCCTTTTTATGTCTGTTTTTGAGAAGTGGGGTCCTCCCTGGCCTTCACCCATGAAGTTCTTCTTTGTTTAGCGAATGGTGTATGATGTGGGTTTAAACCACCACTCCAGATTGCTTCAGATCAGCCTTAAACACTCTGGATGTTGTATGTGGTGTTTTTCCAACAGTTTGCACTGATCTTTGAAGACTTCTTGGATTAATTTTGCTCTTCCCATGATGTTCTTGGAGGTGACAGTTCCATGAGCAGAAAACCTTTTAATAAAATTGTCAACCATAGACACAGGAATCCCAAGGTCTTTGGAGATGGCCTTGTATCCCTTTGAAGTTTGATGTTTGGTGATAATGGCTTTTCTGATGGTCTCAGGCAGCTCTCTTGTCTTCACCATTGTGAAAATGGAATAGGGAGTGAATGTGGCCATTTTAAACATTAGAGCCATCATTCTTTGGTTGATTCAAGTCATATGAGTACTGACACTGATCACAAGTGCATCTAATTTTACTGCAATGGGAATATGGTTCTTCTGTTCAAACTGATTTGAATTGTTTACAAGGGTGCCAATAATCATATCCTAAAATATAAACCTATTGTGTCTCCCATATATATATTCCACAAAACAAGAGAAACACACAAACATTTAAATTTTTGTTGGAACCTGCACCCTGAAGGAAAAACCTTCTTGTGGTGCGATGTTCCTTTTTATTCTTGTAATTAGGGACGCAACCCTATCATAGGTTTTGAAGGGGATTTTAAGCCCCTCAGTACCAACTGGTTATCATTCTTTTAAATAGGCTTCAAATCATTTAAAAGTCACTTATCTGGATGCACTCATTCTTCGGCTCAAAATCTCCTCCCGTGTTCTCCTCTTATTTCCTTTCTATATGGAACCAGCTGTTAGCTCAATGTCCACACATTCGGTGGCGTCCTGGGCTAGACTGCTGGGCCCCCTTCTGAAATGAAAAGGATGCCAATCTGTTCAAAGCATGGTGCCTTCATGGATGATACAGTCTGGTATAGAGAAAGGACTATCTATAGTGACTTTTAAAATTTCATTCTAGTAGCAACCACACGAGACCCTTCTCTCGATACAGTGACCCAACATTGTATATGTTTCAAGCCAACGGTACTTCTGGCTCTTTCTCAAACTGTGTTGCTCCAATGTCTACCCGGAAGGTAACTGTTTTAAACTTCCTGGCGTGGTCACCTGACCAGTTGATAACCAATGGCCTCCAACTTTTTCAAAACTCCCCCATCTTCTTACACAATACTCCACCAATCCAAGGTAGCGTTTAAACCGTGAGGTGTTACAGAGTCCAATTTATACACCAAAAACTGTTCCCGATAACTTAAACGGGACTTCTTATCACCCCCTTTATCGTTAAGTGGAACATGATCCACCACTCTCCACCGCAAATCAGCGAAAACATTATGTTTTTCCTGACATGGTGATGCCATCGGAGATTTCAAAACCGCACCATTTATCCGAGAGTGGTGCTCCTGAAGCCGTTTTTTCATGGATCTAGTCGTCTTTCCAACATAAATTAAATTGCACGGACAAATTAAGACATATATGACAAATGACGTCAAACAATTTGTGTAGAATTTACTATATAACTTTTGATGTCTCACAGGATGTTCCCAAACATTTCCTTCCAAGGTTGATCCACAAAACTTGCAGGCGGAACATTTAAAATAACCGCAAGGCCCCACTTCTTGAGATCGATTATGATTATGTACCACCCAATCTGCAATATTTCTGCCTCTTTGAAAAGCTATCATTAATGGTTTAGCGAAGCTGGGGTGTAGCGATAAAATTGGCCAGTGGGTCTTCATGATCTGCATCACTTTCGTTACTCCTGGCATGAAAGTGGGGCCTTATGGTCATTTTAAATGTTCCGCCTCCGATGACATCACATTGCCAGAAAAAACATCATGTTTTCGCTGATTTGCGGTGGAGAGTGGTGGATCATATTCCACTTAACGATAGAGGGGGTGAAAGGAAGTCCCGTTTAAGTTATCGGGAACAGTTTGGGGTATATAAATAGGACTCTGTAACACCTCATGGTTTAAACGCTACTTTGGATTGGTGGAGTATTGTGTAAGAAGATGGGGAGTTTTGAAAAAGTTGGAGGCCATTGGTTATCAACTGGTCAGGTGACCACGCCAGGAAGTTTAAAACAGTTACCTTCTGGGTAGACATTGGAGCAACAGAGTTTGAGAAAGAGCCAGAAGTACCGTTGGCTTGAAACATATACAATGTTGGGTCACTGTATCGAGAGAAGGGTCTCGTGTGGTTGCTATTCGAATGAAATTTTAAAAGTCACTATGGATGGTCCTTTCTCTATACCAGGCTGTATCGTCCATGAAGGCACCATGCTTTGAACAGATTGGCATCCTTTTCATTTCAGAAGGGGGCCCAGCAGTCTAGCCCAGGACGCCGCCGAATGTGGGAGTTTTGAAAAAGTTGGAGGCCATTGGTTATCAACCGGTCAGGTGACCATGCCGGGAAGTTTAAAACAGTTACCTTCCAGGTGGACATTGGAGCAACACAGTTTGAGAAAGAGCCAGGAGTATTTCCAATTATTTCTCAAATAGTGTACACAACAAGAATAAAAAGGAACATCGCACCACGAGAAGGTTTTTCCTTCAGGGTGCAGGTTCCAACAAAAATTTAAATGTTTGTGTGTTTCTCTTGTTTTGTGGAATAATCATATCCTGGCAATGACCCAGTTTTAATACTATTTCCTTTTCAAAGTGGACATTACGGGGTTGAACTGCAACAGTGCCAATAATGTTGACCACAACTATAGATGAACGATCTAAGCATAGAGCGTTTATACACTTCTCCAGAAGATACAACAAACTGCACAACTGATGGCAGATATATTGGAATATAACCACGATCAATTTTTAAGAGCTACTACTAGCACTAAAGAATTCACAAGGGAAATGATTAAAAATCCATAAAGGTGAAGATAGGAGAATAAGGGGTCAAAATGCAAAGGCAGCTTCAAACAGATGAGTTTCTTAAACATGATGTCATTCTTTCCCATTTATAACCTGTGGGATCCTCGTGGGGGGGGGGGGAGGAAGAAAGATGGGGTTTCAGCATTGTGGAGGGGCATTGTGAGATCATAGAAAAGTCATTCCCTCCTTGCAGAAGCATTGCCTGTTGTTCTGACTTGTCGCAGTAAGTGCTGGGCACACATACCACCTGTACAACAGCTCTGTAAACATGATGTCCCAGGAGAGGTTATAATCTGCTCATGAGGTTCTGCCCCGGGCAATATTTTATTGCACTCCTGAACATATGGGCAAACCTCCCTTTGTGTTTAAGTCTCTTCCACTAATGGTGATGTCAGACTGGAGATTACATCTTCATGGAGGTGAAGTGACTGTTCTTGAATATATACGGCTCACGTCTGTCTCCTGACACGTACAGAACAGAAGGAGCAAGAGAGAGAGATCACTCACATCGAATCATGGACGGAGCAGTCACTTTTCTACTCGTCACTTTCATATCTTCCAGTTTCCCAGGTACAGTCATCCTGAGAGGGCGACAAACCATCTCCGACAATCTCCAGAATATTAGGGAGCTCCTGCATGGGGGAAGATCTCTCTAGAGACTTCAGAGAATTTTGTATCTCTCTCTCTCTCTGTCTCGCTCTGTCTCTTGGCCTTTGCAGAAAAGGTTCTTAGGTATCTTGGGGGCTTGAGAACCTGGGAAATCCACTGCTTACTCCGGGACAAGCATTGTGGAACCTATGTACCTTTTTGGGAACCTGCCAGGTACTTGTGACCTGGATTGGAGGTTCCAAAAAAGGCACACAGGTTCCACAGTGCTTGTCCCAGGGCAAGCAGTAGATTTCCTAATCCCAGTTTAATAATGGTTTATGGACCTTTCCTCCAGGAATTTGTCCAAACCTTTTTTAAACCCAGCTACACTAACAGCTTTTACTACATCCTCCAGTAACAAATTGCAGAGTTTGATTACATAGTTACATAGTACATGACAGCAGATAAATACCAGTAAGGTCCATTTAGTCTGCCCAGCAATGCGGCAAGAGTGGGTGCACCTGTCGCTCCATGCAGGTCACCCCTCCCCATGCCTTTGTTTAGGGGTGTACCAACCACTCTGTGTAAGTCTCCCCTATTTGTTGAGATATAAGAGATAGTTATATTTATTTTGATTTTATCCTGATGTTATAAAGGGATCCACTGTATTTGCCCCCACCACTTCCATCGGGAGGGCATTCCAAGCATCCACCACCCTTTCAGTGAAAAAGTATTTCCTGACATTGCCTTTCAGTTTACCCCCTTGCAGCTTCATGTTATGCCCTCTAGTTTCACAGCTTTCCCGTCTTTGGAAGAGGATGCTGTAAAACTGGAGGGCATAACATGGAGCTGCAAAGGGGTAAACTGAAAGGCAATGTCAGGAAATATTTTTTCACTGAAAGGGTGGTGGATGCTTGGAATGCCCTCCTGATGGAAGTGGTGAAAAAATATTCTCTCTTATTAGTCTTAAACGGGTTACACTGTAGCTTCATTGCATGTCTCCCAGTCTTTCTGCTTTTTGATGGCAGAATCGATCTACGCTTACCCGTTCCACTCCGTTCATTGACTTATAGACCTCTATCATGTCTCTCCTCAGCCGTCTCTTTTCCAGGTTGAAGAGCCCTAACTTTTTTATCCTCTCTTTATAGGAGTATCCTTCTATCCCCTTTACCATTTTGGTGGCTCTTCTTTTATACCTTTTCTAATTCTGCTATATCCTTTTTAAGATACGGTGACCAGAATTGCACACAATATTCAAGGTGATGTCACACCACATCCTTTTATCCTATTGTCACTTAATATGCCGTGCACTGCCTTGGCTAAACGTTTTGTGCCCATTCCTGCAGACTGCGGTTATTTCTCAGACATTTACCCTGGAATTTGTTGTTTTTTTAGTGCCTCTATCATCCCTTCTAAGGTTTCTTACTACAGTGAACTCTTTCATTCACATTAATCTCACTTTCCTGCCATCGAGAGGCTGCGCCTCTGCCATAGCTGCGGGATTTGTTTCTCACAGAGTAGGAAGTCATGAGAAGCTCAGTTTTAGCTCACCCAGATCCCACAGTAATATAGACTCCCCTCCTTGCCCCACTTTATGCAGGTTTCTGTGCTATTGATCCTTCTGAGTTATTCATGTAATAAAACTGACTATTCATGGGCACTAGAGATATTAAGATACCAGCGAGCAGCTTAGTGCACATGCAGAATCAGCCCCCTTTCTCCACTCATTAATGGCTATGTGTCAAATCATGTGGATGCTTGGCAGAGGGGCTGGTCAGCAAATAAAATTAAGCACCGACATCAATGTATAACATTATGTAGAGAATCAGTGGCTCCAGTCACTTCCACATTACCGCTGAGAACCCAGAAAAGCTGTTGCATCACTTATGCGCATGACTTAGGTCCACTATTTCTGTGGCCTAATTACACGATGAAGGTTAATAAAGCAGGAATCGATTTAGCTCAAGTCCTTTCTCAGCAGTTCACAGTGAGCATCATTCAGGTAAAGTAAATATGTCCCTGTCCCTGGAGAGCTGGTAAGCTAAGTTTAGACTTCAGGCAATGGGGAGTTAAGTGACTTTCTGAAGGTCACAAGGAGCAGCAGTGGGATTTGAACCCTGGTTTTATTGGGTCTAGCCTGCTTCTCTAGCCGCTAGGCTGCTCTTCCAAATCCCACACACAATGTGTGTAAATACATACGCCTGACATTTGTGAATTTTCAAAACCCCATTGTATATGAGTACGGCACTTTGAAATTGCAACTGGATTTATCACACATTCCCTTTTGGTAACTTAACTTGCATTTCTCAATGAGAATAGTGTTGTTGTTCCACAACTTGGATATGAAGTGAGTAGCCATTTATTAGCCATGTTCCAGAGGTTGTAGGCTACCATCATAATTCCTATAGGATCTGAAGAATACAGGGTCTGTGGCGAAAAGCCTGAATCCTACCATTGCAACCACTGTATAATCTGGGGGTTAGTAGATTCCTGGGTCTCTAAAATCTGGGGGCATGGGCGTCCCAAGGGTAATCTGGTGCTGGCTCCTGATCCCATATTAAAATTAAATCTGAGTAAAATTTCTGGATTTCTAACAAATTTATTATTCAGGGGGATGAAATTATGGTAAATATTAGCATTTTCTTGACTTGCTAATTTAAATCCACTGCCTATCCAGTCTCCAATACAAGATTTCTATCCCACCTTTCATGACTGCACAGCCAGTTCAACGTGAATCACAAATAGTAATAAGCTGAACACAAAAGGACTGAATTTGGGGGTAACGCATAATACAGGTCAGGGGATGGTCAGAATCGACTGGCAAGGTTGACGTATTACTTGCCGGGAATGTAGTGTGGATGGGCTATGGTGAGATTTTAATAGCTTTCTTACTTAAAGGCAATACTGGAAAATCAGGACCCTTCCCCTCTCCTGTACACACAGCAACATTGCCATAATGACTATTCATTTATGCATCAAGAGACTCGTCCTTTCACTCTGCATAGCAAGTCCATCATTTCTAAGACATACCTAACTAGCTTGCTAGCTAAAATCACTTTTTTCCATGCTTGGCTATTGCAGTGCAAAAATGGATCGTGAAGCTCAGGATGTGTTCTTTGTACAGTCAAGCATTATACAGGAGGATTAAAAGTGGTTAATGATTTCAAAGCCAACAGCTTGAAAACAAAAACACAGCAAAGTGTCCAGAAGCTATTTACACAGTGCAGTAACATGATCTTTAACCAGCCCGCTGAGGGGCTAAGAGCTAGGAATCAGACAGTGATCATACTTATATAGAGCAAGAGGCACTCCGAAGAGGGAAAGCCAGAAATAAATGTTAAACGTTTAAAGAATTCAAAACAAATGCACTCTTCCCAACAAAGTACAATGGTCTGTCCACTTGTTAAAGGTAAAAGGCTTTTTTTATTCAGGGAGTAGGCTATTCTTTTATCAAATCAAATTTCAATTCCATTTTGTCTTCTGTCAACTAGAACATTTTTCTCCTAAGAAATGTCAGCGTCAGAGTTCAGCTTTCAAAAATACCTCCATGCATATTTAAAGGTATTTTGCAGTATCCTTTTTGGCTGCGATTGATAACTTCTTTGATCATTTTTACTCAAGATACTTGGCAGAAGGTGCCGTTTTCACAGGACAGCATTCCTGTTTGGGACCTGGTCCTTGTTTCAAGTGAACTCCGATTACTAACAGTTATGTTAGAGATGCAAAACACTGGCAGCTTAGGGCCTAGTTTATATTGAGGTTACATTAAGAAGATAAGTGACCCTGTTTTTTCCAATTAATTTATTGTGACTGTTTGGAAATAAGCGGGCGTTGAAGCGATGGATGTTATGAATAGTTTGTAAAGCAGATTTTGAAAAAGCTGTTGAATACTGATAGATCTAGATGGATAAACCTGAGGATAAGGGGTCTTCCTGAAACAGACGAAATGGTGGACTACAGAGCTCTGACAATGAAATTGTGCAGGGCCGTTGCCAAAGCAGGGGACTGAATGAGTCCCAACTGTGTTTCCAGGTGGAGCAGGCACACCGGGCCTTGGGCCCACGGCGAGATGGGAGGCCCCGTGACACTATAGCCTGCGTGCACAACTATAATTCACAAGAAGCCATCCTGACGGTAGCATGTAAGCTGGGGAAAATTAAACGGGAGAATCAGGAGGTGGAGTTATTTGTGGACCTCTCCATTGCCACAATTCAAAAATGTAGGGTGTATCAAGCCATCACTAAACACCTTAGAGAGGAACGTATCCTCTACAAATGGCTGTTCCCTGTTGGCCTACAATTTACAATTTTGGGCACTACAACCACGGTGTGCACAGTGGAGATGGCGTTACAAGGCTTGCAAAGTGCAGGTTGGTGCAACTTGCCACAGGTACCTCAGACTGATGACCCACCTAGGAGGAAGGACAGCGCGGAGCCGGTAGCCTGGGCCCGAATCTCACACGGGTATAAACACCTACGCCGGCAGATGAAATAACCAGTTGAAATGGTTAATGGGGGTCGCAATGAGGCTGGAGGCACTTGGCCTACAAGGTGGCAAAACAAGCAGGAAGTGAACTTTTGTGACCGAAGGTTAAGTGTGTAACATGAGCAAAAGCAGGACAATACACGCTATATGTATGTTCCAGAGTAGAAGGGGGGTGTTGGGCTAATTGTTATTATTCAATGTTTTAAGTATTCAGGAATAGAGTTTAAATCAGAGGGCCGCTGTTTGACCAGCTACCGGGCTTCAGTGGGTTTTTACCCATGCTGAATGTTAAGGGGAGAGGGGAGGGGAGAGGGAGGAGGAGGAGGGGGAATTAGAGGGCTGAGAGAAGGATTGGGGGGGGGGGGGCGGAAATAGAGTAAGGGAGAGGCCCAGAGGGAGTGCTGGAAAGTACTTGGCTTGGTGGACAGTACAATGGGGGACTTGAAAGTTGTACAAACACAGTCCAAGACGTGAGATATGTGGAAGACAGTTTATTGAAACTCACAGAACCTATGGCAACCCGACACAGGCCGTGTTTCGTAACCTTCGTCAGGGGTTGATTAGGCCAAATACTACAAACATAAAAACATAAATATTAAATAACAACATATTAAAAAGGTAAAAGAGCAGATAAGACAATAATATATATTAAAAAAAAAATATATATAATAACTAATAGAACAATTCAAATTTCATATTAAGATTAAAAAATATTTAATAAAACATAAAAAAATATATGTGACGGAACGCTTAAAGGACAAAAAATGTTCTGATAATATTATTAGAGACGATACAGTCAAGTTATCAACTAACACCATTAGAAACATCATATAGGTGTGACAAGCAAAGAGACCAATATACATAAATCATTATAAATAATAGCTGTGGATGAACAAACTTCAACTGGACAACTGTGACTAAAAACTTCAAATTGGTTATACACATAAAACTTATTGTAAATGAATACAACAAATTAGATTTCAAAAAACTACTATTCTGGAGCAAAGAAAATTAAGGAGAAGGCAGCAGGAGCAAAAGGGGTGTTCTTTCGATAATGAAAGATACCTTATTTTTGTAGACTCGAGGAGCATACAATCCAAGAAATCAGTGATGGTATCACTAAAAAAATAATAATATAATAAAAAAATAAATAAATAACTCTAAAAACTATTGCAATCATAGTACTAGTGATGATGAAATAAATAACTAAAATCATCCAAGACAGGGAAACTTGTATTAAATGAAGAGGCCGCGGGCAGAGTCCCGGCGGCCGAGCGTAACCGGGCGCGCGGCTGGTGCGCGCGGCCGTTGGCAGTTTAAAATCATTGGCTCCCAGCGGTGGCAGCCACGCGGGAGCCAATCAGGGTGGTTCCTGGCGGTGTGGTGGGTGGTGAGGGCTGGCGAGCAGCCTCCGCGTGGTCATTCGCGGCGGAGGCTGCTCGGGGGTGCCGGCTTTCTGGGGGGGGGGTCCTGCGGGTCTTCGGTGCGGCCTGGTCGGCGGGGTTCGCGGCAGGAGGCGCCGTGGCTCCCGGTGGGGGTCCAGTCCCAGCGGCGGCGGTGGACTTGCGGCGGCGGGGCCGGGCTGGTCGCCGGCTGTGGGGTCCGGTGAGCGCGCCCGATGAGCCTGGCAGGTGGGGAGAGCTGGTGAGTTCCCTGCTTGGGAGGGTGGGGGGTTTGCTTTGTTCAGGGCTTGGGGGGGACCTGCTGGGTTTTGTGGGGGATCTTGGGAGATGGGGAACAGATGGGGGCCCTGCCTGGGGGACGCTGTTGGGTGGTGGAGCGGGCTCTTGTCAAGAAAAAAAAAAAGGGGTGAAGCAGAGCGAGGGTATGTGGTTCGAGACCGGGATTGGGGGGTGCATGGAGGTTTGGTGGCGCTGGGGGGGCGGGGGGGGCTGCATGTGCGGTCCTTTGGGGGGTGCAGGAGGCTGGAGGGGGCGTGCGTGCCCCCCCCCCAGCGATGCGGAGGTTTGGGCAGGGAGTGAGTTGGCGCGGGGGGGGGGGAGCTGTGTGTGGAGCCTCTCCCGGCGGGCTGGGGGTACGCTGCTTGGGGGTGTTGGGTGGTCGGTGGGGGGGGTCCGGGGCGATTTCTGGGGGAGGCGAGAGGGGCACGGGCCACTGTTCCCTCTGCTCTTCCGTGGGATGTGGGCGTGGGGTGTCAGCTGTGCAGCGTTGGGGGGGGGGAGGGATTTTCGGGTGCCGCATGGCGACACTCGGAGTTGGGTGCTTTGGAATTGGCTACCTGTCGAGGTGCACTGTGTGCACCGCGGTGCTTGCTCTGGACCATGTTGGAGAACTCGGGAGGACTGTGAATGCACAACAACTGTTGAGTTTGAGAAGTCTGTGTTGTTTTCTATCCAGACGGGTGGGGGGCAGGGGGGCGGGGGCACCTTGCTCCTGCTGGCAGGTCTACAGTTTGGGGTGCTTCGGTGGTGCGGGTGGGCCTTCGCCTGGGGCGCATTGGCTGGGGGGTGGGCTGGATACATTTGGATCGGTTCGAGGTGGGCCCTGACCACATGAGTGGTCTATGGCCGCCTCTTCCCCCCCCCCCTGTTTTTTCACTTATGTCTCCGCAGGGGCCGGCGATGGTGCAGTAGTCGTGGAGGCCTGGTGCTAGTCCTCAAGGCATGGTGCTGCAGCGGAGACCTCCGGTGAGGCGCAGTGAGACGGCGCAGACCTGCGTTGACGTTGGCCAGCTGGACGCGGGGACTGCAGCTGCCGGTGGCAGACGGTCGAGAGGCAGGTGAGTGGTCGGGCCCACCGGGCGAGGAATGGCATGGGCTGGATGGTCGGGGGTTAGGGCGGGGATGATCAGGCGGCATTCTTGTCGGCGACCCCGGGGTCGGCCTCCTCCTCCTACTCGGGTGAGGCGTCGTGGGCAGCTGTAGTGGTGCTGCCGCGGAAGGGGATGGATAGCGCAGGGGTGGTGGGTGCCTAGGGCGGGAGGGGGGGGCCCATCGGGGTCGCGTTCTCGGAGTTGTTGGAAGGGGTACTGGACCGACTTGACGTAGGATCTGTCCGTAGCAGTATATAGATGTTTTGTGACTGTTGGGGGGCAGGCAGTGCTCAGGGGGGGAGCCTAACAGGGAGCATGGGGGAGGATAATTGGGGGTGGGTTCCGGAGGTTATGCGCAGGGTGTGGTATTGGCCTTGATCCTTCGGTGCTTCGCGGGGTGTGGGGACATCGCACGCTCGAGCGTTCTGGGATGCTATGGGTACGCGGATTCGTTATTGGAGGGTCCCAGACACGCGAAGGGGGGGGCGTGGTGGTGCGATGTGGGATGGTTCCTGGAACGGATGGAAGGTAACGGCAGAGTATTTTGGGGCACGCAGGGTAACCTCAGGTTGCCTCCAATGGCCGTTGGTTGGTTACGGGTGAAAGGGGCGTGGGGCTACCGGCCAGGGTGCAGCGGGAAGATGGGGCGGGGGGCGGGGGTGTAAGTACCGCAGGTTGGGGGTTTCCGAAGTCAACCTGCCTAATTCCGGCCTGCACCCTGTTAAGGTGTGGTCGCATATGGGTCACGCTTTGCAAGGGGGGCTTCAGCGGTATCCGCGGCTCTGGGTTCGGTTTTCGTTTGGCGTTGTTTTCCAGTGTGGGGCGCAGTGGGGCGCCTTGTCCTCGGAGTTCGCCTTCACTGTGGTGGTTGGAACCGTGGGTGGGGTGGTTCTTTGAGGAGCTGGGGGGGGGGGGCGGCATTGTGGGTCCGTTACAGGATCCACCTTTCCCGAACTCGATGATTTCCCTTGGGGGGGATAGTCGCGAAGAAGGTGCCTGAGCGGTGCAGGCTAATTCATAATTTGGCCGGGTTTTGGGGGTGCTGTCGCCGGTACACATTCCGTGTGCGTTGTGTGCGGTGCGGGTGAGTCATTTGATCGGGCGGGTGAGATGGTGCAGGAGGCGGGTCGGGTAGCGTTGTGGGCCGAGGTTGATCGTGAAGCGGCCTTTTTTCACAGGTTACCTATGCCTCCAACTGTGTTTCCATTATGGGGTTTCCGTTTTCAAGGGGATTGTTCTTTTTACATATGCATGCTTATGGGCTGCTCAGTTTCTGGTGCGTACGGGGTATGGTTCAGGGCAGTGGTTGCTTGTGCAAACTCGGGGCTTGGCGTAAGGGGTGCATTGCTGGTGGGTGCATTGATGGTAGGCTATTCTGTTTAGGGGCGGCTTAGTCGGTGTTGTGCCAGGTGATGTTCACGGGGTTGCTGACCCATCGCGGGATTTAGGTGGGCCCCTTGGCGTTGAGTAAGGCAGAGGGTCCGCCGAGGCGGCTAACCTTTGGTATGGAGTTGGGCTCGGTGGATGTGGTAGCTCGCCTACAGCGGGCATTGGCTGCCAGTGCGGATGTTTCCCCGGGGCGGGGCGTAGAATCCTCCCCAGTCGGAGAAGGGGCCGCTGAGTTGTGTGGGCGATTTCGCGTCTCTCGAGTCGCTTCGGGGTCAATTTCAACGGGACATTGGTTTTGATGGAGTGGGAGTTGTCCCGTGAGGGGTTGCAGCTCTACACGGATGCGGTGGGTGGGGCGTGTACTTCGGCGGGGCCTGTAGTCTTGGCTAGTGTCGGGTTCGGCTGCCGTTGTCTCCTGCCTGGAGGGGTTTCGGCGTTGGGTGGTTGTGGAGCTTTGGCCTGAGTGGCTCCGCAACCGTGAGGTGGTATGGGGGCGGCAATGCGGTGGTGGGCAGGGTGGTCCATTGCTACTCCTGCGGAGGTTGAATGCGGGTGGTGGTGTGGGCATCTCTACACTTGCGAGTGTTGAGGGAGGCTTGGCTTCTCCCTGGCTGTGTGGCCGGGTTTGTCAAGGCTCTCTCGCGTTCCGGTGGACCGGTTTCGGGATCTGGCCCGGAAGCGGACAATGAGGGAGTTGGGGCCCTGAGACCTGAGGGAGCCTTGTCCTGGGATGCCTGAATGTGGTATCCCGGGGCCGTGGTCTGGGTGTCATCAGGGTTGTGACTAAGTGATCCAATTTCGGTTGTGCCCGGGCGGCAACCGGAGTCCTTGCTTGGTGGGTATATTGTGGTGGTTAAGGTTGGGGGGGGGGGGTTTCAGACCGGGGGGGTTCGCAGTTGGGTCGGGTTCATATGTGCGAAGGTGGGGGTGCGGATCGCTGGTTGGGGGATTGGTAGCTGGCAGGTTACTGCGGGGGGGAGGGGGGGAGCGGGCTCGGCCGGCCTCTAGCGAGCCTGCGGATGACTGCATGGGGGTATGAAGCCGTCATGTCTGGGGCAGTTTTTGTATGGCCTTTTGTCGGGGCCTTTTCGAATGGGGGGAGTGGATGGCGGCTCCGGTCGGGCTTAAGGGGCGGGGGAGGGCTTCCTTGGCCCTGCGTTTGGTTTGATGGGCGGTCTGGGATGTTTAGGCAAGTTTCCCACAAGGCTCGAGAGGGCATCGGAGTGGGCTGCGGGCTTCATGACGTTCCCTGTGGCCATGCGACGATACCTGTGGGTGCTCCCCGGGTAGGCGCGGGACTTCTCCTAGGAGGAGGGGGTGTTGGTCGGTTTCCGGTGCCAGGGGTGTTCCGGCGCTCGGGGTGGTCGGAATGGCGGGGTGCTTGGTGGGGGGTGAGCCTACATCTTTTGCGCTGCACTCTGTGTCCTCTGGGTGGCTGCACAGGTCCTGTAGAGTATAGGATGGTGCTCTCGGGCATGTAGGGGTTACATGCGGCTGTACCGGCTCAGGGGAGTCGCAGGGTTGGGGGGCTTTTCATTGTTCATTTCTTTTGCAGGTGGGGTCTGGACCCTTCTGAAGGTTGGGGATCCTTCACTCCTTTGTCCGATGAGCCGGACGGCGAGTCTGGTGAGGCGGTGAATGACACTGGGGGAGCGGCCCGGGTTTGGTGGCTATGTCATGGCTAGGTGAGCGCGGACCCCGCTGGTAGCAGCGGCTTCCTTTGCTAAAGCACCATGGGCGGATATCGCGACTGCCTGCTGTGTTGGATGCAATGTTCGGGTGCCAGGTAATGCCGGCATCTGCTCAGAGCGGTGCAGGGGGATTTGCTAGGCTTTTGCAGGTGTTTCTGGGTAATGATGCAGGGGGCCTGACTTTGTTTCAAGGCCTGCATGTTAGCCAGCGGCGTTGGTCGCGGGGGCTGGCTAATAGCTTGCTTGGCCGACATGGGGGTATCAGAGGATGCCTTATTGGGGAGGTTGAGGCCGGGGCTGTAGAAGGGTGATGGGGCAGTTCTCGCCAGTAGTGCGGGCTCTCCTCTTTTAGGACTGGCGGGAGGTCTGGGAATGTGTTTTTAGTTGGGTTGCTCACTGGTCGCAGCTTGGCTTTGGGGGGGGCGGCACAGGAACAAGGTTGTTACCTGTGCCGGTGGCGGGATCCCGGAGGTTTCCGGGGTCCGGAGCCTCAGGCTACACTTGGGCAGGGGCGGGGTGCCCCTGACCCAGATAAACCCTGGTCGACTTTTGCTATTAGCATGGCGAAGTTGGGGGAAGGGTTAGGTAACTTGCCGGGGGGGCAAGTTATGGCGTTAGCGGTGGCAAGGCACTTTGCTAAGGTATGGCTGGTGCGGGCCGGGTGCCGCTAATCGATTGAGAATGTGTAGCATGTTGGCATATTGTGAAATTGTTAAAGGTTAATAAAGCTGCGACCAGTTGTGTTCCATGAAATGTTGGTGTGGTGTCTTTTGTGGGGTGGGGAGATTGGGGGGTGATGAGGGGATGGTGGAAACGGGTCCGAAGCACCAGGTCCGCCTGCCTCGGTTAATGAAGAGGCCGCGGGCAGAGTCCCGGCGGCCGAGCGTAACCGGGCGCGCGGCCGGTGTGCGGGCCCTGCGCGCGGCCGGTGTGCGGGCCCTGCGCGCAGCCGTTGGCAGTTTAAAATCATTGGCTCCCAGCGGTGGCAGCCACGCGGGAGCCAATCAGGGTGGTTCCTGGCGGTGTGGTGGGTGGTGAGGGCCGGCGAGCAGCCTCCGCGTGGTCATTTGCGGCGGAGGCTGCTCGGGGGTGCCGGCTTCCCGCCCACCCGCCCACTTATAATTATGGGGGTGTGGATTATGGGGTGTTGCAGCTTGGGGGGGGTTGGCAGGATCCCGGAGGTTTCCGGGGTCCGGAGCCTCAGGCTACACTTGGGCGGGGGCGGGGTGCCCCTGACCCGGATAAACCCTGGTCGACTTTTGCTATTAGCATGGCGAAGTCGGGGGAAGGGTTAGGTAACTTGCTGGGGGGGCAAGTTATGGTGTTAGCGGTGGCAAGGCACTTTGCTAAGGTATGGCTGGTGCGGGCCGGGTGCCGCTAATCGATTGAGAATGTGTAGCATGTTGGCATATTGTGAAATTGTTAAAGGTTAATAAAGCTGCGACCAGTTGTGTTCCATGAAATGTTGGTGTGGTGTCTTTTGTGGGGTGGGGAGATTGGGGGGTGATGGGGGGATGGTGGAAACGGGCCCGAAGCACCAGGTCCGCCTGCCTCGGTTAAAGGAAGTAGGTAATAAATATATCAAACGTGTTATAAAAGTTAAAAATAATAAATAGTTAATAATGTAATAGGGGACAATACTCAGGTGTGAAATATCAAATGCATTCAAAGCCATGTTATTCAAATCGATAAGATATAAATAGTTTTAAGACAATACTAGTTAAATTTCAAAAGATTTAAAAGAAACCGCAAATTTTAAACCCTAAAAATTAACTCATGAAACTGGCATTCATTAAGGGTGAATTAACGGTCACATAACAAAACTGTTTTTGTAAAAATGTTGAAATTTAATTGTGTGTTGACATATCTCTCGCCACCGTAATAGTCACCCTAGTTTTGGGATTGCGTCAGTATCCTTAATCCAGGTTAGTCAAGAAGGAACAGAGTAATATTAAATATTTAAAATCCTGCGGTGAAGACTGCACGCACAATATAAGAATTGCACGGATAAAATAGAAATAGTAATACTATATGAGGAGATCCTCTCTCTCTCCTCCGATGAAACTCCTTAGCAGGAAGTCCTTCAATGTTAAAGGCGGCAAACCGCTCACATTTGCAATCGGTAAGGCTTTAAACCAGCCGGCACACACGCACCTAAAAACCTCCCAGGAGCGGGAAAAAGGGGGGCGTGTCTAAGTAAAGGCGGAATATACAGCGAGTGGTAAATATTAGAAGTGATTGAAAGCATAAACCATTTTACTATAAACTCCACACTGGAAAGCTAAGCCAAATCAAAGGATGAAATCCAAGCAGGAAAAGACAAAGAGATTCTAGTACTTATCAACCTTTTTTTCGCAGTATCTGACTACATTGTCTGCATGCACATTACAGAGCCGCGAGGATAAAAAAAAAAAAAAATAAATAGAGGAGATAAAAGCACAAACAATATTTGAATGCACAGATAATATTAATAATGCACAGATGGTATAGTACCCTTTGAGGAGATCCTCTCTCTCCTCCGATACAATTCCTTTGCAGGAAATCCTTCGATACTAAAAGCGGCGTCCGCTCACTTTGACAATCAGTAGGGCTTTACACCGCCGACACATGCGCACCTATAAACTCCTGGGAGTGGGAAACCACGGTGTGCACAGTGGAGATGGCGTTACAAGGCTTGCAAAGTGCAGGTTGGTGCAACTTGCCACAGGTACCTCAGACTGATGACCCACCTAGGAGGAAGGACAGCGCGGAGCCGGTAGCCTGGGCCCGAATCTCACACGGGTATAAACACCTACGCCGGCAGATGAAATAACCAGTTGAAATGGTTAATGGGGGTCGCAATGAGGCTGGAGGCACTTGGCCTACAAGGTGGCAAAAACAAGCAGGAAGTGAACTTTTGTGACCGAAGGTTAAGTGTGTAACATGAGCAAAAGCAGGACAATACACGCTATATGTATGTTCCAGAGTAGAAGGGGGTGTTGGGCTAATTGTTATTATTCAATGTTTTAAGTATTCAGGAATAGAGTTTAAATCAGAGGGCCGCTGTTTGACCAGCTACCGGGCTTCAGTGGGTTTTTACCCATGCTGAATGTTAAGGGGAGAGGGGAGGGGAGAGGGAGGAGGAGGAGGGGGAATTAGAGGGCTGAGAGAAGGATGGGGGGGGGGGGAAATAGAGTAAGGGAGAGGCCCAGAGGGAGTGCTGGAAAGTACTTGGCTTGGTGGACAGTACAATGGGGGACTTGAAAGTTGTGACACTAAATGTGTGTGGACTCAACTCTACTGCCAAACGCCAATTATTGCATAAAGAGATTTAGTACCTCCAAGCAGATATTTGCTGTATCCAGGAAACCCACCTCCGAGCAGTAGATGAAGGGCACATGGGACCACCTAGATTCTCTGATAGATTGTTTGTGTCTAATAAGTTGGAAAAGAAAAATGGTGGGGTAGCAATATTTTTGTCATCATGATTGTAGGCGCACATCCTTGATGTAAAGGGGGACAAAGGAGGGCAAAGTCTCTTCGTAAAGGCCCAATGGGAAGGACAAATTTACTTAGGGTGCTCATGGGAGAATTAATGGGTCTCTACGAAGGAGCTCTTATTATTGGGGGAGATTTTAACTTAACAACAGGCCCTAGAGAGGACACCTCACGAGGCATAAGGACCAAAACCCAATACAGAGGTGAGCAAACTCCTGGCCCACAAACTAAAAAAACAACAGACTAAAAATCACATCCTCCAGATTAGGGGCAAGAAGGAAGCTCTGGTTAGCAGGGGCGGCCCAAGGGGGGTGCGGGGCCATGTGCGGAGACTCGGTGCGGGGCCTCATTTGCATAAGGGGCCTCATTTGCATAAATATTTGCATAATGTTACCATACACTAACTTTTAGTAAACATGCCTCTTCATGAGTGTATGGATAAAGAAAGACAAAGATTTCTACATTACTATAATCCAGTGCCAACCGCCAGGCACATTAGGAACTACTACAAACACTGCCCATTTAGAACCCATAGCAAACCCACCGTATCCTAACAGCACTACCAAGACTCATAAAGCACCATACCCTACCTATCAAAAGGCAACACTGCAAATATTAAACCAATACATTTCAGAGAATAACAATACATGACCTACTGGGGAAAGAGAACAAGTGGCAATGTCAAATAGGAATTACATAAACAGAATACCTCAGCTCAGTTACACATGCAGAACATATACCATCACCAAACAAGGAATCACAATTTAAAAACAGGAAGACAATAATTAAACTGGGAACCCTAAAAGCCAAACTTGGAATGTACAACAATGTTGAAATAAAACTATAAATTAATTTCCTCTTGTACTAAACAAAGCACCGACATTAATGATGCACATTTCCCAGAGCTGACATATTCCAGTTAATAAATTCAAAATAAAGAGATATCTTTGTACCTTTGTGCATTTTTTTTTCAGTTGCAATTGTTCCAGTCACTTTCTTCTGGTTTATTTGTGTCTTCTGCTAACTCTCCATCGTCTGCTGTCCATTTGTCCTTTCTTCTCTCCTCTAGTTTTTTTCCATTCTCTCTCTACATCTGCTTTAACATAATAATCTTTCTCCTTTTGCTCTTTCCTCAGACCTATTTCATCCACTCAAATTTTACCCCTCCATCCTCAATCCCCACTTAGGGGCTTGTTTAAAAAGCCGCGGTAGCGGTTTGCGATCGTAATCGGAGCCGCGGCCCCATTGATTTCAATGGGGCCGCGGCTGCGATCGCGAACCACTACCGCGGCTTTGTAAACAAGCCCCTTAGTCTCCCAATACCCGGCCAATTGTAGATTTTTCTTCCCTCCCACACAAAATATTCTTCCCCTCTCCATTTCACTCTCCCAGCCCCATCCCCTTCTAATCTCCCCCAACATCAGCTCCCTTTTAGTTGCAGCCCCACCCAGTATCCGCTCCCTTCTAGTCCCCACATCAGCCCATTTCCAGTCCTAGCTCCCCCATCCATTCCCAGTCCTATCCGAGTCCCTTCATCAGCTCATTTCCAATACCAGCCTCCCATCAGCCCATTTCTAGTCCTTTCCTAGCCCCACCATCAGCCCAAGTTAAATCCTAGCTCCCCTCCACTCAGCCCATTTCTAATCCAAGCCCCCCATGAACCTACTTCCAGTTCTAGCCCCTCCATGAGTCCATTTCAATCCAAGCCCCCACCACAGCCCATTTCCAATCTTAGCTCCCCCAACACCCAATTCCCAGTCCTATCCTAGCCCCTCCATCAGCCCATTTCCTGTCCTAGCTCTTTCCCCTAAGAGCCCATTCCAAGCCCCCCTCCCCATCAGCTATTTGCAGTCAAGCCCCCTTCCACTCAGCCCATTTCCAGTCCTAGCAACCCCCCCCAACCCATTACCAGTCCTAACCTCCCCATCAGCCCACTCCCAGTCCTAATCCCCACCAGCCCATTTCCAGTCCTAATCCCCCATCACCCCATTTTTTAGTTTAAGCCCCTCCATAGCCCCATTACCAGTCCTAACCCCCCATCAACACACTTTCAGTCCTAATCCCATCAGCCCATATACAGATTTTAGCTCCCCCATAGCCCATCACCATCCTAAACCCCCCAAGCCATCACCACTCCTAAACCCCCACAAGACAATCACAACTACTAACCCCCCAAAGCCCATCACCACTCCTACCCCCCCAGCCCATCACCACTCCTAACCCCCCCAGCCCATCACCACTCCTAACCCCCCCCAGCCATCAACACTCCTAACCCCCCCCCCAGCCCAGCCCAGCCCAGCCCATCAACACTCCTAAACCCCCCCCCCCCCAGCCCATCCCAGCCCAGCCCAGCCCAGCCCAGCCCACAACACTCCTAAAACCCCCCCCCCCCCCAGCCCAGCCCAGCCCAGCGAAAATTAAAAGAAAAGAAAACCTGTCTGCTGCCGCGGTCGGGGCCGACGCGGCAGAATCGAGCGTGCCGCGGGGCCCCCTGTGCATGGCAGAGCCTGCCCTCCTTGTAGCAGCTCTCTCTTTGGAGCTGAAAAGTCAGACGCGCCGGCTTGCAGAGCAGAGCGCGAGGGAAGAGTCTCTCCCTCGCTGCTCTGTTAAGCCCGCGGGGGCTGATGGGAACTTCCCATCAGCCCCCGCGGGCTTAACAGAGCAGCGAGGGAGAAACTCTTCCTCGCGCTCTGCAAGCCGTCGCTCTGACTGCAGCTCCAGAGAGAGAGAGCTGCTACAAGGAGGGCAGGCTCTGCCGTGCACAGGGGGGCCCCGCGGCACGCTCGATTCTGCCGCGGCGGCCCCGACCGCGGCAGCAGACAGGTTTTTTTTTTTCTTTTCAATTTTACTTTTCAAAAAGAATGTTTTTTGCGCGGGGCCCCCTGAAACGCGGGGCCCTGTGCAAAAAACATTCTCGCTCAATGGACGGGCCGGCCCTGCTGGTTAGACAGGAAACAGGAATCAAGCAGTGCTTTGTGGAATTTTATAAAGAGCTGTATACAAAGCCAGCTAAAGATCAGATAAAGGCCACGTTAGCGGGGATTCAGCTCCCAGCCTTACAGAGGGGGAAGCGCATGACCTATCCCAGCCCATTACTACACAGGAAGTCATCAGTGTCATAAAAAATTTACCCACAAATAAAGCCCTCGGGTTGGATGGTTTTTCAAACACATTTTACAAAACCTTTTGAGGACTCCTGGCAGAACCTCTAACTCGGATGTATAATTCCTTCACCGAGGTGGAAAAAATGCCAGAGACCTTACGGCAGCACGTAAAATAATAATGCCCAAGGAGGGTAAGGACCTGAGCCACTGTGGGTCTTACCAGCCCATTTCCCTCCTGGGAACTGACCTGAAGATCTTAACCAGACTGTTAGTCAACATGATGAAGGGACCTGATGCCCAGGTTAGTTCACGTGAATTAAGCAGGTTTTATACCAGGCAGACAACATCCAAAAAGTTACCTTAATATCCGAGCAACCAATCATCAGAAACAGAAGAACAGTAAATAGCAACACCCTTCATGTCCCGAGTAGCTTGAGAAATTGCAACGCAAACACCACCAACAGAGCGTTCTCATTTATTGCACCCAACACTCTGGAACCAACTGCCCTATGAACTAAGAGCAAACAAGGACTTTGAAGGACTTCAGGAAGAAACAAACTTAAGACTCACCTCTTCCAGACCCATTTCAACCTAACCTAGTCAGAGTGTCTTATCTGGGCATCTTACCAGCTTAAATAACACGCAGCAGTATAAAACACGTCCTGTAATATGCAATAGATGTGTATATGTAATATATGTGTATATGTATACATGTAAAGCCTCCTCTCGTACAATCAAATGTAGATATGTAAAGTCTCCTCTTATACAATCAAATGTAAATATGTGACTGTTTGATGTGCCTTCTACCCACCCCTGAAATCACAATGTATGTTCCAAATCCGGCCTGTACAGCCGCTCCATTATGTATAGAATACCGCTACTGATCGCTGGAAGCAGCGGGATACAAGTGTACACTAAATAAAATAAATAAATAGGCCTTATATGGTTGGGCAAGAGGCAGTCTAAGGGAACGATTCTCCTGGCAGTAGTTGCGGAAAGGCCCCTTTTTGATCCAGACAATGCGAACAATGGGACTCAGAGCTTCCTGAAGAGCCCCAGGCATAGATCAAAGTAAATGGCAGTTATTCATCGGCCTTTGAGCTGCACAGGGGAACACGACAGCAGTGCCCCCTTTCCCCATTGTTATTTGTGCTGGCGATGGGGCTGTTGGTGCAGATGATCAGGAAGAATGTCATCCAGGTAGGCCAGGTGGAGTATAAGATCTCACTCTCTTATTTACAGTCACAGAACCGGAAACATCATTACCCAAATTACTGAAGGTCATGGGTACCAATGGGCAAATAGCAAGGTTTAAGATGACCCCACTAAATCGGAGATATTGAATATATCCCTTTCAGGGGAGCGTAAAACAGCCCTGCGACAAAAGCTCCTATTTAAATGGGCAAATCATAAAATTAGATATTTAGGGGTGAATATTAGAGAGCGCATAGATGACCTTTATAAACATTTATAAAGACCTTTATAATTTGGAAGAATGAAACAGGAAAGGATGGGAAGTAAAAATGACAACATTGCCACAAATGCTAACCATACACTACACTACCCATTCATCTAGAACAGGGGTCTGCAACCTTTAAGACGTAAAGAGCCACTTGGACCCGTTTCCGAAGGGAAAAAAAAAACTGGGAGCCGCAAAACCATTGCGACATTTAAAACAAATCTAACACTGCATATATTGTTTCTTACCTTAATGCTAATATACGACCCCCTACTTTTCCTGTTAAAATATAGGTGTTTGGCCTATACTCGCCGTATAAGACTACCCCTCTTCCTTCACACACCAAAAAAAAAAACGCCAGAACAGAAATATCACAACAACAAGTAACAATATTTGATTTCAAAATTATGATGATTTTGTAGTCAAATCACTAATATGAAATAAAAATTATTTTTTCTACCTTTGTTGTCTGACCAATTTATTCTTTGATCATGCTGGTCCCGATCTGAGGCTTCTGCTTTCCTGTCTTCTCTTAGCTCTCTTTCTGTGGTCTATGGTCCATCTGCCATTTCTTATCTCTTCTTTCGTTTTCTTCACTTCTTTCCATCAGCCTATTTCCAGTCCCAGTAACCCTCCCCAATATCAGCCCCTTTACAGTCCTCACTCACAGTACCTTCCAGTGCTAATCCCCCCTCAACCCCATTACCAGTGCTAGCCTCCCCTAATCAGCCCAATACCAGTCCTACCCCCCATCAGCTCATTACCAGTCCTAGCCTCCCCTAATCAGCTCATTTCCAGTGCTCGTCCCCTCAACCCCATTACCAGTGCTCCATCCCTCCATGTCAGCCCCCTCCCTCCCTCCATCCATATCAGCTCCCTCCCTCCATGTCAGCCCCCTCCATCCCTCCATGTCAGCCCCCCTCCCTCCATCCATATCAGCTCCCTCCATCCATGTATGCCCCCTCCCTCCATCCATCCATATCAGCTCCCTCCCTCCATGTCAGACCCCCCTCCCTCCATATCTGCTCCCTCCTCCCTCCATGTCAGCCCCCCTCCCTCCATCCATCCATATCTGCCCCCCTCCTCCATGTCAGCCCCCCTCCCCCTCCTACACCATCCATATATCAGGCTCCCTCCCTCCATCCATATCAGCTCCCTCCCTCCATGTCAGCCCCCACTCCCTCCATCCATCCATATCAGCTCCCTCCCTCCATGTCAGCCCCCTCCATTCCTCCTTTTCAGACCCACTCCCTCCATCCATATCAGCTCACTCCCTCCATGTCAGCCCCCCTCCCTCCATCCATCCATATCAGCTCCCTCCCTCCATGTCAGCCCCCCTCCCTCCATGTCAGCCCCCTCCATCCCTCCATGTCAGCCCCCCTCACTCCATCCATCCATATCAGCTCCCTCCCTCCATGTCAGCCCCCCTCCATCCCTCCATGTCAGCCCCCCTCCCTCCTCCATCCATATCAGCTCCCTCCCTCCATGTCAGCCCCCCTCCCTCCATCCATCCATCATATCAGCTCCCTCCCTCCATGTCAGCCCCCTCCATCCCTCCATGTCAGCCCCCCTCCCTCCATCCATCCATATCAGCTCCCTCCCTCCATGTCAGCCCCCCTCCCTCCCTCCATCCATATCTGCTCCCTCCCTCCATGTCAGCCCCTCCCTCCATCCATCCATATCTGCTCCCTCCCTCCATGTCAGCCCCCCTCCCTCCATCCATCATATGCTCCCTCCCTCCATGTCAGCCCCTCCCTCCATCCATATCAGCTCCCTCCCTCCATCATCCATATCTGCTCCCTCCCTCCATGTCAGCCCCCCTCCCTCCATCCATCCATATCTGCTCCCTCCCTCCATGTCAGACCCCCTCCCTCCATCCATCCATATCTCCTCCCTCCCTCCGTGTCAGCCCCCTTCCCTCCATGCATCCATATCTGCTCCCTCCCTCCATGTCAGCCCCCCCCTCCTCCATGTCAGCCCCCCTCCCTCCATCCATATCTGCTCCCTCCCTCCCTGTCAGCGCCCCTCCCTCCTCCATCCATCCATATCAGCTCCCTCCCTCCATGTCAGCCCCCCTCCCTCAATCCATCATATCAGCTCCCTCCCTCCATCCATATCAGCTCCCTCCCTCCATGTCAGCCCCCCTCCCTCCATCCATCCATATCAGCTCCCTCCCTCCATGTCAGCCCCCTCCATCCCTCCATGTCAGCCCCCTCCCTCCATCCATATCAGCTCCCTCCCTCCATGTCAGCCCCTCCACCTCCATCCATCCATGTCAGCCCCCTCCCTCCATCCATGTCAGCCCCCTCCCTCCATGTCAGCCCCCCTCCCTCCATCCATATCAGCTCCCTCCCTCCATGACAGCCCCCTCCCTCCATCCATCCATCAGCTCACTCCCTCCATGTCAGCCCCCTCCCTCCATGTCAGCCCCCTCCATCCCTCCATGTCAGCCCCCCTCCCTCCATCCATATCTGCTCCCTCCCTCCATGTCAGCTCCCCTCCCTTCTTCTGCAGCCGCGGCTCCCTGCCTCTTACGGAAACCGCGGCTGTGCTTTTAAAATCATCTCGGAGCCCTTCCTGTCTTGACGGGCTACGTGCAGCATTGTCCCGCCTCCAAACTTCCTTTAGAGGCGGGACAATGCTGCACGGAGCCCGTCAAGACAGGAAGGGCTCGAGTTGATTTTATAAGCACAGCCGCGGGTCCCTAAGAGGCAGGGAGCCGCGGCTGCAGAAGAAGGGAGGGAGCCCATAACGCCATAAATACCGGGCGGGCAGTGTGCTCCGGAGCCGCGGCAAAGGTGAGAAAGAGCCGCATGCGGCTCCGGAGCCGCGGGTTGCCGACCCCTGATCTAGAAGTAAGGAAATCCTGGACTTTCTACAGGGAGAACTATTCAGGTAACTGGTAACAGAACCCACACGTGAAGGGGCCATACTGGACTTGGTGCTTACCAATGGTGAAAGTGTTTCTGATGTTATAGTGGAAGATTATTTTGCATCCAATGATCACCAGATGGTGTGGTTTAGTATTAGGACAAGGGCTGTTAAAATCCATTCAAAAGCGAAGGTCTTAGACTTTAGGAAAACTAACTTTTCCAAGATGGGCCAATACCTCAAGGAGTCATTAGTGGGATGGGAACAGCTGAGGGATGTAGAAAAGCAGTAGGCAAAACTGAAAAGAGATATTTTAAGGGCAAACAACCTTTTTGTTAAAATAAATAAAGGTAAATAAATAAAGGTAAAAAAAAAAGGAGACCACTATGGTTTTCAAAAGAAATAGCTTATTCTGTCTGTTTGATTATTTACTTGTAAATCACTTAGATAAATTTGATAAGTGGTATAACAAAAAAATTGAACCCTGAAACTTGTGAATGCCAACTTCTAGATTTTTGTATAGCAACATGGATTCCCCTTGTAAAATGATAAATGCAAATTGATATTGTAGACCAACCCAAAGCATTCCCTCTACATGCCTGAACCGCACCTCCCTTATTATCCAGAGGGGGCGCAGTTCTTCATGTGTGGAGAGTGACTTTCTAAAATCATTTAGACGATCTACACATTCAAACACCACGTCTAAAATAATCCCCTAAGTTGCTAGCCCCAAGACCTCTTATGATGATCCCTAAAGATATTAGAAAACATTAAACAACTTCCGAGGAAGGGTTAACCCCTTGGGGAGTCCACACACAGTTAACCAGGAGTAGAAAGATTCTGTTCAAATTAAACCCTCAGTTGTTGATGAGTCAGACAGTTGGAAAACCTCATCGCAACCTGTGAGAGCAGAGATCTGATTCATGTTTAATGCCTCCACAGCCTAAATGCCCAGCCACAGACGTGCAGGGACTAAAGACAGCATGTCGGGATGATAGCACGCCAGTCTGCGGCACCAATGGCATCACGTATAGAAATATCTGCGAGCTATGCAAAGTGGCAATGTAAGTACATTTGCATGACTGAGCACCCCTGCTTCTGAAGTGCTATCAAAGGCCTTGCATTCAGTTTTAATCCCAAACGCAGCTCGTGATATATTCTGGTAATATTAAAGATGACACCAGCCATCCTGCTACTCCCCTCACTCCTTCTCAGCAGGTTTACTGGAGGAGCTGCTATACTGCTTCTGTTTTTCTTGACAGACTGTAAACTCTGTGGAGCAGGGACTGCTTCTTGTACCATACTGCATACTCCTGGTAGTGCTTTAGGAAGGATTAGTAGACCCTCATTTCCACTAGAACTGGGGCTTAAATGAAGTAAGCAAGATCTGCCATCTGAAGACAAGATGGTGGTCAATACTACTGGGGCTCGTATTGAAAGAGCTAAAGGGCCTTCATATCACCGTTGCCTCCAGTCATGCCGCTAATCTGGAGGTCTATAGTACCTGAAGATTAGAGAGTGGCCAACATAATGGCAAAGGATCTAGGTGGCATCATGGATAATATGTTGCAATCCTCTTCTCAGTGTGCAGCGACAGCCAAGAAAACTAATACAAATCACATATATTCATTAAAGGAGACTGGAGAAAAGAAATCCTTGAGATAAGCAGCATGGAATCTGTCAACCTCGGGGGACTCCTGTCATGGTAGTTGTGACCCGATTAGAAGCAGGATACTGGGGTTTGATGGACATTTAATTTGGCTAAGTATGTGCAGTATACTTTGATGTTGTTGTTTGGTGTTAAGTGCCTTTGAGTCGGTGTCGATTCATGGCGACCCTCTGGATGGTTATATCCTGAATTGTGTTCAGTCTTCAGTCAGGCGGCTCATTGTTGACAGACTGGCACCCGTAGCTGCTGTTATTGTATCGATCCATCTCATTGCTGGCCTTCCTCTTTTGCATTGACCTTCTACCTTGCCAAGCATGATGTCTTTCTCTAATGATTTCTCTTTTCGCATGATGTGTCCATAGTATGAAAGTCAAAGTCTTGTCATCTGAGCTTCTAAAGAAAGTTTAGGTTTGATTTCCTCTAATTACTGATTGGTTTGTTTCTTTGGGGCAGTCCATGGTATACGCAGTATTCATCGCCAGCACCATAATTCAAAGGCCATCAAAGAAAGATATGTTAGAGATGTTTAAATTTGTCTGTAGCATAAATATACAGACCGTAAGCTTCTTTCAAGTGAAAGACAGCAGTGGAATGAGGAGTCACAAGATAGAAACATACAAACAATGACAAAAGAAAAAGACCATCGTGCCTATCTAGTCTGCCCCTCCATTTCAAATACTATAGTTGCCTTTTTGCCTTTAGAGATCCTCTGTGTTTGTCCCATGCTTTCTGGAATTCAGATACTGTCCTCATCTCTACCTCCCCTGGGAGACTATTCCATACATCTACCATTCTTTCTGTAAAGACATATTTCTGCATATTACTCCCGAGTCTATCCCCTTTCACCCTCCTCCTATGTCCCCTTGCCTTCAAATGAAAGAGGCTTTCGCTCTGTGCATTTATGCCCACAGAGGTATTTAAGCGTTCTCTATCATCTCTATTCCGCCTTTCCTCTAGGGTGTACATATTAAGATCCTTAAGTCTGTCCTCATATGCTTTATAACAAAGACCACTAACCATTTTAATAGCCATCCACTGTACAGGGCCGGCCCGTCCACTAGGTGAGCAAGGTAGCTGCCTAGGGCGACCGGCCCAAGGGGGCAGCAGCAATGACGCACATGGGCGGCGGCGGCAGCAGAGGCACATATGGGCGGCCATGCTGCCCCCCACCAGCTGCCACCGATTCCATTTAGAGAGGAAGGCGGTGGGCAGTGGCAGTATTTCCAAAAGCAGCAGCAAACAGAGAGGATTTTATTCCAGGTATTTCCTGATCAGCAAGAAAACAGGGAGTATTCTGTCCCATCCTAGACCTAAGAGATCTGAACAAATATCTGGATCCACCCTACTCCCTTATCTTAAACAAAGGAGATTGGGTATTCTCTCTGGATCTAAAGGATGCATAACAGGATACTGGGCTTGCTGGATCTTGGTCTGACTCAGTATGGTATTCATTAAGTTCAAGGCCGCCCTAAAATTCCATCTTTTTCAGACAGCCTTTATTATGAGACACTTCTGGTGAAATTAAAAAGTCATGGGATAGGAGGCAGTGTACTATTGTGGATCAGGGACTGGTTAAAAGATAGAAAGCTGAGGGTAGGGCTAAATGGCCAATTTTTCCAATGGAGAAAGGTGAATAGTGGAGAGCCCCAGGGATCTGTGCTGCGTCCACTGCTTTTTAACCTATTTCATAAATTACCTGTAAATGGGAATAAGGAGTGAGGTTATCAAATTTGCAGATGACACAAAGCTATTTTAAAAATTGTTAAAACCCATTAGGATTGTGGAAAATTGCAAGAGGATAAATTGGAAGACTTTCCTTTCAAAGTTCTGTTTGCAGTCCTTTGCATTGTTAACCGCTCTTATGCTCCATCCTGAGCCGTACATCAAGAAAGTGAATAAAGATATTCTCCGTGGACAGCAGGAAAAGTCCTCACAACCCACCTACCTCCCCTTAGAGTTGTATTGTATTCTCCTCAGCTCTTATTAGACCGAGGTCAATATGGCGCCTCAGCGGTGGGCAGGAAGGCACACACATGCACGGGGGAGCTTCCAAAGGCTTCTAGAAGGCACTAGGAATACTCCTGTATGAAGCTAAGTCACATGACATCACCCATACACGGAGAACATCTGCTTTAGGGAGTAAGTTAATTTGACTTATTCCGTTTCCCCTTGACCTCACTGATCTCTGCATCTTCTTTCTCCGCCATCCACCATTCTTCATCTCTTTGGCATTTATTGCACTCTGCTCCCTCACCCCTTTACTCCTCATTGTCCTTGGAAGTCTCTACCCCATTTTTGTGTTCCTCTCTCTTTTTGGCCTTCTCTCTGTTTATCCCATTGTTTTCTTCTCCTTTCACTCTCTATTCCCCTCACGTTTGCAGACTCCTTTTCTTTTTCGATCTCTCCTCCTCACATTTTCTCTCTCCTTCCTTAGAATCAATAAGAAGAAGAGTTGTGTCAAGTTGAAGGCACATGTGATTCTCCAGGAATTGAGGCAAATTGCAGATTTAAATGTCGTTAATTGTCTACAGCACACCCCATTATTCAGATATTAGAGGAAAGCATTTCAGGGCCCCAGGCTGTCAGTAGCTGGATCATGTGGCAGCTCTAATAAAACAAATGTGATTTGTCTGGACAGATTTCCATGTGCTAATTCAGGAGAATCTGTTATAGGGAATCACAAGTTAGTGTGATATTCTCCTTGTCTCTTTTCCATCCATTGGAGCTGAGAGATTTCAAATAGGATAAAAGATAGAGGGGAGAGTCAGTAGGGGTGGGGGCGATGCACAGGAAGAAATCTAAATGTCTGAGAAAAGGGAATAAGACTTCAGTATACATCGGTAATAAGGTCTCATCTTTATCTTTATTGAAGCCTTAATATACCGCTTACACAAAAGCGTCAAAGCGGTTTACATTCTTTGAAAAATAGAGGCAGAGCTTATTTGAAAAAAAAAAAGGAACGCCAACAAATGTAGACAGGAAAGGAGATGAGAATCAGAGAAAAGAGCAGATAGTGACTGCTGCAGCAGGGAAAGGAGAGGAGGGGGTTTAACATCAGCGGGGGGGGGGGGGGGGGGACAAAGGGAGGGGGTGGGGGTAGGTCGAAGGCATAGCAGAAAAGGTGGGTTTTTAGGCTGGCCTTGAAGGTGTTGAAGGAGGGTTCCAGACGGAGAGAGGAGGGGAGCAAGTTCCACAGCCGAGGACCCAGGAAAAAGAAAGCTGAAGAGCAGGTGGATTCTAGATGGGCTTGGGATGGGGAAGTAAGAAAACATGTAATTGGAGTGAATGGACCTGCATGACCAATGCGGGGTGTGGAAGTGAACCGAGTCAGCGAGATAGAGAGGGGTACCAGTGTGGATTGACTTATGGAGGAAGATGAGGAATTTATATTGAATCCTAAAGGGAATTGGGAGCCAGTGCAAACATACGAGGAGGGGGGGAGGGGGGTGATGTGATCTGAATGGGAGGCGTGGGTCAGAATACGAGCTGCAGTGTTTTGGATGAGTTGTAGATGAAGCAGTTGGAACTGAGGAAGGCTGGCGAAGGAGATATTGCAATAGTCCAGATGAGACATCACTAGCACTGGTTGATTTAATAATGACTCGGTATTTAAAAGGATTTATCTAGGTAGAAGCAGCTGCTGATCAGATAAATCCCGCCCAGAAGGATAATTGAGAGACAGCCTCCAGGAAGTGACAGGGTGGTCTGCAGGCAAAGCTGAGGTGGATGTAACATTTATCCATATAAATACAGTTTCCAGCATGGCAATCTAGAAAATAATCGCTACCCATGAGTGCAGAAAGTGAGCACTCCAAAACTGATACTGTCACCCACTTGGGTACAAATGACCTGTTTAGAAAGTGTCTCTGCAGTTCAAAGGGATTTCCAGACTCTGGGAGAGAAACTCAAGCCTATTGCTAGCACTATAGCATTCTCAGAAGTTCTACTTGTTCTTGGTAAGGTGGCAGAAAGGCTGCATCGCATAGACAACTTTAATACATGGCTCCAAACCTGGTGCAAACAAGAAGGATTTAGATATATAGGCAACTGGGGAAACAGATGGACCAACAAGAGACTATACTGTGCTGATGGACTACATCTCTCCGTCGCAGGGAAAAGGATCCTAAGTGAAAAATTCAGGCAGTATGTGCACAAGCATTTAAACTAGGGAAAGGGGGTGAAGGATGGAGGAACAAGTCCGGGATGGTCACTCCCAGCAAAAATATAACATTGGAAACAGCCACACTATCAACCCACACATCAATGACAAGTGGGAAGAGGTGTGTAAAACAAAATCCATGCAAAATACAGGCAAGCCAGTCAAAAAATGCTGGAAAGCAATGAGCACAAATGCTCAAAGCTTAGCCAGGTGTGGTGTGGTCTACAGGCCTCCAACTCAAAACCGAAGAAATTAATAGAGACTTGATTATGAACACAAAGGTAACCATGAAGGGGCATGTGATCATATGGGTGACTTTAACCTACTTAAGGTGGATTGGAGTATTCCTTCTGCAAATCTGGAAAGAAGTAAAAAGATTGTGTTCACTTTTGGAGATCATATCTCACAAAGAATATAAAAAGACTGGAAATAATTCAGAGGAAGGTGGTCAAAATGATTTGAAGCCTGTGTCGGAAGACTTCTGAGAAGAGACTTGAAGATCTAAATATGTACACTCTGGAGGAGAGGAGGAACAGGGGAGATATGATTCAGACCTTTAAATACTTAAAGAGTATTATTGGACAAACAAACCTCTTCCAAAGATGAGGAAGCTGTAAAACTAGAGGGCATAATATGAAGCTGCAATGGGTAAACTGAAAGGCAATGTCAGGAAATAGACGATTGCAGATTGAAGCGGCTTGCATTAGTCCCTTTAAATCGTTTGTATCACGGATTGGCAAGTTTCTCAGCGGTAAAACATCTCTAGGGCGATTACAGTTTCCCGCCCGAGTAGCGGAAGAAGGCGCATGCGCCGGCGTTTTTTGAAGACAAGACAATAATTTACCTTACAACCCCTGACGAAGGTTACGAAACACGGCCTGTGTCGGGTTGCCTAGGTTTGTGAGTAAATAAATTTGTCTTCCACTATCCTCACGTCTTGGACTGTGTTTGTGCTTTTAACGTGAGTACTGCCTACTTCTTGGACAGTGCTTTTCTAGGGAAACATTTCCCACAACCAGTACAACTAAAAGGATTCTCGCCTGTGTGGGTTCTATGATGCGTCACTAGATTTGCTTTCATGAGAAAACATTTCCCACAATCAGTACAACTAAATCGTTTCTCCCCCATTTGGGTTCTATGATGCAGCACTAGTTGTGCTTTTCTGGGGAAACAATTCCCACAATCATTACAACTAAAAGTATTCTTGCCTGTGGGTTCTATGATGTGTAACTAGATTTGCTTTTATGATGATACATATCCTACAATCTGTACAACTAAAAGGTTTATCCCTCTTGTGGGTTCTATGATGTTGCACTATATGTGTTTTTGTGAGGAAACATTTCCCACATTTAGTACAACTAAAAGTTTCTCCCCTGAGTGGGTTTTATGATGCCTCACTAGTTCTGCTTTCATAAGGAAATATTTCCCACATTCAGTACAACTAAAAGGTTTCTCCGCCTGTATGGGTTCTTTAATCCAACAGTACTGCTTTTCTGGGCAAACATTTCCCACATTCAGTACCACTAAAGGGTTTCTCCCCCATGTAGGTTCTATGATGCCGCACTAGATGTGTTTTCGTAAGGACCATTTCCCAAATTCAGTACAACTAAAAGGTTTCTTCCCTGTGTGGGTTCTATGATGCAGCACTAGATGTCCTTTTCTGAGAAAACATTTCCTACAATCACTACAACTAAACAGTTTCTCCCCTAAGTGGGTGCTATGATGCCGCACTAGTTCTGCTTTCATGAGGAAACATTTCCTCATGAAAGCAGAACTAGTGAAGCAGAACTGAGAAGCTGGTCCGATCTCAACTTCAGAACTATATTGATGAACACTCCCCCTCGACTTATTCCAACATGGTTTCAAAAAGAACCATGGAGTCGAAACCCTTCTTACTTCCCTACTCGATTCCTTATACCTCCACACACAGAACCCTCTCAAGGATGTCTTCTCATATTCCTTGACTTATCAGCTGCTTTCGACTCCCTCCCTCACCATCAACTCCTAAGCAGACTTCACGAAATCGGACTTAGAGGCACAACCCTGAGCTGGTTCTGTTCCTACCTAGATAACAGAACCCAACAGGTTCGTATTGGAAACGATACCTCCCTCCCATTCATCCTAAAACAAGGTGTCCCCCAAGGATCCAGTCTTTCTGCCCTTCTATTTAATATCTTCCTCCAACCTGTCTGCAAGATCTTCCAAAGCTACGACATTCAGTACCAGCTATATGCAGATGACATGATGTGCTTCACCCCTTTTAACCTTTCTAACCCTGACTTTTCAAAACTGAGTAAATGCCTAACTAACCTAAAATCTTGGCTCTCCCAACATAACCTCTTAATCAACCAATCCAAAAACTGAGGTTCTCCAGGTATTCTCCAAACCTAGATACACCCCACCTCCCACTCTCACTATCGGTGATCTCACACTTACTATAAAAAACCAAGTGAAATATCTTGGTATTATCCTGGATCAGAACCTTTCCTTCACTGACCAAATAAAGAGAACCACTAATATAATATACGCAAAAATCCGTACCCTTCGCAACCTCAAACCCCTCCTAAGCCCTAACTCCTTTCGTACTGTCTGCCCAGGCCCTCACCCTCCCTTCTCTGATTACTGTAACCATATCTATCAGGGACTCCCCAAGAACACTATTCAACCGCTCCAACTTGCCCAGAACACGATAGCGAGGCTTATATCTAACAACCCTAGACGTTCCCACATCACACCTGTCCTCTATGATCTCCACTGGCTCCCCATCCAATACAGAGTTCAATTCAAGGTCCTCACGCTTATACATGAAAATCATCTCCAATGAGTCAGCTCCATGCCTCTCCCCTCTCCTTCTCTCCTCCAACAGCACAAGATCACGCCGCTCTATTACAAAAAACTTACTGACCATCCCTATAAACAAGAGACACTCTAAACAATCGACAAGTAACAAGGCCTTCTCCTTCTATGCTCCATCCTTATGGAATTCCCTTCCTCACGAACTTCGGAACTGCTCAAACCACTCTGAGTTCCGAAAAAAGTTGAAAACCCATCTTTTCCTTGAACATTTCTCTCCTTCCACCTTAGCTCATAACCTTACACCCTCCTCCCTATTCCTCTGCAAAACTCAAATTCTTAACACAACCATATGGCTTATTGTAAATTCATGTAAATAGTTGATCTTTGATCTTTGTATATAGTTCTTCTCGTTACCATATGTATTCATCGTTATCTTGTTTCATGTAAACAGTTGAAACATACTGCTAATATGTTCTATGTAAACCGTCTTGACTTGTAGAAAGACGGTATATAAAATCTGTTAAATAAATAAATTTCCCACATTCAGTATAACTAAAGGATTCTCCCCTGTGTGGGTTCTATGATGCCACACTAGTTGTGCTTTTGTGAGGAAATATTTCCCACATTGAGTACAACTAAAAGGTTTCTCCCCATTGTGGGTTCTATAATGCAGCACTAGTTGTGCTTTTCTGGGGAAAATTTCCCACAATCAGTACAACGAAATGGTTTCTCCCCTGAGATTGTTGAATTTTCCTAAATCTCCTATTATGTCTACTTCAGAGATGGTTCACAAATATTTCCTGGAGGAGCTTAAACTTCCTGGAGATAATTTGCCTCCCATTGTGAGAGCACAGTATTAGTCTGTGGGCCCTGGCTCTCGTGGCTCCGCTTCTGAGAATCCGTTTCAAAGACCCGGAGACCTTACCCTGCGTTTCAGGAGGACTCTGTGGAAGTGGTCACTGACCGGACAACCTTTCTTGTAACCCTGGCTCTAGAGCTGGATAAGTCATTAGTTCTTTGGGCTTTCTTTAGAAATTTCAATGTAACTGTCTTATGCTCAAAGGTTTATATGTTCCTGATCTTTCATGTGTTTGCTTCTCTCTGCTCTGGGAAGAGCAGTGCTCGGACAGTGCTCTGCTAGAGAGGTGAATATTTATCTCCTGTGACAACTTGCTTGTGAGTTCTAGCTGTTTATTTAATTATTTATTGTTTGTCTTATTGGTGTGCTACTTCAGCTTCTCAGCTGTATAACTTACCTTGCCTCTCTCAACTAACTGGGCTTTGTGTTGTAGCCAGTTTAACGGTTCATTTTAAATTAAATCTCTCTCCCTGCTTTCTCCCCAGAACCTGCTGTGTTTTTTAAACCTTTTTTTTCCTGCCCTAGCCTACCTGAGTGAATCCCCCCCCCCCCTCCTCCTCCCCCCTGCTGAGGTTATGTGTAGCCTTCTTCCTGTCTCCTCCCTCCACGTGTGCATAGTCTGTTTGTTGTGCTTCTCTCTGCTCTGGGAAGAGGTAGGAGATACATTAAATACGTTCTCTCTGCTCTGGGAAGAGGTAGGAGATACATTAAATATCTTTATGGAAATGGGTAACAGGGGTAACATATGGAAAGCAGTGTGTATTAATGCCCGTAGCACGGGAAATAAGATCCCTGAAGTTGAAGCTTTGGTGGGAGTGGCTGACTTGGATTTAGTGGCAGTTGCAGAAACATGGTTCACAGAAAACCATGACGGGGATGTAACTATACCTGGCTATACTTTATTCAGAAAGGACAGGGTAGGAAGAAGGGGAGGAGGAGTGGCACTATATGTAAAAACTACTACTAAAGCTTTGGAATTACAGAGCTTAAAAGGGAGAGAGGCATTGTGGGTTAAACTAGAAAGAGGGAAAGAGAAATCTATTTGCATTGGTGTGATATACAGACCTCCCTCACAAGAGGAAGAGGTGGACAGAGAGTTAATTGAAGACATACGCAGCATTGCTAGGAAAGGGGAAGTGCTACTGATAGGAGATTTCAATATGCCAGATGTTGATTGGCACATTCCTGCTGCAGTATCATCTAGAAGTAAGGAGATCCTGGATTCTCTACAGGGAGAACTATTCAGGCAATTGGTAACAGACCCCACACGTGAAGGGGCCATACTGGACTTGGTGCTTACCAATGGTGAAAAGTGTTTCTGATGTTGTAGTGGGAGATCATTTTGCATCCAGTGATCACCAGATGGTGTGGGTCAGTATTAGGACTAGGGCTGTTAGAATCCATTCCAAGGTGAGGATCTTAGACTTTAGGAAGACTAACTTTGCGAAGATGGGCCAATACCTCAGGGAGTCGTTAGTGGGATGGGAACAGCTGGGGATGTAGAAAAAACATGGGCAAAAACTGAAAGGGGATATTTTAAGGGGCAACCAACCTTTTTGTTAACATGGTAAATAAAGGCAAAAGGAACAGGAGACCGCTATGGTTTCCGAAGGAAGTAGCTAAAAAAGTGAAGAAAAAGAGGGAGGCCTTCATGAAATACAAGAGATCACAGAGACAGGAAGACAGGCATCTGTATTTGGAAAAACTTAGAAAGATGATGATGATGCCTGTTCTGCCGGGGGGCCTTGTTGGGAGGAGGAAGAAGCTGACAGGAGCTCTTTTAGCTTATATCCCCTGTGTTTCTTGGCCCGCGGAGACATCCGGGCACACTGGATGCAGTCCTCGATCCTGTGGTCGGCTCCCAGACACTGGACACTGTCACACCCTCATCGGGCCCCTCCGGTGGAGACTGGTATTATGGCTTAATACCTTTTCTTGGCTCTCTATATGTTATAGATAGCCCTGCCTGGCCCTCTGTGGGTGGTAGTTGTACCGTCTTCTTGTAATCACTCAAAAACACAGTTCACACTTTAAATAAAGTGCTTTATTCCCCGTCCAATGAGGTATTCTTTTTCTTGAAGAACAAAATAATCAAAAGCCACTCTGGCAAATAACAGAAGCAAACATTGAACAAAAAGTGCTTTCCTCAGCTTTAACTTTTTAACAAAAAGAAAAACAGTTCTCTTCATGAGCACTTAATCCTTTTCTTTTGCTGATATAAATCAATCAGGGTTCACTTTAAACCAGGGGTCTCAAACTCAAATTGCTTTGAGGGCCAAATGAGGACTTGTAGAGTAACCCGGGGGCCGCACAAGACGCAGGCCTCATTTGCATAAGGGCATCATTTGCATAAGGGCATCATTTGCATAAATATTTGCATAATGTTACCATACACTAACTTTTAGTAAACCTGCCTCTTACTGAGTGTATGGATAAAGAAAGACTAAAAGATTTCTACATTACTATAAACCAGTGCCAACCGCCAGGCACATTAGGAACTACTAGAAACACTGCTCATTTAGAACCCATAGCAAACCTGCCGTGTCCTAACAGCACTACCAGGACTCACAAAGCACCAGACCCTAACTATCAAAAGGCAACACTGCAAATATTAAATCAACACATTTCAGAGAATAACAATACAGGACCGACTCGGGAAGAGAACAAGTGGCAATGTCAAATAGGATTACATAAACAGAATACCTCAGCTCAGTTACACATGCAGAACATACACCATCACCAAACAAGAATCACAATTTAGAAACAGGAAGACAATTAAACTGGGAAACCCCAAAAGCCAAACTTAGAATGTACAACACTGTAGAAATAAACTATACATTGATTTCCTCTTGTATTAACTAAAGTGCAGACGTTAAAGATGCACATTTCCAAGAGCTGACATATTTCAGTTAATAATTCAAAATAAAGAGATATTTTTATACCTTTTGTGCATTTTTTTTTTCAGTTGCAATTGTTCCATTCACTTTCTTCTGGTTTCTTTGTGTCTTCTGCTAACTCTCCATCGTCTGCTGTCCATTTGTCCTTTCTTCTTTCCTAGTTTTTTTCCATTCTCTCTACATCTGCTTTAACATACTAATCATTCTCCTTTTGCTCTTTCCTCATTCCTATTTCATCCACTCAAATTTTTACCCTCCATCATCAATCCCCACTTACGCTCCCAAAAACCCGCCAAATGTAGATTTTTCTTCCCTCCCACACAAAATATATTTCCCCTCTACATATCACTCTCCCATCCCCATCCCATTCTAATTCGTTCCCCCAACATCACTCCCTTCTAGAGTCTCCTGCCCCACCCAGCATTACCGCTCACCTTCTATCCCCGCATCAATCATCCCATTTCCAGTCGCTAGCTCCCTCCCCTCACAAGGCCCATTTCCTTTCCAAGCCCCCCTCCCCATCAGCCCATTTTTCCATTCCAAGCCCCCTTCCACTCAGCCCATTACCAGTACCAAGACCCTGTCCCCATCAGCTATTTGCAGTTTCAAGCTCCCCCTTCTAACTCGGCCCATTTTCCCAGTCATAGCACCCCCCCCAGTCCCATTACCCAGTTTCTAGCCCCCCCCCCAGCCCATTCTCTGTCCTACTCCCCCCAACAGCCCACTTCCCAGGGTCCTAACCCTTCCATCGCCCTATCTTCCTTCTTAGCCCTCCCCATAAACCCCATTTCAGTCTTAGCCCCCTACGCATCAGACCACCCCTCCAGATCCTAACCCTCTACATCTGTCCATTACCAGTCCTTCAACCCCCATCACCCCATTTTCAGTACGTACCCCCCCAGGCCACACATCCAAGTCCTGCTCCCCCCCGCAGCCACACATCAATGTCCTGCTCCCCCCGCGTCCTGCTCACCCCGCCTGCTCACCCCCGTCCTGCTCTCCCCCAGTCCGCCCCCCAGTCCTGCCTCTCCCCCCCATCAAGTCCTGCTCCCCCCCCCATCAAGTCCTGCTCCCCCCCCCCAGTCCTGCTCTCGCCCACTGCTCTCCCCCCCCATGGTCCCTGCTCTCCCCCCCCCCCATCAGTCCTGCTCCCCCCCCATCAAGTCCTGCTCCCCCCCGCCCCCCGCCCGTCCTGCTCCCCCCCAGGTCCTGCTCTCGCCCCCCCATCAAGGTCCTGCTCCCCCCCCCATCAAGTCCTCTGCTCCCCCCCCAGCTCCCTGCTCCACCCCCCCCAGTCCTGCTCTCGCTCCTCCCCCCCCCCATCCAAGTTCCTGCTTCCTCCCTCCCCCCCCAGTCCCTGCTCTCTCTCCCCCCCCCAGTCCTCTGCTCTTCCCCCCCCTCATCAAGTCCCTGCTCCCCCCATCAAGTCCTGCACACCCCCGTCCTTCTCCCCCCCCAGGTCCTGCTCTCCCCCCCAATCAAGTCATGCTACCGCCCCATCTCGTCCTGCTCCCCCCACCAGTCCTGCTCCCCCCCCAGTCCTGCTCTCCCCCCCCATCAAGTCCTGCTCCCCCCCCATCAGTCCTGCTCCCCCCCCCAGTCCTGCTCTCCCCCCCCCAGCAAGTCCTGCTCCCCCCCATCAAGTCCTGCTCCCCCACCCCGTCCTGCTCCCCCCCCAGGTCCTGCCTCTCCCCCCCATCAAGTCCTTGCTCCCCCCCCCATCAAGTCCTGCTCCCCCCCCCCAGTCCTGCTCCCCCCCAGTCCTGCTCTCCAATCCCCCCCATCAAGTCCTGCTCCCCCCCCCCCCAGTCCTGCTCTCCCCCCAGTCCTGCTCTCCCCCCCCATCCAGTCCGGCTCCCCCCCCATCAAGTCCTGCTCCCCCCCCGTCCTGCTCCCCCCCCAGGGTCCTGCGCTCTCCCCCCCATCAGTCCTGCTCCCCCCCATCAAGTCCTGCTCCCCCCCCAGTCCTGCTCCCCCCCCCAGTCCTGCTCTCCCCCCCCCCCATCAAGTCCTGCTCCCCCCCCAGTCCTGCTCTCCCCCCCATCAATCCTGCTCCCCCCCCGTCCTGCTCCCCCCCCCAGTCCTGCTCTCCCCCCCCATCAAGTCCTGCTCCCCCCCGGTCCTGCTCTCCCCCCCCATCAAGTCCTGCTCCCCCCCCCATCAAGTCCTGCTCCCCCCCCCAGTCCTGCTCTCCCCCCCCATCCAAGTCCTGCTCCCCCCCCATCAAGTCCTGCTCCCCCCCAGTCCTGCTCCCCCCCCATCAAGTCCTGCTCTCTCCCCCCCCATCAAGTCCTGCTCTCTCCCCCCCCCATTCCTGCTCCCCCCCATCAAGTTCTGCTCTCCCCCCATCACGTTCTGCTCCCTCCCTCCCTCCCTCCCCCCCCTGGGAAAATTAACTTTAAAAAAAAACCCAGCTTCTGCTGCTGCTGCCGCCGCTGCCGTGGCCGGCAATAGCAGCAATATCGCAAGTCCGCGGGCTCCGCTCCCCCCCCCCTCCCTCCCTTCCTGCTTGCCTGCCAGTTTCTCCTCTTCGGCTTCGCCTTTCAGAGCCGCGACGGGAGAGCTTCTCCCTCGCGACACTGTTCAGCCCGCTGGGGCAGATGGTAAATTTCCCATCGGCCCCAGCGGGCTGAACAGAGTCCGCGAGGGAGAAGCTCTCCCTTCGCGGCTCTGAAAGGCGAAGCCGAAGCGGAGAACTGGCAGGCAAGCAGGAAGGGAGGGAGGGAGGGAGGGAGGGGGGGGGAGCGGAGCCCGCGGGACTTGCGATATTGCTGCTATTGCCGGCCACGGCAGCGGCGGCAGCAGCAGCAGAAGCCGGGGTGTTTTTTTTTTCCCCCTATGCATCGCGGGCCGCACAAAGGTCTCTCGCGGGCCGCATGCGGCCCGCGGGCCGCGTGTTTGAGACCCCTGCTTTAAACCAAGCAACTTCTGCCAGTTACTGTGTTGCTGTTTAAACCTTCCCTGTACATGTATTTTCTTATCTCAGTGAAAACTCTTCCTCTTCAGTTGTCACTAAAGAGCATTCCATGGGTTCAGTGTTATCTGGTACATTAGAAATATCATTGGCATTAAAGGATAAACATTTGTACCCACGTTTTCTGTAGCAGCTGTCCTGCCGAGCTCACTCTGGTTAAGCACGTCAGCTACGTGACTGCTTCCGGCTCTAGGCTAAAACACTGCTGGGTATTAACCGTATACTCTGGATAATGGCTTGTACGAGCACCCCGTCCCTGTGTAAAGCTATGAGGTAACTGCCCATAAACACTGGTATTAGAATCAAACAGCTTGTGTCCTGCCTTGAATGGTTTAAAGGCTAATTCCTCTGATACAGCTGTGGGAGTTTCCAGTGCTGACAACGGCACTCAAGAGAAGTCTGAGCATTTAAAGTTTGCTAGCAGAATTATAAGGTAAGAGACCTTCCTTTCTCTTGTAACTGCCCGTACAAGGAACGAAGTTGTTTCCTTTTCCCTTTATCTCTGCTCTAGGCTGGCTTCTTCTATTAATCCTGGACTTAGCCCATTCGGGTGTAAAACAGAACCCTGTTCCACTTTGAATGCCTTGCTTCCTGCAACAGGATTCCTCCCTCTTCTCTTCTGGCTTTCACACACACACTCTGTGTTCAACAGCAGATCTCCACACGTACTCACATAGTCCTGAGACTCTTCAAGCTGTCCTCTGGTATATGTTGCTGACACTCTCTCTCATTTCCTTCCTTCCACCAACTTTGGTCCTGGAGATGAGATTGGCTTATAGTGTTTCTTTCTCTTTCCCTCCGTTCCCCACGACTGAGGTTGTTGCTTCCACCTCTGTCCGTGCTCACTCTCCCTCACTGCTTGTGAGTGTGCCTTATGTATCTGTCCCCGAGTTTCCACCCCTTCTCAGCTGATCCCTATCAGGTAAATCAACCTCCATTCTCATGCTGGCTGGGTGTGTCTTTTTACCCTTTTTCAACGTGTGCTGTGGTTGCTCATAGCAACTATTTGACATGTTTTTGTTTACCTCATCAGGTTCTGCCTGATTTTCTCCACTAATCTCCATTTCCTCTGGGTCCCCTGGGTTTACCTTGTGACAACACACAGGTCATGCGTGTCAGTGCAGTTCATCTTCCTTTTGCAGTGAGTACAGTTCTTAAAACCCGATTTGGGCATCTTGTAGTTGGTATCTTGTAGTTGTAGTGTAGTTGGTATCTTGAATATCTGTACAGAATTGAAGCTGGAGAGCAGATCCGTCTTGCTGGCAAGGCGGAAGAAAAAAGACTGGCCAGGCAGGGGTGAACAAGGATCGGTGAAGATGTGGGTCTACCCTGTACAATGCTCAAAAAAGGTTTTCTGAGCTCTGGAGAGCACTTCTCCGTACCCATGGGCGCCGCCCCGGAGGACGACACCAAGGTGTGGGGGGTGGGGGGGGCTGATGTAATCCTGCTTGTCCATTGGAGGAAATACCCTGCTATAAACGTCTACAACACCTGAGAGTGCACTGTGAAACTTTGTCCCACCCGGTAATCCTTTTCAACACCTATGAAGGACTACAGTTCCCAAGAATGCACTGTGACACTCCAACCCAAGCGTAATCCCTCTAGGAAGGATTATAGCTCCCAGAGTGCACAGTGACCATGTCACATGCAGTAATCCCTTTTAGGAAGAACGTACATCTCCCAGAGTGCAACTGTGATACTCCCCACAGTAATCCTCCTATGAAGGACTACAGCCTTTCCAGAGTGTGCACTGTGACACGCCTCACCAGGCACAGTAAATATCCCCTAGGAAGGATTACAGCTCTCCGAGTGCACTGTTGACCCATTCACATGCAGTAATCCCTTCTAGGAAGAAAACTACAGGCTCCCAGAGTGCACTGTGGCTACTCCCACACAGTAATCACTCCTATGAAGGACTACAGCTCCCAGAGTGCACTGTGACACTCTCACACAGTAATATCCACCTATGAAGGATTTACAGCTCCGGAGTGCACTGTGACATTCACATGCAGGTAATCCCTTCTAGGAAGAACTACAGCTCCCAGAGTGCACTGTGATACTACCACACAGTAATCACTCCTATGAAGGACTACAGCTCCCAGAGTGCACTGTGACACTCCCACACAGTAATATCCCCTAGGAAGGATTACAGCTCCCAGTGCACTGTGACATTCACATGCAGTAATCCCGTCTAGGAAGAACTACAGCTCCCAGAGTGCACTGTCACTACTCCACTCCCACCAGTAATCACTCACTATGAAAGGACTTACAGTCTTTCCAGAGTGCAACTGTGCCACTCCCACACAGTGATCCCTCCTAAGGGGGGGAAGGACAACAGCTCCCCAGAGTGCACTGTGACACGCCCACACAGTAACAACCCCCTAGTAAGGACTAGAGCTCCCAGAGGTGTACTGTGACAATTCCACACAGTAATCCATCCTAGTAATGGACTACAGCTCAGAGAGTGCACTGTACACCTCCCACACAGCTAATCCCTTCAATTAGGTACTACAGCTCCCAGAGTGCAACTGTGACACCTCCCACAGAGTAATACTATACTCCCTAGGAATGTGACTACAGTTCCCAGAGTGCAGTGACTCACTCACACCTTAATCTCCTCCTAGGAAGGAGTGACAACTTCCAGAGTGCACTGTGACACTCCCCACAGTAAATATCCCTTAGGAAGGATTACAGCTCCGAGTGCACTGTGTACCTTCAACATGCAGTAAATCCCTTCATAGGAAGAACTACAGCCTCCCAGAGTCGCACTGTGATACTACCACACATTAATCACTCCTATGAAGGACTACAGCTCCCAGAGTGCAACTGTGACACTCCCACACAGTAATACCCCTATTAATGATTACAGCTCCGAGTGCACTGTGACATTCACATGCAGTAATCCCGTCTAGGAAGAACTACAGCTCCCAGAGTGCACTGTCATACTCCCACACAGTAATCACTCCTATGAAGGACTACAGCTTCCAGAGTGCACTGTGACACTCCCACACAGTGATCCCTCCTAGGAAGGACAACAGCTCCCAGAGTGCACTGTGACACGTCCACACAGTAACACCCCCTAGTAAGGACTAGAGCTCCCAGAGTGTACTGTGACAATTCCACACAGTAATCCATCCTATGAATGGACTACAGCTCAGAGAGTGCACTGTACACTCCCCACCCAGCTAATCCCTTTACAAAGGAGGGACTACAGCTCCCGCAGAGTGCACATGAGACAGCTCCCACAGAGTAAGTACTCCCCTATGGAAGGACTACAGTTTCCCAGAGTGCAGATGCCTCACTCACACTTTAAGTCTCTCCTGAGGAAGGAGTACAACCTTTCCAGAGTGCACTGGTTACACTCCGCACACAGTAATATCCCTTAGGAAGGATTACAGCTCCGAGTGCACTGTGACATTCACATGCCGTAATCCTCTAGGAGAGAACTACAGCTCCCAGAGTGCACTGGGGTGGGGGATAGCTCTACCGGACCTGTTAATCACTCCTATTAAGGACTACAGCATCCCAGAGTGCAGGCGGGGTCAGTGACCACTCCACCACACATAAATATCCCCTAGGAAGGATGACAGCTCGCGAGTGCACTGTGACATTTCACATGCAGTAATCCCTTCCTTAGGAAGAACTACAGCTCCCAGAGTGGCACTGTCCATACTCCCACACAGTAATCACTCCTATGAAGGACTACATCGTCCCTGAGTGCACTGGCGACACTCCCACACAGTGATCCCTGCCTAGGAAGGACAACCAGCTCCCAGAGTGCACTGTGACACCTCAACACCGTAATACCCCCCCATAGTAAGGAGGCTAGAGCTCCCAGAGTGGTATTGTGGACAATCTCACACAGTAATCCATCCTAGAAGGACTAACAGCTCAGATAGTGCACTGTACACTCCGCACACAGCTAATCCCTTCAAGGAGGGACTACAGCTCACCATAGTTGCACTGTGACACTCCCACAGAAGTAATACTCCCTAGGCAGGACTACAGTTCCCAGAGTGCAGTGACTCCACATCACACATTAATCTCTCCTAGGAAGGGAGTACAACTTTCAGAGTGCATGTGATACTCCCCACACAGTATATCCCTCCTAATTTTTAATTTATTTATTTTAATTTATTTATTTTACAATTTCCTTATAATCGTCACTATTGCAATCAGCGCGGTTTAACATGTAACAAAAAACATCCTACAAAAATGCATATGTCCTGGTCATTACATTTGAAACAGTGAGTGGGATTTGGAGAACCAAGTATCCACTATATAAAGGAACTAAGGAGGACTACAGCTCCCTGAGGTGCACTATGACCATGCCCATATAGGGGACGAAATACAGTAATACCCCCTTAGGGAAGGAAAAGAGGCTCCCAACTTGCATTGTGACACTCCCACACAGTAACTAAGTTTAAGTTTAAGTTTAAGTTTAATTCATTTGATAAAAAACCACCTTTAAAAACAATCAAGGCGGTGTACAATAATAAAACACATAAAAGGTCATACATACATAAATCACACGATGCATAATACGACAATACATAATACATAAAAACTGTTGCCAATAGTAAAATACATACAAAGGTCATAAAATACATAAATCACAGAATGCATATAAACAATACATACTAGCATAACTAAACTGGTGGCCAAGGCCAGAAAAGAAAAAAAGAAATGTACATATTTTATAAGGACAGAAGATCGAGAGCATGGGAACACAGGACAGGAGACAAAAGGCAGATAGGTACAGTAGAAAAGGGACTCACTACACAATGGGGAGGGAACATTAAAGGCTATGGAGAAGAGATGGGTTTTGAGATTTTGTTTTAAAGATAGTGAAGTGTGATTCCAGACGGAGGGAAGAAGGGAGGGAGTTCCAGTGTGCGGGGCCAGCGAAGTAAAATGCAGATAATCGTTGTGCATTGGAGGTGGGCGTGGGAAGGTGGAGGGAAGAGCAAGACGGTTAAGGTGGAAAGAACGGGGTGTGGTAACCGAGGGGAATGGAAGGATAGAAGGTCGGACAAGTAGGATGGAGTAACCAGTGTGATAACCTTGTGAAGGAGGGTCAGTAGCTTAAACTGTTGAAACGAAAAGAAACAGGCAGCCAGTGAAGATTAAAAAGCAAGGGAGTAACGTGATTCCTCGAGAGTGGAGCATGTTGACAAGACGTTGCAGCAGTGTTCTGGTATCCTTTGAAGCCTCACCACCTGATTCTTACGTAAGGAACGCGATAAGAGTGCATTGGAAAAGGTCCCACCTGTGACATTGACTAAGGATAACACCTGTGTTTGACAGAGCAGAGGAAGAGAGAACGGGACGAATTGAACGAATTTGTCGGAGAAAGAAAAAAGTAAGTTTTGGTGATATGAGAAAGAGAAATATGGTAAATGATGTACCGAAAGGAACAGAATCTGAGTCAAGTGAACACCTATATACCGAAATGTAGAGAAAACCAACTGGTGACAGGGGAGTTGGAAAAAGAAGGGGCCAAAGGTGGTGGGGGAGGTGAGGGGGGTCATCATACGTAAACCCAGATGGGCAAGAGTCTTAGTACGATTACGATGGATGACAATTAAGTGGATAAGCCCAGTTTGGCAAGGCAGAGGAGAAGACAGGAAGGTTCAGAGGATGGTGAGGTCAGGACAGGAAGGGGGGGTGTGATGGAGTAGTAGGATATCATCGGCGTAGAAGAAAGCTGAAAGACCTGACTGGTTGGATAAGAAGAGGCTAAAGGGGCAAGAAAAGAGATTGGGAAGAAGAAGGGGTGGGCAAGAACTGTGAACCCTGTGGAACCCCACCAGGACAGGTGCTGTGGATGGAGGGGCGGAGGGGGGAGAAGCGTAGACGAAGAAGAAAGAAGAAGAAAGGACTGGTGGCAGGAGACGTTCAGAAGAGAGAAAAGAGTTAAACCCAATGGTGAACAGTGCTACAAACGGCCAAGGCCTTCCCGGAGCCGGGTTGAAGATAGCAGAGTGATCAACTAAAATCAAACGGCACTGGCGGAAAGATCCAAGGCAACTCGCCACCCCGAAAATGTCACCGTCGCTCGTGGGCTACGTGAAGATGCCATTCGTGAACAGAAGCCACGAGAACGGTGTCGACCACGGTGCCCAGAAGACGAAAACCTGAATTGACGGGGGTGAAGAAAATTAATAGAATCAAGCATGGTGGGGAAAGTTGTGCAAAAACGAACTTCTCTAGGAGCTTAGATAAGGCAAGGGGAGATTCGAGCACAGGACTCTGTTAGATGATAGAGAAGGGTCAGGGCAGGGATTTTTCAAGAGGGGACGAACCAATGCGTGCTTCCATGATGGTTAATGAAGGAGTCCCCTTTCTTCTGGGGGGGGGGGGGGGGGGGGGGGGGGGGGTGGGGGGGGGGGGGGAAAAACGGTAGCTGGAGAAAAGTCCCCGTGGAAAAGCCTAGAATTAAACAGTTGTGAGGATAAAAGTAATGACAACGCCAGGGAGGGAGTGAGGGAGCCAAGAAGAAGGGAAATAGGATCCAGCGGGCAGGAAGGTCCTTTCGAGAAGAGGAGATCAGATGATGAAGTTGCAGGTGCAGTAATGGGTGAGAAAGTGGCCGCCAAAATGAGAACGCGGAGAGAACCGGCGTAGGTGAAGGAAGAGGAGGGGGAGAGCGTGATTAGGAAGAAGGCGACAGGAAGGCAAAGAGTCTCTCAAAGGCCGCAACCTTCGAGGTGACCAAAGCGGCCAGTTTGAGTCGGTGAAGGAATAGGACTGGGCAGATGGAATTGATGCGGTAGTGTTAGAGAGATTAAGGGAGGCGGAAAGGTGAATTATAAATGACGTTTATAGTTTGGGTTGGGGGCGGGCGTGCAAGATGGGGCATTAGAAAAAGGAACTCTCGTTTGGCAGTGTGAATTTGAGTGCGGTAGAAAGAGTGTGATGGGTTTTAAATATGGATAGATTGGCGGGGAAGGATCCTTGCGCCAAAGTCTCTCGTTTTAAGAGAAGAGAGCCCTTCGAAGGTGTCTGCGGAAGCGCCGCAGACCACCATGGAACCAGGTGCGACAGGGAACGCCGACGGTAATGACAAGGACGTAAAGGGGCTAAAAGGTCAAGTGTAGCAGGTACGAGAAGAGGACCACCAGAGAGCAGCTTGAGAATTAGGTGAGAGGAGTGAAAAATCGTTCGGCAGAAGCTCAGAGGCAGGAGGAAACCTTTTGTAATGTGAGAGGGGTTAGGGCACTGAAAGACGCTTTGGGGAAGATGGAGAGGAGGAGACTGGAACCGGAGAAGGAGAAACTGCTATGAAGGAGCAGGACAGGGTGAGATTAGAAATGGTCCGTCCATGGGGAGAGGTGTGGCAGTTAGAGCTGATAAAGTTAGGGATGAAGAAGCGGGGGATAGAACAAATCAATGGTGTGACCCAGCTTGGTGGGTGGGAATAGTGACATACTGAGCTAGGGAAAGATCCTGGAGAAATGATAGAAAAGAAAGCTCTCGTTGATGGAGGGGGAATCCATGTGAAGATTAAAGTCGCCTGCTATGATTAAGTGAGGATAAGCTAACGAAACATCCGTGATTGTCATCAGGAGAGCGTCCCATAATGGAAGACCGAAGAGCAGGAGGGTCATAGATAAGGAAGAAGATGAATAGAGGGAGAAGTATGGAGGCAAAGAAGAAGAGCCTCAGTATAGTGCAAAGCACTTTTCTACTCCCTAGGAAGAACATACAGCTCCCAGAGTGCACTTGACACTCCGCCACGCAGTAATCCCTCCTAGGCAGGACTATAGCGTTCCAGAGTGCCTGTTACCTTCACCTGGCAGTAATCCCTTCTAGGAAGAACTTACCAGCTCCCAGAGTGTACTGTAACACTCCCACACAAATAATACCCCTTAGTAAGTACTACAGCTCCCAGAGTGCACTATGGGCACTGCCCAGAGTAATACTCCCTAGGAAGGACTACAGCTCCCACAGTTGTACCTGGGGCACTCCCACACAGTAATCCATTCTAGGAAGGACACAAGCTCCCAGAGTGCACTCTGACATTCCCACACAATAATTCCTCCAAGGAATGATTTCAGCTCCCAGCGTGCAACTGTGACACTCCCACACAATAATCCTCCTCCTAGGAAAGGACTGTAGGTATTATTGTAGCACACAGAAAAATAAGCTATATCTCTTAGTTATGTCGCAGGGTAAATTAGCTACTAATACCCCGCCTTAGTTCTATGAGTTTTTGGCTGCTAATGATGCTTTGAACGAAGTCTCGTCCTGTGTCATATATAAATATATTTATGTTTATTATGAACAGCAAGGTATGAAAAATATACAGAATCATCCAGCTAAAGAGAGAGATAGATAATTAAAACCCTAGGTATTCAGATTGTTGCGACACAGAATTACAGTTAGACTCAAAGTGATAAATCACTGATTAGTAACATAGCAACATAGTAAATGACGGCAGTTAAAGACAAGTATGGTCCATCTACGTCCTACCCAGTAATATGAACAAGAGTTATGGTGCACCTGCTTGCTCTGTACAGGAAACAGCCTCCACCCCCCCCCCCATGGTCTGTGTTTAGGGGTGAACCCTCCACTCCAGGTAGGACGACCCCTAAAATTTTGTTTTTTGTGTTGAGAATTTAGATGGTTCAATTTTATTTTTTGATTTTATTCCTTTTGGCTGTAAAGGATCCACTGTTGTCCTGTCCCCATGCCATTTTGAAATTTCCGTCACTTTGGTTTGCCCCCCACCACTTCCCTCGTGAGGTCATTCCAAAGGCAATCCACCACCCTTCCAGTGAAAAAGTATTTCCTGACATTGCCTTTCAATTTACGCACCTTGCAACTTTCCTGTTATGCACCTCTAGTGTTTTCAGCTTCCCCGTCTATGGAAGTAGGTTTGTTTGTTCTTATTATTTCCGCTTTTAAGTATTTAAACGTCTGAATCATATCTCCCCCTGTCCCTCCTCTCGCTCCAAAGTGTAACATATTTAGGTCTTGCAGTCTCTTCTCATAAGGCTTCTGGACGCAGGCTCCAAATCCTTTTGGTTCACCTTCCTCTGAACAGTTTCCAGTCTTGTTCACATCTTTTGCAAGATATGGTCTCCAAAACTGAACACAGTATTCCAAGTGAGGCCTCACCAGCGACCTGTACAGTGGCATAAGTACCTCTTCCTTTCTGCTGGTGATTCCTTTTTGAATGCAGCCCAACATCCTCCTGGCTTTTGCCACCGCCTTGTCGCACTGTTTTGCCATCTTGAGATCTTCAGAAATAATCACACCAAGGTCTTTCTCCTGATCCATGCACACCAACCTCTCACCCCCTATCGCATAAATTTCCTTTGGATTTCTGCTACCCAAGTGCATGACACTGCACTTCTTTGCATTAAATCTTAATTGCCAAGCATTAGACCATTCTTCCAGCTTTTGTAGATCTTTCCTCATGTTAACCACTCCCTTGGGGGAGTCCACTCTGTTACAAATTTTTGTGTCGTCTGCAAAAAGATAGACTTTTCCATTCGGTCCTTCAGCAATATTTGCTCACAAATACATTGATCAGTGCCGGGCCCAGGACGCGATCCCTGGGGCACCCCGCTAATCAACTTTCCTTCATCTGAGTAGGCTCCATTTACCAGGACCTTCTGGTCTGTCCAGTCAACCAATTTCTGATCCAATTTATCATCCTTAGGATCCGTCCCCAAGCTACTTAGTTTATTGATAAGCCTCCTATGAGGAACCGTCTCAAAGGCATTTGCTGAAATCCAGGTAGATGACATCCATTGCATTCCCTGATCCAGTTCCCTGGTCACCCGGAAAGGGGGTGGCATTGAAGAACTTCAATCAGATTTGTTTGGCAGGATCGTCCTTCAGCAAAACCATGTTGCCTTGGGTCTTTGCATCCTGTTGGTTTTGAGAAAGTTCAACTATTCGCTCTTTCAGGAGCGCCTCAATT
>CM066031.1:51289122-51463799 GCA_033557465.1 Ichthyophis bannanicus
GCATGCTTGAAAACAGAAGGAAAGGTTGCAGTGGAGAGAGAGAGAGAGCTAAGGATGTGGTTGGGTAAGGGGTCAGAAGAGCAGGTAGTAGGTTTGGAGGAAGAGAGAAGGATTGTGAACAATTGCAAGAAGGCTTTAATAAAATTGTAAGACTGGAGGGTCAAATGGCAGATGAAATTTGAATGTGGACAAGTGCAAAGTTATGCAATCTAAGGGAAATAAAAACCCAAATTTTTGCTATGGCTACTGTTCACGCTTGCCAACCGCTCGCCTCAAAAGCTAAAAGAGGGCGTTGTGTGTTGGTTATTTTTATGAGGAAACTTTTTGGCTGTCTGCTTTTTTAGCCTTTTTCAAACTATTTCCAGTAGTGCCTTGCTGGGAGGAAGGTAGTCTTTGCTTGGCTGTATATGTGTGCATCAGGACCAAAAAGCTGTAGTTAGGCTTCCAAGGGGTTAAGGCAAATGACAGAGAATGGTTATTGTTACAAATGGTTCGTTCTCACCATGTCCGGGCAGTTAGTGGGAGAGCAGGGACAGGGGAAAGGCCGGCCAGCCAGAACAGAAATTAAAAGCGGCGTCGTCCCTTCGCATCCAGGAGGAGCTGCTTCGCTGCCGCCGAGAGACCACTAAACTCCCCCCACTGCCCCACTGTTCTTGCTCCTGGCCCCAACTACGGGCAGGGGGGACGGGGAGAGCAGGGGAAAAAGGGCGGCCCGCCAGGAATCAGAATAAAAAGCGGCGTCCCTCGCCTCCGGAGGGAGCCGCAGCCGCTGCTGCCGCCCGAGAAGGAGGACCAACTCCCCCCACTGTGCTCCTGCCCAATCCGGGGCAGTGGGTGAGACGAGCAGAGGGAAAGGCGGGCCCGCCAGAATTAAAAGCGGCGTCCCTCGCCTCCGGAGGGAGCCGCTGCTGCCGCGAGAACGAGAGACCAAACCTCCCCCAACTGTGCTCCTCTGCCCAATCCGGGCAGTGGGGGAGAGCGCAGGGGGAAGGAAAAGGCGGGCCCGCCAGAATTAAAAGCGGGCGTCCATCGCCTCCGGAGGGAGCCAGCGCTGCTGCCGCCCGAGAGAGACCAACTTCCCCCCACTGTGCTCTGACCAATACGGGCAGTTGGAGAGCAGGTGGAACAGGCGGCCCGCCCAGAATAAAAAAAAAAAAAGCCGGTTGTCGCCTCGCGGGCGCAACCCCGAGCGCTGGCGGAGGGCCCGCGCCTGAGGGAACCTCCGCCAAGAGGGCCCTTTGGCGTGGCCCTTTAGGCGCGGCACAGAAAAGACGCACAAAAAACAGCAACACACCAACCAACATACCCCTCCCTCCCCGAAAAGGACACGGCTATGTCCAACAGACCCCCCCACCACCGAATTGAAAGATCAACGACCACAACGACTCTGCCTCGCCACAGGAAAAAACCCCACCACTCCGGAAACCCCAGGCGAGAGGCCCGAAAGCCAAGCAGCAAGAAACAACCAAACAAAGAAACACAGCGCCGACGGGCCCATCCACAGGAGAACACAGCAAGGAGCAGGACCGAGGCGAAATGGACGGGGCAGAAACCGCAAGTAGAATCTCTCACAGCTAACATCACACATTCCTCCACACCCAAGCTCGCACTTAAGCTTCCCACTACACACCAGCCGCAACAGTATCCGGGGCCCTTGCCGTCCACGGGACAGGCCCCGCACCCAAGGACACCCTACGCAGGATCCCGGCTCGCACGCCCTCCACGGGACACAGGGCTCCCTCCACGTGGACAGGCCAGGCTCGGTGGCACCGCGAACCACGAGACAATCGCCCACACACCGCAGATCCGGGCTCGCCCTCACAATCCTGGGAGAAAAGAGTACTCCCGGAGACACGCACCAAGGACAACCCTATAGCGAGCAGAACGCACCCGCACGCCTCACCGAGCACCCTCGTTATATGTATGAATGACCCACGCGCGCGCACAGGCTCACTCCACGGGACAGGCTCCCGCACCAAGACACCCTTACGAAGAGATGTCCGGCTCGCCCTCCACGGGACAGGACTCACATCCACGGGACAGGCTCTCTCTCCCGCACCAGAAGACACCCTACGCAAGATCAGGCTCGCCCTCCACGGGACCAGGCTCACCATCCACGGGTTACAGGCTTCCCGCACCAAGACACGCCCTTTTTTAAACAGGACCCGGTCTTCTCCCTCCACGAGGAACAAGGACTATCACACTACTCTACCAGTCTCCTCTCCAAACAGCCAACAAGACCGAAGAACTTAAAGGGGGGGAAACACAGGCAGCACCTTAACAGAAACTGAATCACCAAAAAACCAACATGCACCCCACTACCCCCAACATACCTCCTCTCCACCTCTACTTTAACTAGTTACACACACTCCTCCCACCAAACCACAGTTTTATTTTTTAGACCCTCCACCACCCACAAGGCCAAACACAACCATGGCACCCACCAACACTTGTTTTGCCATATTTATGTAACCACAGCACACAATACAATTTAGAGACCACTCGGAACCTCCCAGGCAAAGCAAACCAAAAAACCGGACACAAATTGGCAAATTTTCTCCACAACACCCTGCACAAAAGGACAGCACTCCATGTTAACAGCAACGCTCATCAACAAAAAGGGACAAAACAACGACTCAGAGCTCATAAATGCCAGAGATCTTTAGTCTGCATACAAGATACACACGCTTGTGTTAGACCACCATTGAAAGAGCGGACAGCCCGGACCATAATATGCATCACAGAGAACTATGGCTCAACCCGACCTGGACAATGTGTCTACTCAAGACCAACTAGTACCAAAAACTATTCAGGCGTACACCCCCCCCACACTGCCCGCCGTGATCGCAACCACAGGCGTGGCGTAGGAGGAGTCCTGATAATTATGGCAAAGTAAACAAAACTGACACCCCAGATTTATAAGGACACAGAGCCTCACCCCCCCACGATTTCTTTTTACACCGCAATGTTAAACACAATTAGCATCAAGAAACCAAGGAAACATTGGCAATCTGCCTTGACATACAAGAGCACCCAGAGCTCCACCCGACGAACTGGACCTTCACACTCGAAGAAGCCGTGTGCCATAACAAACAAATCATGTAACCAAGACGCTGGCTGATTGTTTTTTTTTTGAGACTTCAACCTAAAGTCCACTGACAATGTCACCAAGATTTTTTTTTGCAGAGGCCTTCCTGCAAGAAATGTCCTCACTACAATTTCATCAAACAAATCCATCAATGCTCCAAACACCACAGACATGGATCATCTCCAGACCTCATATTCGCCATCCAATTGACCCTAACATCAAGAGGACCTGATTTCTCCACCAACCATTACCACCAGTGCCATGGTCTGACCACTCTAACTTAATAGAGGATTTTTTTTTTAAAAGGCTGCAGGTCACAAGAGGACCAGACAAAAAACGAAAGAGCAAAAAAAACAACCTCACACACACAAAGGACGATTCAAGTGTTCGACAAGGACGAATTTCATACAGGACACAATACAACACGCTGAACAGTTTACCTACGGACGACCTGGAGGAACAAAGTTTCCAGCTGGAACAAGCATTTTGTAGTCCAACGCCGCCAAATCCACCCGATTGGCTGGGACCAGTGAAACAATATCACACACAACAGAGAGACAAAAACAACAACCATGGTACTCGGAGCAAAAAAAATGACGACAGGAGAAGAGGGTGAACCTCAAGGAAGATTGAACGGAGGAATGCGCAGAAAAAAAACCAAACAACTGGCCGACCAGCAAGCTTTATACTAACGAAGCAAAAAGCAATGACAAATGAACCACATCAACCAATCAAAGACCGGGAATTCAACACAAAACATGATAAATACGCTCCATCACACAACACCCAGAGAGCTTTTCGGAAAATAGTAAAAATCCTCACAAAAGAGCAAACAACAGAAGGGGGAAGCACAAATTGATCCACAGAAATTCGCCGACCACATCAAAGACAAATTTCACTCCACAGAACAAACAACGCATAGTAGAACCACAAGGACGGATGTACACTCCAAAACCTGGGGCACATTCTCCTCACCCTCCACAGAACAGATATCACACATCATCTCTACAATCAACACAAGCACCGCTCTACAGACCCATGCCCAGTGTCAGGGGTCAAAGCCAACAAATCAAGTCTCATCCCCACCATACATAAAATGGTACACAACTCACTCACTCAAGGACTCATGCCAAAGCAACTAAAACTTGCCTCAGTGAGACCAATCACAAAAAAAAAACAACTCTCGACAAAGAGACCCAGCAGCATACCGACCAATCTCCAGCATACCCTTCCTCGCAAAAGTCATCGAAAAAACGGTTCAACTACAACTTCAGGATCACATCGACAAACACGAAACACTCGACGACAACCAACACGGATTTCGTCCCAACCACGGTGTCGAAACGCTACTGAGCGACCACATCGACAGCATCCTTAGAATAATTGACAACACCAGGAACGGAAGCATAATGATATTCATCGACGTCGCCTCAGCCTTCGACACAGTGGACCACAACACGCTCCTGGAAAGACTACAGAAACACTGGTATACACGGTATCACACTGAAATGGTTCCACTCATACTTAACCGAAAGACAGCTACAGGTCAAGGTGGGACACATCACATCCCGACCCATCAAAGTCCGTCAAGGAGTACCTCAAGGTTCTGCGCTCTCAGCACTCCTATTTAACATCTACATCAAACCAATATGCAACATCATGAAAGAGAACAACATTCAATACACGATCTATGCAGGACGACATCATGATAGACACCCCGATATCAATCGACAACCCGGACTTCTCTAAGATAACAGACTGCCTTACACAAATGACCAGTTGGTGTCAAAACTACAACAAGACTGAAGCTTTAATCATCATCCGGAACCAAAGCTTCATACACCCACCAACTATAAAGCTACAACACCTTACTAGACCCAGACGGTCAGAAGTGAGATCCCTCGGGGTTACGCTGGACAATACACTCAATCTCCAGACACACATCCCCACAACAATCCTCAAAGCCCACTCCAAGATGCGAATCATCAGGAGCCTGAAACCTCAACTCGCCCCGGAACACTACCGTACCGTCGGTCAAGCACTGATAACCCCTCTAACTGGACTTCTGCAATCCGATATACCTTGGACTACCGAAACAAGCCATCAAACCACTCCAACTGGCACAAAACACCGCAGCACGAATGATATCCAGAACTGCAAGACAGGAGCACATCACACCCACCTTAAAGGACTTACACTGGCTGCCAATCGATGCACGCATCAGATACAAAACTATCATAAACCTATTTAAGATAAAACAGCAAACATCAGCCAACAGCCTGCACACCCTCATACAACCAGACACCAGCACACGTCTAGAAGAAAAAAAACATAAAACCCAAGTCAGCACCCCAAGTGAATACAAACACACACGCAAGGACACAACAGGACGAGCACTCTCCAAGGCTGCTCCAACAATATGGAACAAAATACGGACGATTTGAGAGCAACTACAGACCTCAAGGACTCAGAAAACAGCTGATAACCATGCTGTTCATAGAACACTATGGACTAATCACATATAGTAAGTAACTGTATAGCAGCACACGTTACCGCCTACCACTATATGTATATAAAATGTTTTTAGCACCTCTGTATATAGCCCACATTGTACATAGCTCAAACCAATCTAGCTCACAATACAAACACACACCCAACTAAATTTCCACCCTCACTGCATGTATAATCACACTCACACTTAACCAGATGTTTTGCTGTGATACCACCCTTGATTATTATGATAAGGCGGTTTTTAGGACAATACTGTTAAATAAATACAATAAATAAAATAAATAAATGTGTATCAGGATATTGGTTCAGGTCTACTGTGAAACAGGAGTCCTTCCCCAAAAAAGCAAAACATCAACACACAAAAATGTACATGTTTAAAGGTTTTTCCATTATTGCAGGATATAACAGTCTTTTTCTAACAGAAATGGATAATTCACTTTCTTTGTAACCTTGCTGGCCAAAAGCACACCAAAAAAGAAAAAAAAACAAATTTGCATTCAGCTGTCGGTCTGTGATGGTTATTAGCTTCTCTTCAGCTGCATAAAGCCCTTCAAACAAAAGATACAATTCATGTGGGCACCCAAGGAAAGCTCTGGGTACAAAAGCTACTTGGTTACCCCAATGTTCCTTGTTCCTGCAGACAGGTGTCTTAACCAAGCTTTCCACAGCTTCCAGGGCCTTCCTCCTTATATCCTTGTGGACCTTTCCCTTTATCAACAAGAGGGACATTAGAGGTCCTACCAGCTTGTGGACTATGGGTTCCCTTCCCTGGTTAATACTCTCTCTCAGATGTTGGCTTGTTTTCTCCCTGTTCCTCAGGTTTTATAAGCCCTTGTCACCGTCGAACCCCCGAACCAGTCGCATAGGGAATCTTCTTCCCCATTTAAGCTCTTCCCTCAAGGGCTCTCCCTAGGTACCCACTGATTATCTCGAAGTGTCCTCTACGACAACTCCTCCTTGTCCCTGTACAGTCACAGATCAGCTGTACCAGGCCTACTCCAGGCGGAATTCCTGGGAGTCTCCCCTGTTCCTGGCTTAAAAACCTTCTGGGCAGATTGTGCTATATTTCCACTTAGCACTCTCCTCTCTTGGCAGCTACTGCTCTGGACACCGGTTCACAGCTTTGCCAGCTTGCAAGCAGCTACCCTGCCTTGGCCTGTGGCGTTTGGCTTCTGTCGCTTCTCTTTCTCCCCTGCTGCTTTTTCTATACAACACTCTTCTCTTACTCTCACGATGCTGGCTTCAGTTTATACTTCCAGGGCTCTTCTCTTCCACCCCTCCCCCTAGGCCAGGTGATGGCAATCAGTCTGACCTTTGTGCACTCTGCATACTTGGAGCACTCCTCCCCTGCCTAATGGGGGATCTGAGGCTCTGTATCCTGCTCCCGTTCCTTCCACTAGGGGGAGCATGGAATGTGGGCCATGTGGAAGTTTTCTGATTCTTAAGCTGTGTTTTGTGTCTGTCCTATCCTGCCTTGGTGAAAAAGGGGGGGGCCCTTTACTAGGGTGAATTCCCTGTCTCTTTGGTCTCCCTCATACTCTGGATAGGCCTCCTTGCCACACGACACGATGTAAGGTTCCATATTAGGAACCATGACCCAGGAAAATGATTTAGGCGTCATTGTGGATAACAAGTTAACTTGAAACCTTCTGCCCCTTTCCAAATCCAGGCTGAAAACTCACCTCTTAGCTGCTGCTTTGGATCCTGACTCACCTGATCATCTTGTTTCTTTACCATTCCCCCTAGATGTATCCCTGTCTACACCTTCTGCGTTGTCTGTCTTGACTAGATTGTAAGTTTGATGAGCAGGGTATCTTACATATCTGTACAGCACTGCGTATGTCTTGTAGCGCTATATGAATGCTTAGTAGTAGTAGTACCCAAAGTGCAGTGGTGGCAAAGAAAACAAATAGAATGCTAGGAATCATAAGGAAAGGAATGGAGAATAAACTAGTGGATATTCTAATGCCTCTGTATTGCTCCATGGTGAGACCACGCCTTGAATATTGTGTGCAATCCTGGTTGCCTTATCTTGAAAAGGTTTTAGCGGAATTAGAAAAAGGTACAAGAGAAGAGCCACCAAATGGTAAAGGGGATGAAAAAATAACTTATGAGAAGAGGCTAAAAAAGGTTAGGGCTCTACAAGTGACTGCTGAGGGGAGCATATGATAGAAGTCTATAATGAATGAATGGGTGGAATGGGTAAACGCAAAATTGCTCATGCCATCAATATTTAGAAAGACTATGGGACATTTATTTATTTAACAGTATTTCTAAACCGCCTTATCTTAATAATCAAGGTGGTATCACAGCAAACAATCAGGTCAAGGTGAGTGTGGTATACATGCAGTGGGGGGAAATTGAGTTGTGTGTTGTGTTGTGTGCTAGATTGGTGTGAGCTATTTACAGAGTGGGCTATATACAGCAATGGCTATATACATGCAATGAAGTACAGTATAACCCATGTAAGACTAATAACAGAAAACATTTTTCACTCAATAAGTAATCAAACTCTGGAATTTGTACCGGAGGATGTAGTAAAAGCTGTTAGTGTAGCTGCGTCTAAAAAAAAAAAAAGGTTTGGACAAGTTCCTGGAGGAAACGGTCTATAAACCATTATTAAAGGGGACAGGGGAAATCGCTGCTTGTCCCAAGGTAGCAGCAGATACGCAGGCAATAAATAAAGCCAGGAGTCGTTTCAAGGATCCAAGCCAGTTTAATGTGCACATGGCTCCAGCAATAATCAAATTCAAAATGGCTGAGCAATGGTTTCTAGCAAAACAACAGCTTTTATAGCGTTCTTCTCCATTCTAGGTATAGAGAAACTTTTCATTGGTCCCAGTACCCCTCTCACCCATCTATTGGTCCCGGTACTGATATGGCCTACCCAATAGGGACTATGGTCTGGGCCCAGCACCTGGTTGCCCCCCTTCTAGTCCCAATTACAATGGTCAGTGTCTCCAACTTGTTACCTCTCTCCTCCAAGGTCGCTGAGCTAGTTAAAACAGATGGGAAGCAGAGGCACTGTGACCTTGCTCTCTGCAGAGATAATTAATTCCATAGAAGCATAGCACACCTTATCAGTACCAATAAAACTTGTTTTTCTTCAATATTCCAAGTTTCGTTTATGCTTAGCTATGTTTCAGTTAAACTGAGTTAAGTTTCGATTCTTATAGCTACAGTATTCACAAGTGGGGGTTGGGACTCAGGCCTACTTATAGGCCTTTCACAATAGTAAACCATACTAGGCCATAGCCTACCATATTCCGAGGCCATAGCCTACCACATTCCCCCCTTTGATTATTCTCACCCGCAAGTGAGAAAGGGTGAGAATCAAATCACATAATACTAGGTAAAGGTTCACTCTGTGGTATAGGGTAGTAAGTTAACATAGCTAGCAATCTTTGCTAGCTGTCTTACGCTCTACAGTGTTATTAATAACTGAAGTGATCATTTCCAAGCAAAAAGACAAGAAACAAGGGAGAACCAAGCAGATAGTCAAAGTCCATAGGTTGGCAAGAGTGGGACAAAGAACTAAAGGATTAGAAGGTTCAGTTGCATCTTTGTTGTGCTGTCGTAAAGCTTCTGGATTTAGCCAGACCAGCTGTCCATCCTTCGTAGTAGATTGTGGTCCAGTATGAACAAAACACAAACTGTCAACAATGGGGTGGGCCAATACCCACTCACTAGAAGTATTATTTAAATCAGTCTGATTGTAGAGGATATAATAGTTCAGTTCTTGCGTCTCCAACGTCCACAGATCTCCCATCTAATTTCCTCCACAAAAGAAACAGAAAGAAGTGTGGGAAAAAACTAGATGCTATTGCTCCAGCCAAGTTTCAATAAACAAGTTCTGGTGGTGGTTTTATGAATTGCAACGGTGGCTTGCATAGCCTTGTAGAAAGTCAAGATCTAGAACAACTTTATTATCGGAGATTATACCAATTCAAGTATAGGAAGAATGATAAAACAAGGTATGATTGACATTCGGTCAAGTTAATGTTGTACTTATACAGTCTGCCCAGGGAGATAAGGCAAAAGTCATTTCAAAGCACTCCAAGGCTGCTATCACGATGAAACAGTAGAGAATCATGATGAAAGTTCTCTGAAGAATTAGTGCAAGTCTTTGAAAAACCAGTGCAATCTGTTGATAATTCTTGACCACGAAGTCTTCTTCTTTACTGTACGTTGACATGTTTTGCTCTCAGTAGCATGCAACAGGTGTAGCGTTGATTGTAGATCCTCAAGCTTCCGCTGTACATGACCTTACCAATTTCATTGGTAGGAGTGTAGAGCTGTAGATTCCAGCGTATTTCAATAAACACAGTCCTTTTAGTTTGCACTGTCCTTGATCAAAATGGCACAAAGATTTTCAAATAATATAGTTCATAATACAGTCTCTTTCTGTTGATGATAATCTCTTCAGAATAAACAAATAGTCTCTTGAGATTCAGGAGTTCTATATTAGCACAGTCTCTCTTTTTGTTTTTAAAACTTCCTGAATTTTTTAAATTTGCTTGTCTTTGCAAAAGTTAGCTGCAATGGAACTTCTGGATCTGTTCTGATGTTTCACTGTCTGGCTCTGGAGCTGCTGCTGATTTCACTCTGCTGTGATGAATCCAGGGTTCGAGTTCTGCAATTTTCACTGCTGTAGGGTTAACAAGATAACAACATAAGGTCCCTTCTAATGCCCCGGTGTCAACGGTGTCTTTCTCCACTCTTTGATTCACACCGAGACTCCAGGCTTGAAAGGGTGCAGGCAAATTGATGGGTAATCCGATTTTGTAACCCAGGTATGAAGACTCTGCAAAACAGAACTTAAAACCAATAGTTTATGTCTAATAATTTCAGATCCTATCTGTCTCATATCTCCCTTATTTCCTATACAATAGGCAGGGGTTGCGCATACAGAATTTCAAAAGGGAAAACTCTAAAGACTTAGCAGGGGCTAAGTATATCCTAAGAGGGCTATAGGAAGAACCTAGGGCCACTTCAGGTAAACCTCTTGGCAAAGTTTAGACAACTGAGATTTCAGGGTTCTATTCATACATTCTACTTTTCCTAAATTCTGAGATCTATAGGCAGTATGTATCTGTTAATATCAATCTCGTGGGGCTATACTTAATGGGACTTGCTTCCTAAGGTTATCCATCCTCATTCTTTGTACAGGGGCCCATATGCATGCAAGGTTGTAAGGCAGTGACTTGAAATCTGGGTACACATTTAGACAGTGGGCCTTTTCATATTGTTAGTGCTCTAGTGAGGACTATCAGGTCAGCTTTTTGTGGTCAAGTTTCTAGGGCCAGGGCTGAGGATCAAACTACCAAATCAGGGGTCACCACTGCATATCTAGCACAAACAATGTCCATTGATGAGGAAACTGCCTTCAGCCACAAAGAAAGTCTGTTCAGAGAGACATCAGTCAAATCCAGGCGGCTTGAGAATACAGTGTCCATAATTTCTAAACAGTCATGATCAGGGGATTAAGGACCAACTGATAACAACATAGCAGGATTGAAAGCTTAACTGACCCTTTCAGTTGTATCTGGGGTTTTCACACATACATACTCTAATACTTCAACATTCATAGATTTGTTAGCTAGTAGTTTCCTTTGTATTTCATATTGGTTAGAACAGAGTGTGGTAACAGTAACTTGAAGATTCTGTCTCAAAGGGATTTTTCTTTTAGTTTTTGCTCACTAGGAAGGCTGTAGCTGTACAGGAATTATCTGGCTTGATTGGAGATGTGCTATAGAACCGCCACTCCTCTTCTCCGGGAACGGTCAGCACCATCAATCGAGCAGGCTCTGGGTTCACAGTCATTTGCATTTCTCTCTCAGGCATATACAGGAACTGGTACATTATTATTTTCTTTTTTTCTAGTTCACACATGCGGTCTGCAGAAAAGGCATTGTTGCCTTAGCCCCAGTAGCTCTGATAATGGTGGTGCATCTAGAAAAACACAGGGGCTACTGGCTTTAGTATTCTGCTCCTGTATCCCCCATAAAGTTCCTATATTGGTCCCCTATTTTCAGACTGACTCCTGGGATACGGGCATTCACTTTTCTAATGTCCTTCTCCTCTTTCTGGACGCGCACTGACACGCTCCCAGTTTTATTTTTCCCACTTCCTCTGTTCCTTCGATCAGGTAAAACTCCTTTACATCATTCAACTATAATATCAGCAAAAAGATCTCTTCTCTTTTCCCATCTCACATTTTCACTTTCTCTGTCACTCTACAACGTTTCATTTAACTATCCAGGCCCGCAGTTTTTCAGTTCTAAACAAGTCTGGTCAGCTGACTTTCACTTCTGGTCCGGAGGGGGTGGACATTCCCCTGTTGCAGAGGTAGCTAGCAAACTACTTGGGAATCTGTAAGGGAGAAGTCATCCCCCCTCCGCCCCCCCCTTGTTCCAGGCTCTGCCCGGGATGATGGCAGAGCTGAGGGAAATAAAACAGGCAGGATTGTTTTTTTTTTTTTTTTTAAAACATTTAACCAAGAATCCTATGTAGGGGAACTATTCTCTGTACAATCTGATAAAACACGGGAAACTACGGGCCATGACAGTAACTCTGGGAATCTGCATGGACTCTTACTCCCCTTCCTCCCCCCATGGTGACGTAGTTAACAACAGACAGAAGGCGGTCTGTCATGCCTAGTCACAGGAAATTGCCGCTAATAATCTCATTCTAAATAAGTACAATTTAGATAAATTCCTTCAAATATAAAACTATTTTATGCAACATGTTATAAACAACAATCCCAACAGAGAGAACTATTACGTATGGCTGGAAGAAACTAGCTGCCAGCCATAATCTGCACTTAAGGTGAATAACGTCTCTGCAAAAGATTACAGTTTAGGAAGGAGATATTCAAAAGACATTCCGGATACTTTTTTCAATAAAGCGGGTGGACATCTAGAACACAAATACACATTTTCCTTCCTAGTTCATTTTATTAACAATAAACATGTCTTCTATGAGGCGCTTGCTGTATCAGGAACGAAAAACTCATACACGATTAACCCCTCATTCACTCAGGATTCAAAGAACTTTTTTAGTGGCGATTGCAAGTCCTGTCAGTGTTCTTAACCACGGCTTTGTAGGGCAAAGTGAAAATCCAAACATCCTTTCCTATTGAAACCGGAGACCTACATGATTTCTGCTCGCTTGATCTGTACAGGAATTCGAGCAGGAATTTAACCCTTTCCCGGCTAAGTACAATTTAAAGCAATAACTAGAAAAACTAATTATAAATTCATCGCCTATCACACTTTGAATGAATCCTTTATTTTAAACAAGCAAGAAACTTTTCAATCGGGAACTGCGGTTTCAGATTTGTTTTTCTTTTTGTTTTTTCTGTCCTCTTGCTGTGTGGCTCGTTGGAAACAGCTTAGCTGTTCACACACACACACAATCCTGACTAAACATTCTTATTAAATGATATATATTACATAACCACAGCAGAAGGAACATTATTATTAAACTAACAGCATTGAGATTTAAACCTGAACAGAGTTAGAAAGACACTGCACATTCTTTCCTTCAGACACGCCCCCTGTCAGTTTTTCACACTGTGCAGTAGGAAGGCAAACTGGGTCAGACCAGCTTTTGGATTTTTAAAATAACTCTAGATGTTTGCGTCTTCTTTCTTTCTGCTTTACTAATACAATTTCTTAATCAGTGCGGAACTGTCACAAATTACTCAACAGAATACTCTCACATTTATAACCGAAGGGAAACTCGTGGTTTCAACAGAGAACAAAAACATACAGGCAGACAATACACAAACGCTTCACAATCATGCTAGCAACGTATCTTAGAATGCCATTCCTTTCTATCTATTCTGACTAGTCATATCCATTTCCCAATTACAAAGAGACGCGAGTTTCACCCTGCTTTACTTACGCAGGGGTCGTCGGCCCGTCTTGGAGAGCTCTCTTACCAACTGCAAATTCAAATTCCAAATTCCAAAAAGGCCAGTGGGTTCACCTCGCGCATACTTAGCCAAGGTTAATTGGACCGCCTTTGAGAGGTGATTCATGCTCTCTTACCAATTACCAATTTATCTCGAGATTACCAATTCCACGTTCCAATGGCAGCGCTGCTCTTTCTATCTCTGTCTAGACATACCAACAAAACCCAGTCCTGTCTGCTCTGACTAGGCTGAATCATTATTCTCTATAACAGCTGTACCTTGCGAATACTCATGCAAGGATTTTCAAACAAAGACTTAAGTCTTACCAAACACTGCAGTTCTAACCTCATCTGTCTAGACAGGTTTTCAACACTATACTTACGGATCCGGTCCCGATACCTCACCAGCTTCTGAGTTGGATCCTGGACTCCCCCGGGATCGGAATTGTTGTTCCAGCTGGAACCAGTGCCTGCCGAGGCCAGGCAGAACTCCCTACGATTCAATAGGATCGGTGGGCCCAGGGAAATTCCCCTGCGTCGGATTGGCATGGTTCCAGCCGGTCCAAACCTCAAGGCGAATTACGTGGATTTATTCACTTGAACACTATCCCACCACTCGTACTTCCCGGCCAAACGCACCAAGAATATGTAGCAGCAGATAAGCATTGCAATAAATAAAGCCAGGAGTCGTTTCAAGGATCCAAGCAGTTTAATGTGCACATGGCTCCAGCAATAATCAAATTCAAAATGGCTGAGCAATGGTTTCTAGCAAAACAACAGCTTTTATAGCGTTCTTCTCCATTCTAGGTATAGAGAAACTTTTCATTGGTCCCAGTACCCCTCTCACCATCTATTGGTCCCGGTACTGATATGGCTACCCAATAGGGACTCTGGTCTGGGCCCAGCACCTGGTTGCCCCCCTTCTAGTCCCAATTACAATGGTCAGTGTCTCCAACTTGTTTACTTCTTTTCCTCCAAGGTCGCTGAGCTTGTTAAAACATATGGGAAGCAGAGGCACTGTGACCTTGCTCTCTGCAGAGTTAATTAATTCCATAGAAGCATAGCCACACCTTATCAGTACCAATTAAACTTGTTTTTTCTTCTATTTTCCAAGTTTCGTTTCTGCTTAGCTATGTTCAGTTAAACTGAGTTAAGTTTCGATTCTTATAGCTACAGTATTCACAAGTGGGAGTTGGGACTCAGGCCTCACTTATAGGCCTTTCACAATAGTAAACCATACTAGGCCATAGCCTACCACACCAATACAAGCATTGTGGAAGCTGTGTCTTCTGGGGAAACTGCCAGGTACTTGTGACCTAGATTGTCCACTGTTCGAAACAGGAGTGGGCTTGATGGACCTTGTTCTGATCCAGTATGGCGTATCTTCTGTTCTTATGTACTTACTAGCACAGAACAAGTTCTTTCTGCTAAATATTTGGCCAAACAGCACTAATCCCACCAATTTGCAACTATCAGCTTGGGGTGAAATGTTTAAACATGTTTCCTAGACGTTTATTTTCTGAACTATAGATTTCTTTAGGACTTGTACACAGGGCTGCCTTCACCTAAACTAATGAGCATACGGAAATAACAGTAGCACACATACTTAAAAACGTTCACTACAATTGTAGAAAACAACATGGAGGACGTGTGAATCTGGTCAAACAGGCGAAAACGTACAACACATATTCCAAAAAAAAATACAAACCGCTAGGATTTGTGCATAAACTAACATTTTTTCAATGAAGAAAGTAAACACTACACCACGCTACATCAATATTGCCCCCTGATGTTTTAATTCCATTATCTTCCCATCTTACAGTGTAAAACTGACAGTCGCCGTAGGCACGCTTCCTGACGCAAGCCGGCATTCCGAATCGTGAACAAAAAGCGATTACGGTTGAGTGATATTCCCCGTTTCGTTACGTAACATTCCGAACCTAAACGGATGAAGTAGAGTCTGTTTACGTTACGGAAAAAGCGTGAGAGGAGTTGAGGGATGGCTTGGGTGATGATAGTCGCCATTTTGTGCGGTGGCTGTTGTTTGTGAGAGGACGTGTAGTTGCTTCGTGCTGGTGCATTAGTTGCGAAAACGCAATAACAAATTCTGAAGACGCCAGGAAACCCTGAATAAAACCCAGCACGTAAAAACTCTCGAGAGAGAAATCGTCTGGCTCCTCTTTTCTTGGAAAGAAGGATAAATCCTGTTTTTCACACTCAGATTCCTTCCGCATTAAAGACGTCGCCATTAGAGAACAGCACATAAGAGTTCCCGCCCTTTCTGTAGAGACTAAATTTTGTTGTTTAATACGTTTATTAATTGTAGTAGGTTTTACTTTGTTTTGGTTGCTTTATTTATAGGTTTTGTCGGGAGCTTTAAATATGCGAAGTTTCCGGAGGACCGGGACAGAGGCGGGTAAGCAACAAGAGGGAAGATGCGCGCTGTAATATTAAATTTTTACTCTACAGATCATCGGTATTAGCGCAATAACAGTTGATTTGCAGAAATATAACCATGCGTGGCACATCTTATATATACCTTGCGTTATTAACGACCAATTTTTGAAGCGGGGCATGACAAATTACACTTTAACGCCGTTTTGACTGCTTTCCAATATTTGTTCTATTGTGGTCCAGAAATGCTAAAGAAGTGTCTTATGGGGGGGGGGTGGGGGGGGGGGGGGCGTGAGTGAGGTGACAACTCTAAAGTATGTTTTGCTACAACAACCCGTTTAAGAAAGTATCCTAACGAGTCAGGAATAACGGGTCATATTGGCCTTTCAGGGATATTCCATATATGTCTTTCTTTGTGATATTTGTCTCTTTCTAGCTTTTTTCAAGGAATTTGTTATTCCAGTAGTCAAAATGCACTGTTCTTTTGCACAGACGTGAGCACTGAGATTTGAGATCACTGTTTGGAAATATTTTCTCCCTTAAGAATGACTTTAATCTCTATTCCGGTGATATGGAGGTTAAAGCATGGGCCTTCCTTACCATTTTCACTAGCGTCGCAGTAATTTCCCCGTACTGCAATGCATGGCAGCCAGCGCTGTGCTAGTTTTTATAATAAACGCTCGATACAGAAACCCTTCCTTAAAGCCCCCGCTCTAGCTTGGGGTTTCCTCAACGAGGTTCTTCTTAACGTAGAACCTTTTGCTCAGGGATGCTGTAGTAAAGAGCATGCACAATACACGAGAGCAGCAAGCCAGACCACGTGCAGGAGGGGTCTGGTTACTGGGTGGCCTGTTGACATGCTTTTTTTTTGTGGGGGGGGTTGGATGGGGGTGGGGGGGGGGTGGTCGTCTGAGGAAATTCACCTTATATGACTGCACCTCAAACCTCTAAAAAACGTCCCTGGTGGTCCAGTGGCCACCCCTACCCTCTATAAACTAGACAGAATTAACATTGGTGAGGTGACCTCAAATGGCTACAGTACTCCCCCCTTTCACTCCAGCACAGTCCCAGCCTCCCTGTCTTCCTCCCCCCCCTTCCTAGGGGGGGGGACTGGAGCGAATGCCCATAACTGGCGATGTGGCAGGTGGAAGTCAGTGTTATACATGGTTAAATTAAAAAACAAAAAATGCCTTATAGTGGCCAGACTGTGACTATCCCCCTCCCGCCCTGTAAACCTGGGATGCAGGCAGTATGGGTCAGGGGTCACCCTTTTCCAATATGGTATCACTGGGACAAGAGGGTGTGAGCATTGTGCCCCCAAATAAGAGGTTTGAAGGGCGATCAAGGAGGCTTGTACTGCGTGGATGAATTCAGAGGGGTATGGAGCTATGGAGGGGGTAGGCGAAGTTGTGGCCACATGGGAGAGGGTGGGGGGGGTTCCAGAGAGGCCGAATGGAGTCTACTTAAAACCCAACAAACATTGGTAGCTTATGGGATGGAGGTCCGGGGGTTTGCCACCGGAGACGTTTTTTGGGAGGTTAGATGGGGTATGTATTCAGGGCCACAAATGTCAGCGGGAAAGCTAAGGGGGGGGGGGGTGGTCTGGGCCTTGGGCATCTGGGGTGAAGTGTTAACCTTCACTTCCAATGAATCTTTTGCTGCCCGCTAGCATTTTTACACCTTGTCCAAAGCTGACATGAAAAAACTGCACCAAGTGTTGGTGCATTATTTACATCAGGAGCAATTAAATATGCAGCGCTTGCACATAGCATGCCCAATGTACTATGCTTTTAGCTCAGTGGTTTTGCTTGGTGATATTCTTCTGTGTAAGCCATTGCTTTCTTGCATTAGGAAAGCAAAAACTCGTGGAGGAAACTTGGCACTAAGGAGGTAGCTGTAGGTAGCCCTTCCCCCAAGCCATGCTGCAAGCCATGAGGCCTCTGATCAGCACTGACCCTTCCCCCGCAAGCCATGAGGTTAATCAGCCTGCTAAGAGAAAGACAATGAGGATTCCAGTAGGCACCCTTCCCCCACTCCAGGTCTGAGCACAGTGATTTCCCTAGCCCTGAAACCATACAGACCAGAGCCTACTGGTTTGGACAAGGTTCACCCAGGTACCTCCCCACGGGGCTGCTGATTGGTGGGCAGCGAAATACCTGTGGCAAATCGGGATTGTAGAATAAGTTTAAAACTGTACTGTATATAGGATGCATGGTGTCAGGCCGTGGCCCTCGGGGTTCAGACCCTTGTGGAGGTTGCTGTGGGGGCTATCTCGTGTCTGATACTGTGTGCACATTAAAGATGCCTGATTGCATTCCAGCCTGTCGGTGAGTCCTTCCTTCTGTGGGTGAGTGATAGGAATAAGAGCTTATCTTTTTGTTTCTTGCCACATAATTTTGGTGCATTGGCCGGGAACACCCAACCGGAAGAACGGGGCCCGGCGGGGCAGGCGGGAATTCTACCCCACTCTACCCAATTGTGCTGGCAAAGAGTGAGGTTCTAAAATCAACAACCTGAACTTAAAAAGGTGAAACAAAAAAGATCAAAGCTCTTATTCTACACTCGGATAAGACCCAGACAGATAGGAAACTGCTGTGAGTTGACTGACTACCAGATACAATGGCCCGGGTAGAAGGGCAATCAGGATCTTTTAATGTGGCACACAGGATCAGGACAGAAGATACCCAGCAACCTCCACAAGGGTCTGGACCCCGAGGTAAGGCTTGGCCGGTACAAGTGTTCGGCTTGATATACATGTACCGTTTTAAACTGATTCTGACAATCCCATTTGCCACAGGTATTTCCTGCCCACCAAGCAGCAGCCCTGGGGAAGGTACCTGGGTGACCGTGTCCCACACCAGTTATAGCTCAGGATGAGAGGTCGGGTGAATTTGGTTTCCGTGCTAGTCTGTGACAATACTGGGATTGAAACTCAAGAACGCGGAGGTGGGGGAAAGATATGCAAACCACAAGTGTACAACTTGCAGGGGGAATTCGAGAAGGGTAGGGACTCTTAGCAAGCTGATTACCTCATGGATTGCGGGGGAAGGGTCAGGCGGATCAGAGCGCTCATGGCTTGCAGAATGGCTTGGGGGAAGGGGATACCTACAGCGACCTCATTCCCCCCTTTTTAAGGTAAGACCTCAACCGCTAGTGAATGCGGTTTAATAGAGGGCTGTATTACTGGAGGCATGCCGGGCAGGGGGGTAGGGGTGTCTCAGATTGGGTCGTCAGGGCCAGAACAGGTGGTAGCTCTGGGCAAGCACTTAGTGCGTTTATGCAAAAACCAGGGTGTTCCGAGTGTGGTGGTAATGGAGCGGTGGAGGTATGGGATACAACATGGGTATGAGGGCTACATACTAAGAAGAGAAGGAAAACTCCTATAACTAAGGGTTTTAAGGCCCCCCAACCAACCAAACAATTTGGAGACACCACTCCGTCCCCAGTCCCCCATGGGACGGGTCTGAGATTTGTTTCGCCAAGTCACGTAGGTCTTGGATTGAGCGCTCAATGGACACACTTTCATCTGTTTGAGGTTAAAACAACGGGCATTCCTTCGAATTTCCCCTCACTGACCCATGGTTGAAGGGCGTAACAGCAGGAAATCTATGGTCTTCTGATTTTGTAGACATCGCTGTACGTGGGCTGGACAGCTCATAATTTATGGAAGCTAGTATGGTTGAGGTGAGGTTGAAGGGTCTTTGGCTAGGGAGCAAAGCGAGGTCGGCTGTACCTCCAGGGAGGTTGTGTAGGGCAAATCCAGGTGTACCAAGGCTGGACACTGACAGCCCAAGAGGCCGTCTCATCACTGTAAGGGCCTCCACGTTTGAGTTACAGGTCGAGGGGATGGGGGGCCAGAGCGGGGATAACTGGGGGGTAAGACGAAGGCAGCAGTTTGTAAGTCTAGAAAAAGTGCACGGACCACCAGTGGCCTTTGCGAGGGAAGTAAGTGTACCGTTCATTTTTGTGCCACATACTAAAAACCGGCCTAAGGGCAGATACATTTCTGAGTGTGAATAGGATACATTTGTAACAGAGCTGACATGATAACACAGTATTTGCTACATTGTTTCCTCCCTCTTGGCATTGACCAAAAAAGAAACAATCAGTAGCAAGTAGCACTTAGAGTGGCAACTACCTGTAAGGAAAAAGGCCCCCTGCGTTGAAAAGTGTCGAAGTCGGTCGGGTAACCCCACATTTGGTAGAAATATATGCCAGGTTGTTTCCCGTTTCCTTAGCAAGCCTAGTGAAGTTCTGCATCTCCACAAAAAACTAGAGGTTACAAGCCAATAAGAGAGGTTTGGAGAGAGTTTCGTATACAAAAGGTGGTCCCATGTTCAGAGCAGTTTGGGCGAGTAATACTGCTGTGTTCGTAGTCTCCGCACTTGTTGGAAAACGGGCCCATGTCAGGGAAACGAGTAAGGCTAGGGAAACCGCATCTCATTCTGCTCCTGGTTCTGGAAAAGGGGGTCTCGTAGATCAGTCTCTCCGGGGGTCTCGTCGGCAGTCTGTTAGAGCCCTTTACTGGGAAGAAAGGTCCCTCTTCAGTGTCCAACGCAGGGGTTGATCGGGAATCGGGACTGCCGGTCCAGGCTGGAAAAAACAACTTCTGGTGCAGAGGCCTTGACCACGAGAGTGATGGATCCACGGAGCGACTTCCGCCACGTAACAAGCCGTGGGGGTGGTCAACAGAACAGGATATGGGCCTCGACACTGGGGGGTCAATGTGACTTTCTGCCACTCCTTGACCCCCACTTGGGAACCAGGCTGGTGCGTATGGAGGCCTCTACAGTCAGGCTTGACGGGGGAGTCGCTACTGGCCCACCCCCCACCCCTGTGCAATTTCTGCAATACAGAACTGAGAGCCGCCAGTTCCTGCACAGCCGGTTATTTCTGAACCTATCCCTGCACTAAAGCTAACCCTGGACGCCCTGTATGAGGGCGGCACGGGCGTCCATACAAAGCTTCAAATGGAGGAAACTCGATACCCTTTCCCGTGGGCTTGACGCAGCGCATCTGCGGAAGCCCAGAGCTATAGGGAGCAATTGGGGCCACTTCAGTGAGGTTTCCTGACACAATTTTGCTAACTGGCTCTTTATGGTGCGTGTCATGCGTTCTACTTTCCCTGAGCTCTGCGGGCGGCCCCCCGGTAAGCTGGGCTGTAGCTTCCAACTCCCGCGATCTGTAAGGCTTGTACTACCTGATGTATCACTTGGGCCACCAACTGCATGTCCATTATAAGATCCCACTCATACTGGAAGACCAAATCGGGGGATGATTTCATGCAGCAGCACCTTAGTCAATTTCTGGCTCTTTCTGTGCGGACTGGGAACGACTTCAACCACCCCGTGAAAGTACAGACCCAATACAAGCAGATACCGGTACCCATTTGCTCGGGGCATTTCTGAAAAGTCCACCTGGATGTTTCCCATAAGGGGTGACCCCATAAGACTGGGACCCCTGGGGGCTGCGCTATGGGCATTGACGGGCACTGTTGGTAGCACATGTGGTGCAGTGTATAGTAATTGCAGCTGTAAGCGAGGACAAGCAAGAAACTCGAAGAAAGAAATATGGGCGGACGGGTAGTTTCCACATTGCTTTCTTGCCCATATGAGTGGGAGGACTGAAAGGATTGATAGGAATGCTGGGCCAAGGCTTGTCTGGGATGACTATCACTGGAGCTGTCCCTGTTCTAGGTAAACCTATCAAACCATCTGTGTGTAAAACACACCCACCCTCCTCCTGACAGAAAAAATCTAGCTCTCGTGTAGTGTACCTCTTGGCCCATGGGATTAGTGGGACTGGAAACTACATGAGGGGGCTCTGGAGATCCTGGGAGCTCTGCGGGAAAAAAAAAAACTGGGACAAGGATGTGGTTGCCACTCGCCGGGATTCTGAATCAGCCCGTCTATTTCCCTTAGCTATTTCACCGTTCCCTTTCTGGTGGCCTCTGCAATGCATTACGGCTACTGTTTTCGGACGCAAGACTGCTTCTAACAGGGCCAAGATCTGGGGGCCATTCTTTATTCCAGAGCCAGCTGCAGTAAATAACCCTTCGTTCTTGGTACAGGGCCCCGTGGGGATGAAGAGGGGAAAAGGAATATCTGGGAATCTGTGTATATATTTTACACGCCTGTGAGTCCCAAGGGTTGAAGGCACGCGGTAAGGGCAATGAGTTCCACTTCTGTGCGGAGGATCCAGGGGGCAAAGGCTGTGCTTCAACTAATTCTTCCATAGTAACCACCGCATACCCCGCACACCTGCGGCCCTCAAGCATCAGACTGCTCCCATCTAAGTAGTAGGTCTAATCAGGATTGATTAACGGCAAATCCGTCAGATCAGGGCGACTGGCGAAGACTGTTTGGCTAATCACTTCAGGGCAGTAGTGATCAGGTGGTACAGGGGCCAACAGGCAGGAAAGTAGCAGGGTTCAAGGCTTGGATGGTAGTTATCTGCACCCTGGGATTTTTCCCATAACATGGCGCTGGTATTTCCAACATGCGGGAGCTGGTGAACCAGTAACTTCCTTTATGCGCTGCCAATGTTTGGACTGAATGTGGGGACGGGGAATAGAAGGCCTTGGCCCATGGACAGTTTATCAGATTCGTCCACCAACAAGGCTGTTGCTGCTATTGCGCTCAGGCAGGTTGGCCATCCCTTGGCCACTGGATTCCAGCAGTTTTGACAGGTAGGCGGAACCCTGTTGGTCGTGGCCAAGACCCCAGTTGTTGGGTCAAGACTCAAATAGCTGTTCATGCTGCTTTCGTGCACATAGAGGGTGAAAGGCTTGGTGACATCCGGCCAAGGCATAGGGCCTGGTGATGACCGTAAGGCCCTTTTCAAATGTTTGAAGGCCTCCGGTTGGTCACGGACCCCATTCAAGGGGGCTCTTCTCTGGGGACCTTTGTAGACTCATAGAGGGGCTGTGCGAATCTTTGCGAAGTTGGGAATCAAGATACGACAGTTCCCAGCTGCACCCCCCGAGAAAAGCACGTACTTGCTTGCTGGCGGTTGGTGCACTGGGATCCGGCACACTGCTTCCTTCCTCTCGCTCCCAAACCGTCGGCTTCCTTTTGACCGATGGAATACCAGATAATTCACTTCCGACCGACATAACTGATCATTTTTTCTGGAGACTAGGTATCCCGCATTGGTTACAGGAGTTGAGAGAAGTTCTGTGGTTGCCAATACACATTCAGCCTCAGATTCAGCAGCGATTGGTAGGTCATCAACGTACTGCAGAAGTACTCGTCTGCCGGGCTAAATGGAGGGAAACTAGCGAGATCTTGGGCCAATGCTGTGCTGAAGATGGTAGGAAGAGTTCTTGGAATCCCTGTGGTAAACGAATCCAGGTAACTTGTGACTTGCTTGCAGTAGCAGGGTCCTCTTTCTCGAAAGCAAAAAAGGTGCTGGCGTGCAGTAAGCCAGGAGTATACACAAGAAGGCATAGTTTAGATCCAGTACTGCAAGTTGAGAAGGCAGTCGCTGGGATGAGCCCGCCAACAGTGTATAAGGGTTTGGTACTACTGGTATGCAGAGTCACAGTGGCCTCATTGACACGACGGAGGTCATGAAACAGGACGATAGTCAGTGGTTCCAGGGGTTCGAACTGGCAGCAAAGGAGTGTTCCATGCCGATTGGCAGGGCCGCAGGGATACCATGCTGTAGTAGCTGCACCAGATGATGATGGATTCCGTCTACAGCTGCCCCGGCGGCAGCGGGTATTGTCGCACATGCACCGGGGAGGGCCTCCCGGCTTCATTTAACCACATATGGGGCGGGCTGTTACTGGGCCATTCGGTGTGGGTTTCCTTCTGCCCATACTCCAGGGGGCAATGATTCCCACGTAACCAGGGTAGCCACATCAGATTTGGGCCTGTTCTAACTGAAACCGCCATTCTTCTTCTCGGGGGACGGACCAGTACCAAAACTGTTGGGCCCCGGCTGGGTATTTGGAGCTCAGCCTGGCCATCCGACCCGAATGACGATTTGGGCCTGGATGTTTTGCCAGAACATCCCGACCCAGCAAGGGTATGGGCCATTCAGGCATATACAGGAACTGGTGAGTGATGGTCCGTCCCCCCACCTGGCACGTGCGGTTTTGCAGGAAAGGTCTCTGGGCTCTCTCCCCGTAGCTCCCACAACAGTTACTGACTGGGAGGAGAGATCGGGGCTACTTGTTGGGTGACCACTGCGTGTGTTGCTCCGGTATCGACCATGAATTGCATTTTCCGGTCCCCTAAATTCATGTTGACCCTACTTAGGCTCCTGGGGACCTAACAGAAACTCGGAGCCCGGTCCGGGCTAGTCGTCACCCAAGTCATAATGTTCAATAGCTGCAAGGCATTCGGAGCCGCTGGGAACCGGTGGAGGCGGGAAAGCATTATGCTGATCTTGCTCCCGTGTAGTTCGTACGGGTGCTCTTACACCCCTCGTGGATGGATATCCCTCGCCTTGTGTTACGATTTGGACAGTCATTCTTCCAGTGTCCCTCCTCTTTGCAGTAGGCACATTGAGTGGGGCTTAGGGGAAACCTCGGCCCCATATCCGCGTCCTTGTCCCCTATTTCCTCCTCTGGCCCAGGCTGGAGCTGGTGGTCGCTCGGCTAAGGCGGCTGCTAGGAAGTCTGCCTTTTTCTTCATCCGGCGCTCCGACTCTCGCTTCTGCTCCTGGTCACGATTTACATATACTTTTTGTGCCACTTCCATCAATTGTGTTGTATTCATGCCCGCAAACCCTTCCAGTTTCTGCAGCTTCCGCCGTATATCACCTTGTGCCTGAGCCACAAAGGCATTATTCACCATCTTAAGATTCTCAGGGTCTGCTGGATCGTGGGGGTGTATAATCGGTATGCTTCAGCCAGACGCTCATAAAATACCGCCGGACTTTCATCAGGAAGCTGGAGAACTTCTGCGGTTTTTTTACTGAGGTTCATAGCTCGTTGCCCCCCTTCTTAAGGCCTTCAAGGAGTGCAGTCCGGAAGCGAGTGAGAGCCGCTGCTCCATCAGGGTCATTCGGGTCCCAGCAGGGGTCTTTATTCGGGAAATCTGCCTCTGCCTGCTGCCGTGGATTTACTTCTCCCTGACGGGCATGATGTTTCTCCAGCCACTTGAGGGCGGCCCGTACAATGCGCGCCCGTTCTTCTGTATTGAATAAGGTGGAAAGCAATTGTTTAATGTCGACCAGGTAGGCTGGTGTGTTTGCATAATACTGGTCATAAGATCTGTCAGTTCTTGGGGCTTTTCAGTATATGAGGCATAGTGGGTTTTCCAGTTGAGCAGGTCCGTAGTGGAGAAAGGGACATAAATCAGGCTTGATGGTCCCACTGCCACCTTTCCAGTAGCATCAATATACGGGAGCCCCTGTACTTGTCGTAGTGGTAATTGGAGATGTTGCGACCGCAGGCGGTGGGCTAACGGGGGTGACGATTCTGGCTCAGCCCCTGTGCTCTCGGGGGAGGAGATGGTGTCACTGGGGGTGGCACCAGATGTGAGAGGGGAATCTGAAGATGAGGGGCCGGAGTCTGTAGAACCTTTCCCTAAATCTGGCATCACCCACCCCAGGAAGTCCTGACCTTTCAGCTATGGGAGGATCCTGTTGTGGTGCGGACGGGACACGGGGTTGAAGTAGAGGGAGGGGACGTGGAGGAATATCAGGAGAGTCCCGTCCCTGGTAGATAGGGGCGGGTGTCGTCCCTTTTGGCGACAGATGGCCGCCACCATTACTCTACACTGATCCTCGTGACAGCGCTGGAGCCACCTTGGTCTGAGTTGGCATATGGTCAGCCATGAGTCAATATATGGGAACTGGTCAGGGTGCTCTTTTGCTACAATTTGATGGACCAAGGACACAGTGGCCAAATCAATAGATCCCTGAGGAGGCCATAACTTAACTAAGGCTGGCCATTCCCTCTCACACAAAAAGGTTAATCTGGAGGCGGAGAGAGGTACCCCGTAATCCTCTCTAAACCCAGATTTAAAATTGTGAAGCATGCACTGTAGGGGCGTTTTCACTTTAGACTTTCCCAACCCCATGCTCTAATCCTAGTTCAATAACTAAGTACAGTATACAATGTGGACCAGATCTTCCAACCTAATCTCAATTTGGGAAAAAAAAAATGCAATTTACAGTGAGAGAGAGAAAAGTGCAATTTACAATACAGATCCTATCTAGACTTAATCCGGGAAAAATAATACAATTTATAATACAGACCCTATCTATTCTTAATACAGGAGGGGAGGGAGGAGAAAAAAAAAACAAAACAAAATTTTTATAATATAGGTCTTGGCTAATTAACAACATATCTATATTCTCAGATTTGATTTAGACCAGAGGTAAAATATACTTAAGCTAGCTATTCTTACAATGTCCACCAGATGGAGCTCCAGGATCACTTAAAACACAGGGAATAGTAGTAATTACAGCTAATGTCCACTAGATGGAGCTCCAGAGTCACTTTAAGTATATTGCAGTGTAGCTTACACGTGGTCTTTTCAAGATGGCCGCCTCCACGTGCGTCCCGATAGCTGCTCCTGGGTGCAGGGGAATTCGCACACGTGGTGTTCCCAAGATGGCTGCCACCCCACCGTGCTCCTTCACACTGGCTCACCCTCTACTCCACAGATGGAAAAAAAAGAAAATGATGGACCTTCAAATGATCACTTCTCCCTCAATCGACCCAAAAAAAAAGGTTAGCTTCTCATATTCTGGTTTAAGGGCAGGAAACCTCCGCGGGGGCTCAGGGGAAGGCCGGAACCTCAGCGGGGGCTCAGGGGAAGACTGGAAACTACGCGGGGGCTCAGGGGAAGACGGGAACCTCAGCGGGGGCGACGGGGACGACTGGAACCACAGCGGGGGCTCAGAGTAACACAGGATAATTCTTCGGGGGTCAGCGGTGCACCGTCACAGCACCTAGAGGCACAAAACCTCAGAGGAGGCCCACGGGAAGGCAGGAACCTCAGAGGAGGCTCAGGGGAAGACCGGAACCTCAGCGGGGGCTCAGGGGAAGACCGGAACCTACACCGGGGCTCAGGGGAAGACAGGAAAATTCAGCGGGGGTCAGCGGTGCACCGAGACAGCACCGAGAGGCACAAAACCTCAGCGGAGGCCCAAGGGAAGGCAGGAACCTCAGCGGAGGCACAGGGGAAGGCCGGAACCTCAGCGGGGCTCAGGGGAAGACAGGAAAATTCAGCGGGGGTCAGCGGTGCACCGAGACAGCACCGAGAGGCACAAACCTCAGCGGAGGCCCAAGGGAAGGCAGAAATTCACATGGGAGCACATGGGGAGCATGGATTCACATCGGACAGCATGGGGGGGGGGGGCAGAATTAACATCGGAGCACAACGGAGAGAGAGAAATTCACATCGGAGCACAGAAATTACATCGGGGGGGTTCATGGGAAAGGCAGTAAATCCACACCGGAGCACATTAGAGAGCTTATCAAGTGCTATAGTTTTGGTTACTTTTTTCTTCTCAGATTACTGCAGTTCAGATATTTTTACCGGTATTCAGATACAGGACGAGCAATGGCTTCAGGGCCACTAAGGCCCCTAATAGGACTGCTCGTGCAGTTGATCAGACTGCTACAGGTTCCCAGAAATTACCAGGACTCACAGATAGAGTACAGAACTAGCCCCAAACAGTAAGGTAGCAGTACTCACCAGAACTCTGATCAGACAGGAAGTTTGGATGCCAGTCTATCCAGCTGGTTTTTCAATCGGGGATTCAAACCGCAGGGACCAGCTTGTCCAGACAAATCAAGGTGTCCTTCCGAGCACAAAGTGGCCCGGGGGCGCCAAGGACCGTTAATCACCTGGGGAGGCCGGTCCCTGACTGGTGGAGGCCCAGACGCTGCAAAAGCAGAAGTCTTCCCACTGTGGGTGTGATGAGAGAGGCTTTTCTTTTAATGTTTCCTGGCCAATGCACCAAAAATGTGGCAGGAAACAAAAAGATCAAGCTCTTATTCTAATCACTCACCCACAGAAGGAAGACTCACAGACAGGCTGGAATGCAATCAGGATCTTTAATGTGCACACAGGATCAGACAGAGATACCAGCAACCTCCACAAGGGTCTGAACCCCGAGGGACGTCCTTCAATGCCTTAAATACAGTATAATTTCAAACTCATTCTGTAATCCCATTTGCCACAGGTATTTCTTGTCCACCAATCAGCAGCCCCCTGGGGAAGGTACCTGGGTGACCTGTCCAAACCGGTGTGCTCTGGTCTTTTGGTTTCTGGGCTAGGGGATACTGTGCTCAGACCTGGAGTGGGGGAAGGGTGTCTAAAGAAATAGCAGGCTGATTACCTCATGGCTTGCGGGGGAAGGGTCAGGCTGATAAGAGCCTCATGGCTGCCTCAGTATACAAAGCCAGCTAAAGATCAGATAAAGGCCACGTTAGTGGGGATTCAGCTCCCAGCCTTACAGAGGGGGAAGCGCATGACCTATCCCAGCCCATTACTACACAGGAAGTCATCAGTGTCATAAAAAATTTACCCACAAATAAAGCCCTCGGGTTGGATGGTTTTTCAAACACATTTTACAAAACCTTTTGAGGACTCCTGGCAGAACCTCTAACTCGGATGTATAATTCCTTCACCGAGGTGGAAAAAATGCCAGAGACCTTACGGCAGCACGTAAAATAATAATGCCCAAGGAGGGTAAGGACCTGAGCCACTGTGGGTCTTACCAGCCCATTTCCCTCCTGGGAACTGACCTGAAGATCTTAACCAGACTGTTAGTCAACATGATGAAGGGACCTGATGCCCAGGTTAGTTCACGTGAATCAAGCAGGTTTTATACCAGGCAGACAACATCCAAAAAGTTACCTTAATATCCGAGCAACCAATCATCAGAAACAGAAGAACAGTAAATAGCAACACCCTTCATGTCCCGAGTAGCTTGAGAAATTGCAACGCAAACACCACCAACAGAGCATTCTCATTTATTGCACCAACACTCTGGAACCAACTGCCCTATGAACTAAGAGCAAACAAGGACTTGAAGGACTTCAGGAAGAAACTTAAGACTCACCTCTTCCAGACCCATTTCAACCTAACCTAGTCAGAGTGTCTTATCTGGGCATCTTACCAGCTTAAATAACACGCAGCAGTATAAAACACGTCCTGTAATATGTAATAGATGTGTATATGTAATATATGTGTATATGTATACATGTAAAGCCTCCTCTCGTACAATCAAATGTAGATATGTAAAGTCTCCTCTTATACAATCAAATGTAAATATGTGACTGTTTGATGTGCCTTCTACCCACCCCTGAAATCACAATGTATGTTCCAAATCCGGCCTGTACAGCCGCTCCATTATGTATAGAATACCGCTACTGATCGCTGGAAGCAGCGGGATACAAGTGTACACTAAATAAAATAAATAAATAGGCCTTATATGGGTGGGCAAGAGGCAGTCTAAGGGAACGATTCTCCTGGCAGTAGTTGCGGAAAGGCCCCTTTTTGATCCAGCACATGCGAACAATGGGACTCAGAGCTTCCTGAAGAGCCCCAGGCATAGATCAAAGTAAATGGCAGTTATTCATCGGCCTTTGAGCTGCACAGGGGAACACGACAGCAGTGCCCCCTTTCCCCATTGTTATTTGTGCTGGCGATGGGGCTGTTGGTGCAGATGATCAGGAAGAATGTCATCCAGGTAGGCCAGGTGGAGTATAAGATCTCACTCTCTTATTTACAGTCACAGAACCGGAAACATCATTACCCAAATTACTGAAGGTCATGGGTACCAATGGGCAAATAGCAAGGTTTAAGATGACCCCACTAAATTGGAGATATTGAATATATCCCTTTCAGGGGAGCGTAAAACAGCCCTGCGACAAAAGCTCCTATTTAAATGGGCAGATCATAAAATTAGATATTTAGGGGTGAATATTAGAGAGCGCATAGATGACCTTTATAAACATTTATAAAGACCTTTATAATTTGGAAGAATGAAACAGGAAAGGATGGGAAGTAAAAATGACAACATTGCCACAAATGCTAACCATACACTACACTACCCATTCATCTAGAAGTAAGGAAATCCTGGACTTTCTACAGGGAGAACTATTCAGGTAACTGGTAACAGAACCCACACGTGAAGGGGCCATACTGGACTTGGTGCTTACCAATGGTGAAAGTGTTTCTGATGTTATAGTGGAAGATTATTTTGCATCCAATGATCACCAGATGGTGTGGTTTAGTATTAGGACAAGGGCTGTTAAAATCCATTCAAAAGCGAAGGTCTTAGGGGCTTGTTTACAAAGCTGCGGTAGTGGTTCGCGATCGCGATCGCAGCCGCGCCCCAATTTAAATCAATGGGCCCGCGGCTCCGATTACGAACGCAAACCGCTACCGCGGCTTTGTAAACAAGCCCCTTAGACTTTAGGAAAACTAACTTTTCCAAGATGGGCCAATACCTCAAGGAGTCATTAGTGGGATGGGAACAGCTGAGGGATGTAGAAAAGCAGTAGGCAAAACTGAAAAGAGATATTTTAAGGGCAACCAACCTTTTTGTTAAAATAAATAAAGGTAAAATAAATAAAGGTAAAAAAAAAAGGAGACCACTATGGTTTCAATATAAATAGCTTATTCTGTCTGTTTGATTATTTACTTGTAAATCACTTAGATAAATTTGATAAGTGGTATAACAAAAAAAATTGAACCCTGAAACTTGTGAATGCCAACTTCTAGATTTTGTATAGCAACATGGATTCCCCTTGTAAAATGATAAATGCAAATTGATATTGTAGACCAACCCAAAGCATTCCCTCTACATGCCTGAACCGCACCTCCCTTATTATCCAGAGGGGGCGCAGTTCTTCATGTGTGGAGAGTGACTTTTCTAAAATCATTTAGACGATCTACACATTCAAACACCACGTCTAAAAATAATCCCCTAAGTTGCTAGCCCCAAGACCTCTTATGATGATCCCTAAAGATATTAGAAAAACATTAAACAACTTCCGAGGATAGGGTTAACCCCTTGGGGAGTCCACACACAGTTAACCAGGAGTAGAAAGATTCTGTTCAAATTAAACCCTCAGTTGTTGATGAGTCAGACAGTTGGAAAACCTCATCGCAACCTGTGAGAGCAGAGATCTGATTCATGTTTAATGCCTCCACAGCCTAAATGCCCAGCCACAGACGTGCAGGGACTAAAGACAGGCATGTCGGGATGATAGCACGCTAGTCTGCGGCTGGCACCAATGGCATCACGTATAGAAATATCTGCGAGCTATGCAAAGTGGCAATGTAAGTTACATTTGCATGACTGAGCACCCCTGCTTCTGAAGTGCTATCAAAGGCCTTGCATTCAGTTTTAATCCCAAACGCAGCTCGTGATATATTCTGGTAATATTAAAGATGACACCAGCCATCCTGCTACTCCCCTCACTCCTTCTCAGCAGGTTTACTGGAGGAGCTGCTATACTGCTTCTGTTTTTCTTGACAGACTGTAAACTCTGTGGAGCAGGGACTGCTTCTTGTACCATACTGCATACTCCTGGTAGTGCTTTAGGAAGGATTAGTAGACCCTCATTTCCACTAGAACTGGGGCTTAAATGAAGTAAGCAAGATCTGCCATCTGAAGACAAGATGGTGGTCAATACTACTGGGGCTCGTATTGAAAGAGCTAAAGGGCCTTCATATCACCGTTGCCTCCAGTCATGCCGCTAATCTGGAGGTCTATAGTACCTGAAGATTAGAGAGTGGCCAACATAATGGCAAAGGATCTAGGTGGCATCATGGATAATATGTTGCAATCCTCTTCTCAGTGTGCAGCGACAGCCAAGAAAACTAATACAAATCACATATATTCATTAAAGGAGACTGGAGAAATCCTTGAGATAAGCAGCATGGAATCTGTCAACCTCGGGGGACTCTGTCAGGTAGTTGTGACCCGGATTAGAAGCAGGATACTGGGTTTGATGGACATTTAATTTGGCTAAGTATGTGCAGTATACTTTGATGTTGTTGTTGGTGTTAAGTGCCTTTGAGTCGGTGTCGATTCATGGCGACCCTCTGGATGGTTATATCCTGAATTGTGTTCAGTCTTCAGTCAGGCGGCTCATTGTTGACAGACTGGCACCCGTAGGATGCTGTTATTGTATCGATCCATCTCATTGCTGGCCTTCCTCTTTTGCATTGACCTCTTCTAACCTTGCCAAGCATGATGTCTTTCTCTAATGATTTCTCTTTTCGCATGATGTGTCCATAGTATGAAAGTCAAAGTCTTGTCATCTGAGCTTCTAAAGAAAGTTTAGGTTTGATTTCCTCTAATACTGATTGGTTTGTTCTTTGGGCAGTCCATGGTATATGCAGTATTCATCGCCAGCACCATAATTCAAAGGCATCAAAGAAAGATATGTTAGAGATGTTTAAATTTGTCTGTAGCATAAATATACAGATCGTAAGCTTCTTTCAAGTGAAAGACAGCAGTGGAATGAGGAGTCACAAGATAGAAACATACAAACATGACAAAAGAAAAAGACCATCTGGCCTATCTAGTCTGCCCCTCCATTTCAAATACTATAGTTGCCCTTTTGCCTTTAGAGATCCTCTGTGTTTGTCCCATGCTTTCTGGAATTCAGATACTGTCCTCATCTCTACCTCCCCTGGGAGACTATTCCATACATCTACCATTCTTTCTGTAAAGACATATTTCTGCATATTACTCCCGAGTCTATCCCCTTTCACCCTCCTCCTATGTCCCCTTGCCTTCAAATGAAAGAGGCTTTCGCTCTGTGCATTTATGCCACAGAGGTATTTAAGCGTCTCTATCATCTCTATTTCGCCTTTCCTCTAGGGTGTACATATTAAGATCCTTAAGTCTGTCCTCATATGCTTTATAACAAAGACCACTAACCATTTTAATAGCCATCCACTGTACAGGGCCGGCCCGTCCACTAGGTGAGCAAGGTAGCTGCCTAGGGCGACCGGCCCAAGGGGGCAGCAGCAATGACGCACATGGGCGGCGGCAGCAGCAGAGGCACATATGGGCGGCCATGCTGCCCCCCACCAGCTGCCACCGATTCCATTTAGAGAGGGAGCGGGTGGGCAGTGGCAGTATTTCCAAAAAGCAGCAGCAAACAGAGAGGATTTTATTCCAGGTATTTCCTGATCCAGCAAGGAAAACAGGGAAGTATTCTGTCCCATCCTAGACCTAAGAGATATGAACAAATATCTGGATCCACCCTACTCCCTTATCTTAACAAAGGAGATTGGGTATTCTCTCTGGATCTAAAGGATGCATAACAGGATACTGGGCTTGCTGGATCTTGGTCTGACGCCAGTATGGTATTCATTAAGTTCAAGGCCGCCCTAAAATTCCATCTTTTTCAGACAGCCTTTATTATGAGACACTTCTGGTGAAATTAAAAAGTCATGGGATAGGATGCAGTGTACTATTGTGGATCAGGGACTGGTTAAAAGATAGAAAGCTGAGGGTAGGGCTAAATGGCTAATTTTTCCAATGGAGAAAGGTGAATAGTGGAGAGCCCCAGGGATCTGTGCTGCGTCCACTGCTTTTTAACCTATTCATAAATTACCTGTAAATGGGAATAATGAGTGAGGTTATCAAATTTGCAGATGACACAAAGCTATTTAAAATTGTTAAAACCCATGAGGATTGTGGAAAATTGCAAGAGGATAAATTGGAAGACTTTCCTTTCAAAGTTCTGTTTGCAGTCCTTTGCATTGTTAACCGCTCTTATGCTCCATCCTGAGCCGTACATCAAGAAAGTGAATAAAGATATTCTCCGTGGACAGCAGGAAAAGTCCTCACAACCCACCTACCTCCCCTTAGAGTTGTATTGTATTCTCCTCAGCTCTTATTAGACCGAGGTCAATATGGCGCCTCAGCGGTGGGCAGGAAGGCACACACATGCACAGGGGAGCTTCCAAAGCCTTCTAGAAGGCACTAGGAATACTCCTGCACGAAGCATTGTCACATGACATCACCCATACACGAGGATATTTCTTGCTGTCCACGGAGAACATCTGCTACAGGTGAGTAAGTTCATTTGACTTATTCCTCTGTTCCCTTGACTCTCACTGATCTCTCCATCTTCTTCTTTCTCCGCCATCCACCATTCTTCATCTCTTTGGCATTTATTGCACTCTGCTCCCTCACCCCTTTACTCCTCATTATCCTTGGAAGTCTCTCCTCCATTTTTGTGTTCCTCTCTCTTTTTGGCCTTCTCTCTGTTTATCCCATTGTTTTCTTCTCCTTTCACTTTCTATTCCCCTCACGTTTGCAGACTCCTTTTCTCTTTCTCTTTCGATCTCTCCTCCTCACATTTTCTCTCTCCTTCCTTAGAATCAATAAGAAGATTTGTGTCAAGTTTGAAGGCACATGTGATTCTCCAGGAATTGAGGCAAATTGCAGATTTAAATGCCGTTTTAATTGTCTACAGCACACCCATTATTCAGATATTAGAGGAAAGCATTTGAGGCCCACAGGCCGTCAGTAGCTGGGTCATGTGGCAGCTCTAGTAAAACAAATGTTTGGATAGATTTCAATGTGCTAATTCAGGAGAACCTGTTATAGGGACTCACCAGGTAGTGGGATCTTGTCCTTGTCTCTTTTCCATCCATTGGAGCTGAGAGATTTCAAATAGGATGAAAGATAGAGGGGAGAGTCAGTAGGGGTGGGGGCGATGCACAGGAAGAAATCTAAATATCTGAGGAAAGGGAATAAGACTTCAGTACAAATCATTAATAAGGTCTCATCTTTATCTTTATTGAAACCTTAATATACCACTTACACAAAAGCCTCAAAGCGGTTTACATTAATTGAAAAATAGAGGCAGAGCTGCTTTGAAAAATAAAAGAAACACCAACAAATGTAGAGAGGAAAGGAGAGATGAGAATCAGATAAAAGAGCAGATAGTGACTGCGCTGCAGCAGGGACAGGAGAGGAGGGGGTTTAACATCAGCGGGGAGCTGGGGACAAAGGGGGTGGGGGTGGGGGTAGGTCGAAGGCAGAGCAGAAAAGGTGGGTTTTTAGTCTGGCCTTGAAGGTGTTGAAGGAGGGTTCCAGACGGAGAGAGGAGGGGAGCGAGTTTCAAAGCCGGGGACCCAGGAAAAAGAAGGCTGAAGAGCAGTTGGATTCTAGATGGGCTTGGGATGGGGAGGGAAGAAACATGCAATTGGAGTGAATGGACCTGAGTGTCCGATGCAGGGTGTGGAGGTGAACCGAGTCAGCGAGATAGAGAGGGGTACCAGTGTGGATTGACTTATGGACGAAGATGCGGAATTTATATTGAATCCTAAAGGGAATTGGGAGCCAGTGAAAATGTACGAGGAGGGGGGTGATGTGATCTGAATGGGAGGCATGGGTCAGAATATGAGCTGCAGTGTTTTGGATGAGTTGTAGATGACACAGTTGGGATTGAGGAAGGCCGGCGAAGGAGATATTGCAATAGTCCAGACGAGACATCACTAGCACTGGTCGATTTAATAACGACGATATTTAAAAGGAATTATCTAGGTAGAAGCAGCTACTGATCAGATAAGTCCCACCGAGAAGGATAATTGAGAGGCAGCCTCCAGGAAGTGACAGGGCGGTCTGCAGGCAAAGCCGGGGTGGAGGTAACATTTATCCATATAAAGACGGTTTCCAGCATGGCAACCTAGAAAATAATCGCTACCCGTGAGTGCAGAAAGTGAGCACTCCAAAACTGATACTGTCAACCACTTGGGTACAAATGACCTGTCTAGAAACAGCAGTTCAAAGGGACTTCCAGACTCTGGGAGAGAAACTCAAGCCCATTGCTAGCACTATAGCATTCTCAGAAGTTCTACCTGTCCCTGGTAAGGGGGCAGAAAAGCTGCGTCGCATAGACAAATTTAATACATGGCTCCAAACCTGGTGCAAACAAGAAGGATTTAGATATATAGGCAACTGGGGAAACAGATGGACCAACAAGAAACTATACTGTGCTGATGGACTACATCTCTCCATCGCAGGGAAAAGGATCCTAAGTGAAAAATTCAGGCAGTATGTGCACAAGCATTTAAACTGGGGAAAGGGGGTGACGGACGGAGAACAAGTCCGGGATGTCACTCCCAGCAAAAAAATAATAACATTGGAAACAGCCACACTATCAACATCAATGGCAAGTGGAAAGAGGTGTGTAAAACAAAATCCAGGAAAAATCCAGGCAAGCCAGTAAACAAATGCTGGAAAGCAATGAGCACAAATGCTCGAAGTCTAGCCAACAAAGTTCCTGATCTGGAAGCCCTAATGGTAGAAATGGACTTGGACATTGTAGCCATTATAGAAACATTATTTAATGAGTCACGTGAATGGGATATAGCCATAACTGGGTTTAATCTGTTTAGGAGAGATAGAGAGGGCAGAAAAGGAGAAGGAGTAGCCCTATATGTCAAAAACGTTATTAGTATTATACTACTGAACATTTGTATAGTGCTACATGACATAGACAGCACTGCAAAGACATGTAAAAGACAGTCCCTGCTCATCCGACCTTACAATCTAGTCAAGACAGACAACACAGTAGCTGTAGACATGGGATACAGCTAGGGGGAATGGTAAAGAAACACAAAGGAGATTAGGTAAAGCAAGATCCAAAAGCAGCAGCAAAGACGTGAGTTTTCAGCCTGGATTTGAAAAGGGTCAGAGAAGGCACCTAATGTACAGACTCAGGGTGTTTGTTCCAGGCATAAGGAGCAACAAGGTGAAAGGAGTGAAGTCTGGAGTTAGCAATAGAAGAGAAGGGCACAGATAGAAGCAATTTGCCAGAAGAGCAGAGTTCCCGAGGAGGGGTGTAGGGAGAGGTAAGGAAAGGTAATGAGGAGCTGCAGAGTGAATGCACTTATAGGTCAGCAGAAGAAGTTTGAAATGTTTGAAATGGATGCGGAAGCAGAGGCGGCGGAAGATTAGCCGCACAGCAGAGTGTTGAAGGGGAGAGAGATGATTCAGTGGGAGACCAGCAAGAAGTAGGTTACAATATTTATTTATTTATTCTTTTCTACTATACCACCCCTTCCAGAGATCAAGGGTGGTTTACAGGGAACAGTTAAACAATTTTATATAGTTTTACATGGAACAGTAGTTGGAACTATATACAGTTAAACATTGTAAGCAACTGTGTCAACAACTATTTCCAAAGAACTATAAACAAATATCACAATGAATAATAAACAAACCTATCTTACAATCAATCTTGTGTACGTTCTGGAAGTTATTTTTTTCTTCTTTTCTTACGTAATACATACTGGGAGGGGGGGGTTAATAGCGGTAGTTCTTTCGGGGTTAGTTGTTTGCGGGTTCAGGAGGTTGGTGGGATTGTTTCTGTGACTGCTGGGGTGTGGCTCTTGGGAGGTAGGGGATTTCAAAATGTTCGGTGAAGAGGTGGGGTTTGAGTTCTTTTCTGAATAGCTGAAGGCCCTTCATCATCACAATAGTCTAGATGGGAGGTGACTAAGGAGTAGATAAGGGTCTTAGTAGTGTGTTCAGAAAGGAATGGGTGAATTTTGTTGATGTTATAGAGAAAGAAATGGCATGTTTTAGCTATCAGTTGGATATGTGTGGAGAAGGAGAGAGAGGAGTCAAAGGCAACCCACAAGGTTGCGAGCTAAGAAGACAGGGAGGAGTAGAGAGTTATCCACAGAGACTGAGAAAAGAGAAGGAGAGAGGAGGGTTTAGGGTGAAAAATAATAAGTTCAGTTTTGGCCATGTTCATTTTCAAGCAGCGGTGAGACATACAAGCAGCAAAGTCACAAAGAGACCCTGGCCTGGATTACTGGAGAGATTTCAGGTGCAGAGAGGTAGATCTGGGAAGCAGTAGTGTAAAGATGGTGCTGAAAGCCATTGGACTGGGTATGTAGAGAGAAAAGGAGTGGACCCACAAAAGATCCTTGGGGTATACCAACAGAGCGAAGGATAGCAATAGAGGAGGATTCACCAGAACAAACACTGAAAGAGTGATGGGAGAGATAAGAAGAGAACCAGGATAGCAAAGAGCTCTCAAAACCAAGCAAGGACAAGGTATTGAGGAGAAGGTTGTGGTCAACAGTGTCAAAAGCAACAGAAAGGTCACGAAGGATGAGAATCGAGTAAAGGGTCTTGGATTTAGCCAGGATCAGGTCGCTGGAGACCTTGGCAAGAGCTGTTGCGGTAGAATGTAAAGGACAAAAGCCAGATTGTAGAGGATCCAGAAGGGCTTGAGAGATGAGAAAGTTGAGGCATTGGCAGTGAACCACACGTTCAAGTACTTTAGAAACAAAGGAGAGGAGGGAGGTGGGTCAATAGTTAGAAGGACAGGTAGGATCTAGTAAGGTGCGACCACAGCTTGCTTGAAGGCTGCAGGTACAGTTCCAGTGGAGAGCAATAGGTTTAGAATATGAGAGATGGAAGGGACAACAGTGGAGGAGATGGGGCTTAGGAGATGGGTGGGGTGGGGAAAGGATCAGAGGAGCTGATAGTGAGTTTGGAGGAGAAAAGAAGGTGTGTAGTTTCCTCCTTAGAGGTCATAGAAAAGGAAAAGAGGGTAGCAGTGGTGGGGGGGGGGGGGGAAGCTGGGAGTGAAGAGGGGGAAGAGGGGAAGTAGCTGATATCATGGAGGGTGATCTTGTTGATTTTGCTATGGAAATAGTCAGCCAGGGTTTGGGCAGAAAGGGAGGGAGGGGTTGGAGGCAGAGGCGCCTTGAGTCGGGAGCTGAGAGTAGTAAAGAGACGGTGAGGATCAGAGGCAAGAGAGTTTGTCAGATGGACATAACACTCTTGTTTGGTGAGAGCTATGACTGACTGGAAAGGGAAAGCATGAATTTGAAGTGTAGAAAGTCTGCAAGAGTGTGGAATTTGAGCCAGGTGCACTCAGCTGAAAGGGCAGAGGAATGTAGATAGTGGGTAGTGGAAGACAGACGTGGGGAAAAGTGTTGGAAAGAGGAGATGGCACTGTCATCCATACTGGTGTGGTCTACAGGCCTCCAACTCAAACTGAAGAAATTAATAGAGACTTGATTATGAACACAAAGGTAACCATGAAGGGGCATGTGATCATATTGGGTGACTTTAATCTACTCAGTGTGGATTGGAGTAGTCCTTTTGCAAATCCAGAAAGAAGTAAAAAGATTGTGTTCAGTTTTGGAGATCATATCTCACAAAGAATATAAAAAGACTGGAAATAATTCAGAGGAAGGTGGTCAAAATGATTTGAAGCCTGTGTCAGAAGACTTCTGAGAAGAGACTTGAAGATCTAAATATCTACACTCTGGAGGAGAGGAGGGACAGGGGAGATATGATTCAGACCTTTAAATACTTAAAGAGTATTATTGGACAAACAAACCTCTTCCAAAGATGAGGAAGCTGTAAAACTAGAGGGCATAACATGAAGCTGCAAGGGGTAAACTGAAAGGCAATGTCAGGAAATACTTTTTCACTGAAAGGGTGGTGGATGCTTGGAATGCCCTCCTGATGGAAGTGGTGGGGGCAAATACAGTGACAGAATTCAAAATGGCATGGGAGAGACACGGTGGATCCCTTTATAGCAACAGGATAAAATCAAAATAAACATAACTATCTCTTATATATGAACAAATAGGGGGGACCTCCACGGAGTGGTGGGTACACCTCTAAACAAAGGCATGGGGAGGGGTGACCTGCCAATGCAACTTTCTTATGCTCAAATGTTTCCTGTTCTTTCTCGTGTAACCCAGCTGAGGAGGAAGGAATTCCATGGTCTAAGACTTAGGGTCCTTTCTCTAGTGGGGAGTTCTGTTTTACGATTTCCTTCTCATTGTATGATTACTTACAAAGATAAAGTTTTTCTTTTCTTTGAGCCCAGTCAGTTACTAGATTTTCTGGTAGCTAGGGAGGAAATTGTGGTGAATACTCTCATCCTTGCTTTAAATTTTCTTTTTTCTGTTATGATGTTAATTTTACCTGATGCCACTAGTATTGCCTATTATTGTGGTCTAAAAATGATGATAGATTTTTCTGTATTTTTTCTTATGCTTCTCTTTGAATATAGTGTACCATCTTATTCCTGTCATTCTTGTTTTACTTTAATGTGAAATTTATAAAAATTTATAAATTAAAAAAAAAGTTTTCTCCCCTGTGTGGGTTCTATGATGCAGCACTAGTTGTGCTTTTCTGCGGAAACATTTCCCACAATCTGTACAACTAAAAGGTTTCTCCCCCATATGGGTTCTGTGATGCTGTACTAGATATCTTTTTGTGAGGAAACATTTCCCACATTCAGTACAACTAAAAGGCGTCTCCCCTGTGTGGGTTGTATTATGCAGCACTAGCTGTGCTTTTCTGGTGAAACATTTCCCACATTCAGTACAACTAAAAGGTTTCTCCCCCGTGTGGGTTCTGTGATGCCGCACTAGATGTGCTTTTGAGAGGAAACATTTTCCACATTCAGTACAACTAAATGGTTTCTCCCCTGTGTGGGTTCTATGATGCTGCACTAGTTTTGCTTTTGTGAGGAAGCATTTCTCACAATCAGTAGAACTAAAAGGTTTCTCCCCCATGTGGGTTCTGTGATGCCGCAATAGATATCTTTTGGTGAGGAAACATTTCCCACATTCAGTACAACTAAAAGGTTTCTCATCTGTGTGGGTTCTGTGATGCGTCACTAGATCTGTTTTTGTGAGGAAACATTTCCCACATTCAGTACAACTAAAAGGTTTCTCACCTGTGTGGGTTCTGTGATGCCGCACTAGATGTGCTTTTGTGAGGAAACATTTCCCACATTCAGTACAACCAAAAGGCTTCTCCCCTGTGGGTTCTATTATGCAGCACTAGTTTTGCTTTTCTGGTGAAACATTTCCCACATTCAGTACAACTAAATAGTTTCTCCCCTGTGTGGGTTCTATGATGCTGCTCTAGTTTTGCTTTCATGAGGAAGCATTTCTCACAATTAGTACAACTAAAAGGTTTCTCCACCGTCTGGGGTCTGTGATGCCGCAATAGATATGTTTTTGTGAGGAAACATTTCCCACATTCAGTACAACTAAAAGGTTTCTACCCCGTGTGGGTTCTGTGATGCCGCAATAGATATGTTTTTGTGAGGAAACATTTCCCACATTCAGTACAACTAAAATGTTTCTCCCCCGTGTGGGATCTATGATGCAGTACTAGATATCTTTTTGTGAGGAAACATTTCCCACATTCAGTACAAATAAAAGGTGTCTCCCCTGTGTGGGTTGTATTATGCAGCACTAGCTGTGCTTTTCTGGTGAAACATTTCCCACATTCAGTACAACTAAAAGGTTTCTCCCCCGTGTGGGTTCTGTGATGCCGCACTAGATGTGCTTTTGAGAGGAAACATTTCCCACATTCAGTACAACTAAAAGGTTTCTCCCCCGTGTGGGTTCTGTGATGCCGCACTAGATGTGCTTTTGAGAGGAAACATTTTCCACATTCAGTACAACTAAAAGGTTTCTCACCTGTGTGGGTTCTGTGATGCCGCACTAGATGTGCTTTTGTGAGGAAACATTTCCCACATTCAGTACAACCAAAAGGCTTCTCCCCTGTGTGGGTTCTATTATGCAGCACTAGTTTTGCTTTTCTGGTGAAACATTTCCCACATTCAGTACAACTAAATAGTTTCTCCCCTGTGTGGGTTCTATGATGCTGCTCTAGTTTTGCTTTCGTGAGGAAGCATTTCTCACAATTAGTACAACTAAAAGGTTTCTCCCCCGTGTGGGTTCTGTGATGCCGCAATAGATATGTTTTTGTGAGGAAACATTTCCCACATTCAGTACAACTAAAAGGTTTCTCCCCCGTGTGGGTTCTGTGATGCCGCAATAGATATGTTTTTGTGAGGAAACATTTCCCACATTCAGTACAACTAAAAGGTTTCTCCCCCGTGTGGGATCTATGATGCAGTACTAGATATCTTTTTGTGAGGAAACATTTCCCACATTCAGTACAAATAAAAGGTGTCTCCCCTGTGTGGGTTGTATTATGCAGCACTAGCTGTGCTTTTCTGGTGAAACATTTCCCACATTCAGTACAACTAAAAGGTTTCTCCCCCGTGTGGGTTCTGTGATGCCGCAATAGATATCTTTTCGTGAGGAAACATTTCCCACATTCAGTACAACTAAAAGGTTTCTCATCTGTGTGGGTTCTATGATGCGTCACTAGATCTGTTTTTGTGAGGGAAACATTTTCCCACATTCAGTACAACTAAAAGGTTTCTCATCTGTGTGGGTTCTGTGATGCCACACTAGATGTGCTTTTGTGAGGAAACATTTCCCACATTCAGTACAACTAAATGGTTTCTCCCCTTTGTGGGTTCTATGATGCTGCTCTAGTTTTGCTTTTGTGAGGAAGCATTTCTCACAATCAGTACAACTAAAACATTTCTCCCCCCTGTGGGTTCTATTATGCAGCACTAGGTTTGCTATTCTGGTGAAACATTTCCCACACTCAGTACAACTAAAAGGTTTTTCCCCTGTGTGGGTTCTGTGATGCCACAATAGATATCTTTTCGTGAGGAAACATTTCCCACATTCAGTACAACTAAAAGGTTTCTCCCCTGTGTGGGTTTCTATGATGCAGCACTAGTTGTGCTTTAAAGAGAAAACATTTCCCACATTCAGTACAACTAAAAGGCTTCTCCCCCGTGTGGGTTCTGTGATGCCACACTAGATGTGTTTTCGTGAAGAAACATTTCCCACATTCAGTACAACTAAAAGGTTTAACCCTTGTGTGGGTTCTGTGATGCTGCACTAGATATCTTTTTGTGAGGAAACATTTCCCACATTCAGTACAAATAAAAGGTTTCTCTCCTGTGTGGGTTCTATGATGCGTCACTAGATGTGTTTTTGTGAGGAAACATTTCCCACATTCAGTACAACTAAAAGGCTTCTCCCCTGTGTGGTTTCTATGATGCCTCACTAGATATGTTTTTCTGAGGAAACATTTCCCACATTCAGTACAACTAAAAAAGGTTTCTCCCTGGTGTGGTTTTTAAGATGCTCCACAAGTTGTGAGCTTCTGAGGAAAGATTTCTCACATTCACTGCATTGAAATCTTTTCTTACTCCTGTGGATTATCTGGTGCATTTTTACGGATTTCTTAAGAGTGAAATTTCTTCACATTCAGGACTTTTAAAAGATGTAGAAGGCCTCTCTGTTGGGTTAGTTCCCTCTGCTGTGTGTGTGTTTTCAGCTGGCTTCTTATGCAATTGCTATGATTGAAAACCGCTCTCACACTCAGTAGGTGTAAAAACGTCTCTCTTGCATTTCAGACTTTAGGTGGAGTGCTGGGTGCACTTGTGTGTGAAAGAGTTTCCCAATTCTTCTTCTCTCTTCTCCACTCTCTTCTTTTCCTGTGTGACCCCGTCACCTGCTGGACATAAAAAGAAGGCACTAATCACGTGTTGGTACCACAGAAGTATTTCTGGGTCTCCTGATCCCAAAATCCCTGCTCTGAGATTATTCCACATCTCTGACCAATCAGCTGTGAATAATGTGACAGAGGGAGAAAGTTAATCTCTTACATGATTTCATTTCATGATCTCTTGATGTATCTCCTTTCATATAAAATGGCAAAGCAATTTGCATTAAAATTAAAAAATTACAAACTGGCCAGTATTCAAGGCACTTTCTATATGTAAACAAAGAAATATGATGGCAGATAAAGTCCATACGGCCTATCACCTCTGCCCTTCCATACCATCTTTGACTCTACTCTCTCCCCTGCAGCATCCAAAAGATAGCTAAAACCTGTCGCTTCGTTCTCTATAACAACATCAGAAACATTTGTCCCTTCCTTTCTACACACACTACTGAGACCCTTGTATAGCACTACAAGATATACGCAGCGCTGCACAGACACATGTAAAAGACAGTCCCTGCTCATCAGATCTTACAATCTAGTCAAGACAGACAACACAGTAGCTGTAGACCTGGGATACAGCTAAGGGAAATGGTAAGGAAACACAAGAGATCAGGCGACTCAACATACAAAAGTGGTAGTGAAGAGGTGAGTTTTGAGCCTCAGTTTGAGAAGGGCCAGTGAAGGCGTCTTATGTACAGACTCAGGTACTTTATTCCAGGCATAAGGAGTAGCAAGACAAAAGGAGCGAAATCTGGAGATAGCAATTGAAGAGAAGGGCACAGATAGAAGAGGTTTGCAAGAAGAGCAGAGATCACGAGAAGGGGTGAAGGGAGAGAAAAATAGAGGAAAGATAGTGAGGAGCTGCAGAGTGAATGCACTTATAGGTCAGCAGGAGTGGTAGTTTGGTAATTAAGTGACGTGAGAAGACTAGCCACTCAGTAGAGTGTTGAAGAGATTGAAGGGGAGAGAGATGATTTAGAGGGAGACCAGCAAGGAGCAGGTTACAGTAGTCTAGATGACAGATGACAAGTGTTTTATTATCCACAGATACTGAGAAAGGAGGTAGGGGAGAAAAGGGTTAGAGATAAAATATGAAGCTCAGTTTTGGCCATGTCCAATTTCAAGTGGCGGTGAGACATCCAAGCAGCAATGTCAGAAAGGCAGAGAGATGTGGGCTTGGATTGCCGGAGAGATTACAGATGTAGAGAGGTAGATCTGGGAGTCATCAGTGAAACGATGGTACTGAAAGCCTTGGGAAGAGATGAGTGCACTAAAGGAATGGGTATAGAGAGGGAAAAGGAGTGTGTCCAAGACAGATCCTTGCAACTGAGTGTGGGATAGCAGCAGAGGAGGATCCACTAGAAGAAACCACTGAAAGAGCAATGGGAGAGATAAGAGGAGAACCAGGACAGTACAGATCCCTTAAAACCAAGCGAGGACAAGGTATCGAGGAGTAGCAGTACTAATATTTTTGGAGGAAAGATTGGAGAGAGAAGATATGGCAGAGATGTTTAAATATCTCCGTGGCATAAATGCTCAGGTGGAGATCCTCTTTCGATTGAAAGCAAGCTCTGCAATGAGGGAACAATTTATTTTATATATTTAACACTTTTTTTTATACCGCCTTCTCGTACAATCGAAGCGATTGCACATTAAAATAAACATTACAGAGAACTCAATGTATAAACTTAGGAAGGGGTGACATGCAGGATTTGCACAGAGGCAAAACATATGCATTGCAACATATGTACAGAGTTAGATATTCTTTTAGGCAGGTGAGATGAGGGGCAAGAACTAGGTATTGTCTCTGAAGTGATCGGTGAAAAGGAAGGTTTTGAGATGTTTTCTGAAGCCCTTTAAGTCCTTGGTTGTCCTGACCATCTCTAGGAGAGAATTCCAGTTGGTGAGTGCCACTAATGAAAGAGCCCTCTTCATTGGTGTAAGAACTAGGAGTTGATATGGTGTCTCTGTTGCTCTGTCTCTTAGGTCTGCTGTTTAGTTTTGTGCATATCATTTCCTGTAGAATTCTGGCTGATGTTGTTTCTTATCTTGAAGATAGTCAAGGCAGTTTTGTATCAGGAAGTGAAGTAATTTGAAGTCAGTGAAGCTGATATAAGAGCGGTGTTATCTGATCATGTTTGGCAGATCCTGTGATGATGTGGGCAGCCTTGTTCTGGGCTAGTTGCAAGGGATGTGTGGTTTGAGTTGGAAGACCATGAAAAAGGGAGTTACAATAATCTAGCATAGGAATTATAACTGCTTGATAGATCGTGCAGAAGTGATCCAGACTGAGGAGGGGTTTTAGTCTTTGGATAATAGCGAGCTTTTGGAATGCGTACCTGGAGGTTCTGTTGATGTGGGCTTGTAAGTTTAGAAAGTGATCAAGGGAAGAGTGGCCTAGTGGTTGGGGCAAGGTACTACAGGCTGGAAGGTCGGTGGTTCATATCCCACTAGAGGACAGCAACCTTGGGCCGGAAGGACTGTGGTTTCTAGTCCCACAGGTGCTCCTTGTGGTCTTGGGCAAGCCACTTAACCCTCCATTGCCCATGTTCCCTGTAAGTATTAATGTGTCTCATATCCCCTCGTGTTAAATGTATCCCCCAACCGCTTTGACCCGGTGAAAAGCGGAATATAAATGCAGCTAAATAAATAACAAGGTAGCGTACTTCCTCTTTTACTGGGATTAGAGTGTCCATGATGGAGACCGATGATGGGGGGTAACAGAAGAGTCCTGTATTATGAATAGCGACTCCGATTTTTTGAAGTTGACTTGGAGATTGTTAGAAGCCAGCCAGTTGCTCATCTCTTGTAGACATTTATTGATAGCTGTATAGTCTGGCGTGCGGAGATGGATAGGGGAATAGACCATGATATCATCTGCATAAATGGCATAGATAATTTTGTGCTGCAAACTGGTTGTAAGTAGGAAGGGCAGGCAGGGAAGACCCTTGCAGGACTCCTTATGTTGTGTTGAACAGAGTGGAGGTGTTTGAACCAACTTTGACATTTTGTTGTCTGTCAGTGAGGTAGGATTGGAACCAGTTGAAGGTTGTGCTGTGAAGTCCAATGTTAGTTGGTTTAAGAAGATGCTGTGCTGTGTGTTGAAGGTCAAAGAGATGTCAACAAAGATGAGTAGGAATCTAGTTTTTTGTCGATTCCTCTTAGGAGTATGTTGAACAGATGTATGAGGAGAGTCTCAACATTATGATTACGATGAAATTCACATTGGTGTGGATCCAGAGAAGCATATAGGTCAATATGGTCTTGCAGTTGTCTCTGCATCACCTTTTCAATTATTTTGGATAGAAAGGGCAGGCTGGAAGTAGGATGGAAAGTTGCAAGATCAGAGCTGTTGAGTTGTTTTTTTGGATGAGTTGGATGTTAACTTGTTTGAGAGCAGGGGGCATGTATCCTTGAGATAGGGATGAGCTTATGGTGTTGTGGATGCAGTTGACAACATTGTCCTTGACTGATTTGATCCACATGACCAGGCAGGGTTCAGAGGACACTGTACTGCGCAACCACCCTGCATGATTGCAACCCTACTCACTAGATCACTAGACATTCTGAAGATGGAAGGTGTACATACTCTGACTAGTCAATCTGTATATAATTGATCTGTAAATAGTTGTGCTTTGACCACGTCACGTGTGACAGCTAGCTTGCCTGAACATAGTTACCCTGTCAGTCCTGTTAAGAAACCCCTGTTCATTGCAAGTCCAGTGCAGGTCCTGCCGGCACGGCACGAGTTGTTAACTGTAAACCGCACTGATTCTAAAGAGCGCGGTATAAAAAAGACATTAAATAAATAAAATTAATTAATTAATAAATTAAGGCAGCTATGATGCAGAATATTGCTCGTAGATCAGTACCATTTGTGTTTGATGTTGGGTTCTGCAGTTGAGGCGTTGGAGATGTTTAGCATTGACGTACTTAAAGGTGGTTTATTCTTGTTGATGAGAAAATCTGCAAAGATCTGGGGATGGATAGTGTCTTCTTTGTGGGATGGATTTTTCATGAGCATGGACAATTTCAGATAGCTTTCGAGGCTTGTTGCTGACCTTAAAGATAAGGTTGGTGTGGTATTCTCGATTGTGCTTGTTGATCAGATCAATGTAGTCTCTTTGTGTTTTCTGGTATTGAAGAAGGGTGGCTTGTGACTAGTCGTGTTTCCATTTATGTTTTAGCTGGCAAAGGTTTTGTTTCTTTTCTCTTATTGCCTCAGAATACCACAGCACAGATTTGGATCTTTCTTCTCTGTTTCCAAGATTTGGGTGTAAGGAGCCTTCACTGCTGCATTGATGGTGGAGTTCCAGGTTTTAATTGCCTCATTTGTATCTGCAAAGTACTGGGAGAGGCTGGGAAGGATATCTTCCAGGAACTGGTCTTGGTTATATCCTTTAAATCTTCTTTCAGAGTTGGAGGAGGTCAATCTTGAAGTGTGTAGTATGGTGATCTGATCAGGGTATTGGTAGGGCAAGAGGGGTCATTATGCTGTCCTGTGAGTGAAGGTTCTTTGGGACAAAGATGAGGTCCAGAGTTGAGCCTGAATGGTGAGAGGGTACCTTGAGGATTTGGCAGAAGTTACATGATTCTATTGCCTTGTAAAAGTAACTTCTCCTCTGCTAGGTGCGAAGCTCAGGTTTAGATCGCCTAGTAGTATAAGCAGCTTATGAGGAGAGCTGGCCAAACATATGGCTTCGAGGATGTTGGATGTTTCCTCAGCGGGAGCATTTGGGGCTCTGTAGGTAAGACAAATGGCTAGATATCTGTTTTCTATCATGATTAAGTCACAGTGTTTGTGGCTTACAGATTAGGGGGCATGTTTACTAAGCCTTCTTAACGTGCGTGCGGCGTTAGTGTGCAGGATGCCATAAAAGGAGTGGGCGTTGCAGTCTTAAAGGAGCAAAACGGGATTATCGTGCGATAACGCGCGCTGCTGTGCACATTATCGGACGAAATGCCGCTGAGCGCGTTAACGCGTGGTAATCTTAAGTAGGCGCCCAGACATTCAAACATAGAAAAAGAGGTGTAGCACAATGGTTAATACACTGACTGATGATACAAGGGTCATGAGTTCGATCCCCCAGTGTGCCTAATGCATAAGGCTTGCTGAGGCATCAGCTTTGGCATGTAAGTATTGTTATTTGAGGCATTTTATTTGTATTTTAATTATTGCTGCCAGCAAACACACCCTCACGTGCCGTAACCTAAGGTGCCGCATAAGGCACCCTATAAGGCACTCCATAGGGCACATTATAAAGTGCACTGTCCGCCACGGCACCCTATAATGTCCCCTGTAGGGCACCCTATAAGGCGCTCCATAGGACACCTTATAAGGCACCTTATACGGACTGTAACCATAAGGTGCCTCAGAAGGCGCTGTATAGGGCGCCCTATAAGGCGCCTTATGAGGCACCTTATGGTTACAGTACTCTGAGGGTGTTTTTGCTGGCAGCACTAATGTACATTAAAAATAGACAATGCTTCAGACAGCCCTATAAAATAATCCCACTCTGTGTTTGAACCCATGACCTCTGGCTGTACAGACAGTGAAGGAACCACTGGGCTACAGCTCCATAGTTGCTAACAAACCCCTGGCTGGCTGCAGAAGGACTGCACGTCACCACACAAACAGTCTGCTGTGGTCACCATGACAGGGTTAACCCACCCGTACCCATGATGCACTGCACATGCAAATCAGCAGTCTACAGATGATCACAAGATGGGGTATGCACCCCCACAGCACCTCGGCCTGGTGGGGGGAACTGACCGTGTGTGCTATTGGCACAGAGTAGCTACACACCGTCACACTGTGCAGGTACTCTGCTCACCCTGAGGGTGAGGTGGGGCGCCCAGCACCAGGTCCACAGCACCTTCCATGGAAGAAATAGCCCATGCTGCAGGTACCCAGCAGTGCTAGTGTGTGAGATAGGTAGTTCCTGCAGACACACCTTGGATACATCTGTGTTTCTCAGTCAGGTTTAGCCCTTATGGACCCATAGGCAGATTATGTACCACCACCCAACCCACCCTCTGGGGTTGAGGGTGGGAAACGGTCTCCCACCAACAGATCCACATTCTACCTCACTGCAATGGTGGCAGTAGAGGGGACCATCAACCCCAGTCCTGCTTGGGAACAGACACCCTACAGGGCAGTCAATGCAGCTCTGTACACATTCATAAAGCAATATCAGACAGACATTTGGCCTGGAAGTGCTCAGTTGCGCCCCACCACTATCTGATATTCTCCTGCAGCACACCTCCAGCCGCTGGACCCTGCAAGTTGTTCCAGCAAGACACATACTAGATGCAGACAGTCTGCTAACTAATCCATAGTGCATGTTCCTGGAGGAGATGTGTGCACCCAGAACCAGGATGTCAGCATACACACCAAGCAGATAAGTCAGTAAGTGGGCCCCAAAAGGGAACCCATAAATATCACATGAGAGAAACACTAGATAGCACTATGGGGGAATCTAGCCATGCCGTTGTCACTGCTCAGTCAGGGTGAGTGACCTCCCAGCAGGATATGCTGTGGCCACCCTGTCTGTGCAGGTGGTGGCCGGGCACTACAATGTCCCAGCCATTGCCCTATGCCCTGTGCAGATGCATCCTGGCTAGGCCACCCTGTCTGGGCTATACCCATGGTACCTTGCTCCTCATTATGCACATTGGCAGGCCAATACTGGCAACAGTGCTGGCAGTGTGGGCTGTGGAGGGTATTTGCAGCCACCATACACTGGGTAGACAGTGTGGTGGAGAAGCAGGCTCAGAAGGCAGAGAAAGAAAGAAAAAGCAGCCTTTTTTTTCTTTCCACAAAGAAACTGCAGGCACAGAAAGGGTTAACACCAAAACTAAAGACAGAGATTCCCTGCAGAGAAGTGCAGGCCTAGGAACACGCCCTATTCCCATGGAGACAGAGGGAGGAGAAGGGAGTGGTTTGGGGGCGGAGTCAAGAGCCATAGGACAGCCCCAAACATTTAGGCAGGGAAGTTGCACTCACAAACAGTCACAGACACAGAACCAGCAGACACAGTATCAGGAGACACAGACACGAGGGAACAAGGAAGGAAGCACAAGAGAGAAACAGTCACGGGCAGAGAAACAGAATTGGAAGGAGACACAGAAGCGGCTTGCACAGAAGCAATTTGGAAGTAGGACCAGAGAGCTGAGAAGGCCAGTGAGAGCTCAGGGGAGGAGTCCTCAGAGGAGGAAATATTCTCCAGAAGTTCATGGCTTAACTCTTCTCCTAGTAAGGAGCCTACAGGGAGGAAAAGCACTACAAGCAAGGTGAGCCCTTTACAAATCTTGAAGGAGCTGCTAAACGGAAAGTTTTTCCTGCCCTTCCCCCACAAGCTCACGTTCTGCTAAGGGTACCTGGGAGAAAGTATTAAAGGCTTTACAACCTACAAAGGCTTCTCAGGAAGATACCAGAGAGAGCAGATATTCAAAGGAGTCTAGTGTGGAGGAGATGGACTTGGGGGACAGTGTGGATGCAAGCAGTGTCTCAGACATGGAGATAGATTGTGCTGTTTGTGCTAAGGAAGAGTAAAGGAACCAGATAGGGTTTAAAGAGCTGAAGGAAACCCAGCTGTTCCTAATTACTAAATGTGTTACCTTGTGCCAGAGTAAAAGAACTGAATAGGGTTTGTTACCTGGAGAAAACCCAGAAGTTCTTGACAAGGACATTTTAAGAAGGTCCATAACTTTTAGCTAGGCTTTTAAGGGTAGCTTGACTGATAAAGCTGCTGGAATAAGAAAGCCAGGAAGAAGCTAAAAGCTTGTATTATAATTGGAAGAAAATACTACTGCATTTGGGAAAGACTCTTGGTGGACCAGGGAAGATTGCTAATATCTGCTGTGAAGTAACAGTGGATTTATAGTGCTTCCTGGGGACCAGAAGACAAGTTGCTGTTGTAAAAAGAGTTTTATATGTGGAACTAAGGTTTAAGCAAAACCAAGCCAAGGTCTGTGTAATAGGCTTGTGTTTATATGGAGAAGTATCCTGAACTTTATTTTGTAAGTTTCAAACTATTCTTACCAAAGAATGTATTTGGTTAGGAAATCCTTATTTCTAAAATAAAGAAATATTCCTGCGACCTTTGGCACTTCGCTCTAATCCTTTTAATGGACACAACTACACGCTAATTGGGCTGAATTCACACAAAGGACAAATCGGAGCCTCTCCTGTACCACTAGGCAACCGCCTGGCCACACGGGGGAGCTCCGACAACAGACACACACTCCCACACCTATGCCAGCATTGTACAACTATAGAGGTGTTTGGCAGCCCTGGCCACCGCTCCAGTCCTGGGCACAGTGCAGGCATGGCTATGGTACGCAATGCTGTTGGGGTCACTCCCCAGGGTGGTAAACACTGTCAGAAACATGACCTGTAGCACACTCCACAAACATCAGAAAGGTTGCCATGATGCAGCTCAATCAGAACATTGTACTTAACTTCAGAATTGATATCTGTCAGTAATCATAGCAACCTTTTGATAGCTGTGTACCGTATCCCCAGGTTTAGGGTGGCATTGCTAAGGTATGCAAGTGCTAGTATTGGGAGATGCACGCAAGTGCTAAGGTATGCAAGTGCTAGTATTGGGAGATGCACGCAAGGCCCAATGTCCTGCCTCTCCAGGAGCATTGGATAGTGGAGCCTGTGGGTGCGGGTGTGTCTGCCCCTGTTGGCTGCTGCTTTACGGCAGAGGTTCCCAACTCCAGTCCTGGTGTGCCAAACACTGTTCAGGTTTTCATGCTTTCCCTCATGAATATACATGAGATACATCTGCATACCATGGGGGCGGCGCATAGATATGCAACACAGGCATCTTTATTAGAGGCAGCATGGAACCTGAATGGTGTTTGGCCCTCCAGGACTGCATTTGGGAGACTCTGCTCTAGGTAGTGCGCATGTTTATGGTGTCTGTGCTCTGTAGGGTAAAATGTAGGTGTTTTGGGCATGTGTACGTCATCTGCAATAAAGGTTCTGTCTGTATTAGCACGTTTTATTAGTGGGTAAAATATGGGGACTGGGTTGGCAGGAAACACAGCTGGGAAATGAACCTGTGACCTTCTGCCTCCAAACACACTGGTTGTGTGCACTGCACCGCCGTGTTGCCACAGAGACAGTGCATTCCCTGGTGATACCATGACTGTTTGTCCGGCAGGGTCTGTCTTTTGCAGTGCATGGCACCCACCTACACAGGGCTAGGCCATGGTCTGCTCTGGGCAGCTGCCACTGCCCCCTCCACCACCAGTACCCCTCTGCCACCATGCTGAGATGCCCTTCTTCTGGTCGTGGTGGTGGTGCGCAGTCTCAGGCCATCCAGTGTGCAGGTAGGCGGCTGCCTATGGTGCATGTTCTGGGGTAGGGGTGCCTGCATAGACGTCCACGCTTCCCCCCCCAACACCACCTGCCAATGTTCTGTGCCCTTGGAGGTACCTGCTGGGTACTATCCCCTGTGGCACTGTGATAAACACAGTCGTGCCCATGTTTGGACCTCATCAGTTGCTGTCTGGCTGCTGTACAGTTTCAGCATTCCTAAGTGCTACCTAGGCATCTACCTAGTCCGCACTGTGCCCCAGCTGCACCACAGCATGTGCTGCCTGCAGCCCTCTGTATCCCATTTCCAAGCATCTGTCCAGTTGGCCATTCCAACATGCCCGCCCTGCTGTTGCCGCACATGGGCACGCCATAGGAAACCTGTCCGATGGAGGGAAAAACCCTGCACAACGCAATTTCACTGTGGGCTCATTCACCTTGTATGGGGATGGAGCATGGACCCTTCCAAAATTCATATCCTTTTTTTGGTGCTTTTTTGGGATCACTATTGCCCAGCTTGGTTATTTTATTTTTCCATTTTCTTCTGTTCATTTTCACTGTTTATTTGCCCTTTTGTTCCGTGCACATGTATCACACTTATCACTTTTTGTAGGTTTCCCTGGTTTTGCTGTAAATTGCTGACGTAAATGGTTTCTTTTCCCTTTAAATCAGCTATTTCGCCCGGGTTTGACTGGCGTTAGTTTTGAGCCTCGGATTTCACAGCGTTAGTGTGCGGGGAGCCTCTCCCCTCCCACTCTCCACCCATTGACCCCTTCTCTCCGCCCCTGAGGAGCCTTCCTCCGCCCTCCGGGAGCCTTTCCCCACCTTCAGCGCTCGTTTCTGCTGCTGCGCACGTTATTGCACGCTAAGGTACCTGTGCACCTGAAAAAGTGCCATTATCGCACAATAAGGTACCTTAGTGCGCAATAACATCACAGCGTGCACATTAAGAAGGTTTAGTAAACATGCCCCTAGGATATTTTAAATTTAAGATCAATTTGCACAAGGATAAGTACCCCACCACCTCTCTTGTGGGTGTGCGGGCAGATGAAGGCAGTATGGGATCGTGGCGTGATCTCAGATAGAATGACCTGATCAGGGCTTTATAGCCAGGATTCGGTGATGCAGAGGATGTCAGTCTGGGTGATATTGAATATAGCCTATGATGGTGTTTGATTTGTATCTGATGGAACTAGCATTGATTAGCCCAATGTTAATTGGAGTGATTAGTGTGTGTAGGGTGTGGTAACAAGTTGTGTGAGTGTTGGTTTGAATTCTTATTAATCTGGGGGTTCGCCTGTTGACAAGCTTATGGGGGTTCATCCATATGTGTGGTTGGCAAGGAATGTGCAATAGGGGAGGTTGTAGGGCTCTTGTGGGTATGTTTATGGTATAGGTAGCTGTTGAGGAGTGGCAGAGTAGGAACCAGAGGAGAAGAATACTAGGTTGGCTGGCAACATTGGATTCTGTGGCATTAAAGCAGTTTTATGCTTTTTGGTAGAATCATAGGAGGGTAGGGGTGGGGCTCTTTCAGCAGTAGTTCCATTTCTGATGAGTGTTACTTACAGTTTGTAGTTTTCTTTCTGAAAGAGTGCCCTGATACAATCCAAGGTGTCTAGAAGATGTGTGGGGTGAGAGAGTTGCCTGCTTGTGAATAGATCTGATAGGGATGAGGTCAGCAGCGAGGTCTTCGAGGTTGTTGAGGTTTTTGGGCTTAGTGTTGGCAGCTTTTTGTTTGGGTTGAGCTGATTTTTGCATATCTGCCTGTATTCCATGCCTAAGGGCCATGTGAAAGGGCTCTCTGGCCAGGCCCACCAGGCACGGGTGCACCTGATGGCACTTCTTTTTTAAAGTTGCTGTGGTGGGCCCTGATTCACCTTGAGATGTAGAATGGGAGGGGTTTCAGCCTCCCGCTCTCTTTCCTGATGCCGATCGGGGCTCTGGATCCGAGGGTGCAGTCCTGCAGCGCCTGATGGATGAGGGTGAAAGGGGATAGACTCAGGAGTAATATGCGGAACTATTTCTTTATGGAAAGAGTGGTAGATACGTGGAATAAACTCACAGTGGATGTAGTAGAGATGAGGATAGTATCTGAATTCCAGAAAGGAGGGAACAAACACAGATGTGCTGTGGAGAAAATATACATGAGCACAACAGGAGGCAATGTAGAACTGAAGATATGATAGACTATTTTATTTTTTAAGTAATGTTCTAGGATATTCCTCAAGGGATGAAGTTATAGGAACCATCTATATATGTATGGAGTAAGGTAGGACTGTTCCTAAGGGAGCCTTGAACCCAGTACCCAGAGTTCACCAGACTCATCCCCCACTCCGCTCTGCAGGTTCTGTATCTAGAGTTGAATTATATATTGATTATTTATAAAATGCTGCTTATTGTACCTGGTGGGTACTGGGTGTTAATCTGTCTGGAAATTGCTATGTAAGCACATTTTCTAGATGTGTCCTATCTCTGGAACCTGGAAGAATGGTAGATACAGTATAATATCAGCCTCACTGTCGCTAGAAATGCAGATACAGTCGTACAGTCCTTACCCAGGGAGATCAGAGTCTCATAATTTCTCCTTCATCACCTCCCTGTAAAGCTCCTTCTGCCCTTCATCTAAATACTCCCACTCCTCCTGGGAGAAAGAGACAGTGATGTCCTCAAACATCACCCGCATCTGAAACACAAACCAGAAACACACTCAGGGACACGTGGAGGTGCTCAGAGTATATTAGATGTTGGCTGGCTTTATTCTCCTCCTCTAGAAATCCAAGGGAGCTCTGCATTTAAAACTTGTAGGAACAGACCCAGAAGCTTTTACTGGTCTCCAGAGCACCGGGAGTGGCAGCACATTGAGTGGATCTCTCTGGCTAAGTTTTTATTATTTTTATTTTTATTTATTTATTTATTTTATTTTATTTATTTACAGTCTCTTATATACCGCACTATTCATCATCAGCGCGGTCCACATGGAACAAAATGCTCAGTACATTTAACACGTATGAGTTTACAGGTAACAGGGTATAAATAACTTGGATAACCGGGGTAACTAATTACAAAACATACTACATGATGCTTTGAATAGTTTTAGCTGCCTGTACCACGTCAGTCTTTTGGAATTACTGTACTTGCACTGCTTTACATACTGCCTGTGTTTAACATAGTAACATAGTATATGACAGCAGATAAAGACCAGTATGGTTCATCTAGTCTGCTCAGCAAGGCGGCAAGAGTTGGTGCACCTGACGCTCTGTGCAGGTCACCCCTATTTGTTGATATACATGAGATAATTATGTTTATTTTGATTTTATCCTATTGCTATAAAAAGATCCACTGTGTCTGTCCCATCCCATTTTGAATTCTGTTACTGTATTTGCCCCCACCACTTCCTTCAGGAGGGTATTTCAAGCATCCACGATGTAGATTTCTTTAGCCTTTGAGAAAATAGTGGATGCAATATAGGAATTACCTAGCTGCTTTTTTTTTTTAAAAATAAGAGTTCAAATTTTCTGCCTGTATTAGAAAAGGTTAAATTAGACTTACCTGCTAATTGTTGTTCCTGGAGTAGATACAGTCTAGTCCCGGACCTCTGGGTTGTCTACCTTAATCAGCAGCTTGGAGACTGAGGAACCACCTGCTTTTCCTGATGTCAGCAGTATATCATCCTGGGATCCGCCTCCACCTCCCAGTTACCTATTGACAAAGCAGAATCACCGGAGCAACAAGTAAGTATTTCTGCAAACTATACCATGCCTATCATGTGCCAATCCACACCAACTTTACAGTAACTGAGAAGGAGAACAACAAATAAACAGGGAAAAAACCCAGCAAACTGTAGCCTGTAAAACTGCGAGGAATCTTCTCCCCGCTACATCATGAGGGGAGTCCAAACCCGAAGGAAAACTACCCACTGACATGCCTAAAAGTCTTACCTGTGGCAACTGTCCTACTCTTCAGGCTGCCGCTGGCGCAATGTAACCACACCGGGGCGGGATACGGGACTAGACTGTATCTACTCCAGGAACAACAATTAGCAGGTAAGTCTAATTTAACCTTCCTGATCGTATCTCCAGTCTAGTCCCGGACCTCTGGGTGTGTACCAGAGCAGTAGTCAATGGGAGGGACCCCTGTGGCAGCCTGAATGACCGCCGCTCCAAAACACACGTCCTGTTGCGCCTGGACATCCAGACGGTAATGCTTAACAAAGGGATTCAGGGAAGACCACGTCGCCGCCTTACAAATTTCCAGCGGCGGGACCAAACGAGACTCAGCCCAAGACGCCGCTTGTGCTCTCGTAGAGTGGGCTCTCAGCCCTTCTGGCACGGCCTTACCTCTCAGCACATACGCAGAAGCAATAGCTTGCTTAATCCATCTCGAAATGGAAGCCTTCGAGGCTGCTTTGCCCCTACGCAGACCCGCGAACAGCACGAACAGCCTCTCTGACCTACAGAACTCCGCCGTCCGGCGCAGATACCTCTTTAACGCCTGCTTTACGTCCAGGAGACTCCGAGCTCTGTCGGCAGGGTCCTCCGATGGCCTCTGAAACACTGGCAAGGATACAACCTGACTCAAGTGGAACGCCGACACCACCTTGGGTAAGAAGGAGGGCACTGGCCTCAAAACTACCTTAGACTCATAAAAGGACAGGTACGGCTCCTTACACGACAAGGCTTCTAACTCCGAGACCCTAAGCGCCGAACAAATTGCCACCAGAAACACCACCTTCAAAGTTAGATCTTTCAACGATGCCCGACTCAAAGGGTTCGCGTTCCAAGGCCTCCAACACGAACGGGAGGCTCCATTTAGACACCAAGTGCCGCACGGGAGGTCTCAAAAGCGAAACCGCTCTAAGGAACCGCTTAATGTCACCGTGCCCCCCAAGCGGCCGGCCACCTATCCTACCTCTGTAACAGGCCAGGGCTGCGACCTGCACCCTCAGCGAAGAAGCCGCCAACCCCTTATCAAAACCATCCTGCAGAAATTGCAAAACTTGTGGGACTGTGGCCTCTAACGCTGCGCTCGAGCGATTGGTACACCAGGCTTCAAACACTCTCCAGACCCAAACATACGCCAGAGACATGGATCTCTTCCTAGCTCGTAGCAAAGTACTATTTACCGAAGCCGAATAGCCCCTCGCCTTCAGTTGCGCCCTTTCAATAGCCAAGCCGTAAGCGAGAACCGATCCAGGTGGGGCATCAACAGCGGGCCCTGCGACAACAAATCTGCTCGCCGCGGAAGATGCCAGGGACTGTCTACGAGCAGCCTCACCAAGTCCGCGTACCAGGGCCTGCGAGGCCAATCTGGGGCTATCAGAATCACCTGATCTTGGTACGCTTCTATGCGCTAGATAACTCTGTCTATTAGCGCCCAAGGAGGGAACACATACAGAAGCTCCCCCTCCGGCCAACTTTGAACTAGAGCATCCAGACACTCTGACATTCTTTCCCTTCTTCTGCTGTAAAACCGACTGGCCTTCACTGACTGAAAGGTCGCCATGAGGTCCATGACCGGAGGACCCCAGCGATGCACCAGGCTCTCGAACACCTCTGGGTGAAGAACCCACTCCCCTGGGTCCACCCGCACGCGACTCAGAAAATCCGCTTGCACATTGTCCACTCCTGCCACATGCGCCGCCGAGAGGTCCAGCAGGTTTTCTTCGGCCCAATCAAGCAGATCCTTGGCCTCCACTTCCAGCGCCGCTGGTCCCCCCCTGACGATTCACATACGCCACTGTCATTGCGTTGTCAGAGAATACGCACACCAACGACCCTGCAAGCAACCCGTGGAAACTCTGCAAGGCCAGAGCCACAGCCCGTAGCTCTAGCCTGTTGATTGACCAGGTCCTCTCCTGTGCGTTCCACTGCCCTTGGGTGAACCAGCCCTGGCAATGTGCCCCCAGCCCGCTAGACTGGCGTCTGTCGTCACCGGCACCCAGACAGGTGGTTCCAGCAGTCTCCCCTTCTGCAACACCTCGGGATTTAACCACCACCTCAGGGCTACGCGCGTCTCTCCTGGACAAGGAAGTTTCCTTGACAGAGAATCTCGCTGGTGTGACCAGCGTCTGAGCAGCGCTCTCTGCAGCGGTCTCATGTGTGCTCTTGCCCACGGCACCAACTCTATCGTCGCCGCCATTGTGCCTAGCAGTTGCAGGTACTCCCATGCAGTGGGCGCCCGGCAGCGCAAGAACCTCCGCACCAGCCTCTGCAAGCCGCTGGCCCTCCGCTGGGGTAAAAACACGTGCCCGGACATTGTGTCGAACCAAGCCCCGAGGTATTCCAAGTTCTGTGAGGGAAGGAGATGGCTTTTCCCCACATTGACCACCCAACCCAGGCTCTCCAGGAAGGACACTACTCTGGCTGTTACTCTTTTGCTCTCGTCCCTGGACTTTGCTCGAATTAACCAATCGTCTAAATATGGATGGACAAGGATCCCTTCCTTTCGCAATGCCGCTGCTACGACTATCATGACCTTGGTGAACGTACAAGGAGCCGTCGCTAGCCCAAAAGGCAACGCTCAAAATTGAAAGTGCCCAAAGGAACTGCAAAGCGGAGAAAACGCTGATGATCCGGCCGAATGGGGATGTGAAGGTACGCTTCTGCAAGGTCCAGTGATGTAAGATACTCGCCCTTTCGCACCGCCACAATCACTGACCGAAGAGTTTCCATGTGAAAACGCGACACGCGTAGACAGCGATTCACCCCCTTGAGGTCCAGAATCGGTCGGTACCCTTTGTCCTTTTTTGGTACCACAAAATAAATGGAGTATCGACCGCAGCCGAGTTGGTTGTGAGGTACCGGAACTACTGCCCCGAGCTCGAGGAGCCTTCGTACTGTTCCCCTCACCGCCTCGCGCTTGCTTGACGACCTGCAGGGGGACATGACGAACGCATCCCGAACCGGCATGCGGAATTCCAAGGCATAGCCTTCTCGAATCACCTCCAGCACCCACTGATCTGACGTGATGTGGACCCAGGCTGCATAAAACTCCTGCAGTCTCCCCCCTACCAAAACTAGGGGGGCCTGGGTCCCTCTGGCATCATTACGACTTCTTAAAATTGGACAAGGAAGACTCGGAGGAGGACCCGAAGCCTCTTCCCGCCCCCGAAACCCCCAGAAGCCCCAGTTTCTACTGGGGAATCTGCCTCTCTGTGGGAAGTTAAATGTCTGAAAGCGATACCTGCGAAAATCTCTCAACTGGCCCTTGCCCCCTGGAGCTGGCCGACCCTGCTTAGGCTTGTCCTCAGGTAACCTACCGCCCTTCGACTCGCCAAGGTCCTTAACTAACTTCTCCAGATCCTCTCCGAAAAGGAGATGCCCCTTAAAAGGCAGCTTGCTTAGCTTCGACTTAGAGGAATAGTCTGCCGCCCAATTACGAAGCCATAGATGACGCCTGGCCACTACCGCTGAAGCCATGCTCTTTGACAATCCTCTCATGAGATCATAATGCGCATCCGCCAGATAGGCCGCCCCGGACTCAAGCCTGGAGGCCTCTTCAGCACCGTCGCTGTGCCGCTCTCCTTGAAGCTGCTGTGACCAGTGAAGACAGGCCCTGGCCACCCACGCTCCACAAATAGCTGCTTGGAGCACTAAGGCATTCACATCAAAAATTTGCCACAGCATGGCATCAACACGTCTGTCCTGAGCATCCTTGAGGGCTGCACCCCCTTCTACCGGGATCGTGGTCTTCTTAGTGACTGCTGCCACCGCGGCATCCACCTTAGGCGGCTGAAAAACCTCCTTATCCCGATCCAATAGAGGATAGAGCCGGCGCATCACTCTGGCTCCCTTCATCGGTGCCTCAGGAACATTCCATTCTTCCTGAATCATCTCCTGAAAGACTCTGTGTACCGGAAAGGCTTTCTGAGTCTTCCTAAAGACCTGCAACAAAGGATCTTCCAGGGTGTCATCCTCCGTTGAACCCAGAACCGGCATGTTTAGGGCCCCTAGCGTTTCCACAACAAGCGCTGGGAGCTCCTCCCTGCGGAATACTCGCACCACTCTCGCCTGATCCTCCTTCTCTGCAAACTCACCTTCTTCCAGTTCTTCCTCAAAATCCACACTGTGGCACTCCTCTTCGGAAAGCCGCCCCTCCGATGCAACCGAAGGATCTTTAAACTCCTCATCCTCCATTCGCCGAGTCTTGTCCTGGCGTACTTCCGTAGATACGGTCGAGGAGGGCCTCTTCACCCCCCGCCTTTCAGGAGTGCCCACTTGGTGCGTTAGGGGAGCTCCACCCACTGCCTGCTGCAGCAAAGTCATAAAATCCTTCGAAAAGATAGAGTCCAGGCACTTGGGCCAGACCGCCGGGGATGGAGAACAGTCTGGGGCAGAGGATGGACCTGCCACCGGTTCCACTAAAGGCAGGCAAGAAGCCTGAGCCGCACCTATCTCCGTTTCGGCCCCTGGGGCCCCCTCCTTGGCCTCCCCCCCCCCCGATCCATTACTGTGGCCTCCTTTGCGCACCCCTTGCAAACACCGGACTCTGCCACAGAACCCCTTCTAGCCCCACACACAAAACACTGGGGTCTAGAGGGCATTTTATGAACCAACAGTACCCCCTCAGGTACTCGGTCAGCTGTGACCCCCCACAAGTACCTAGGGCAGACAGGACAGTCCGGAGGGAAGGCCTCTGTGTATCTTATGCGGCCCCTTTCTAAGTTCTCCTGCTTTCGTTGGGCTTTATTTTTTTTTTTTTTTTTTGTGCTCTAAAACTAGCAAAACCCACAGCAACTATAGCACCCGTTCATTTTCATCACTCACAAAAAGAGAGCGGCGAAAAATTGCCCAACAAACACCATCCTTTGAGAAAGCAAGTTAAATACACGCTCCAACACGTCCCACCGCGAGTTTTGCCACGCGGTGGGCCTCAGCGTCGAATTCGCGCCCAAACGAGCAGGGGAAAGAAAAAACCCCTGGAGGGCCTACTCACCACAGTCGGGCACTCAATCAATGGCCTGCTTCACTCCTACACCGGCGACTCACCAGATCTGAAATTGGAACTCTCCGGGCCAGAAACCGAAACGAAAACAAAAAACAACATGATATCTATTGGCGGGCTCAGTCACTGCCGCAGGGAGACAGGCAGAGCATCTGTAAAGCGCCGTCTCCCGAACTCGGAGGGTCCGGTCTGAAAACTAGCCTAACAGCACAGAACCGGACCCACTGCAGCCCCTTTCGAAATGCTGCTCTCCCACGCCCGCATAAACCCGGTAAGGCCAAAACGGGAGGGGGGAAGACTCCTGCGGTTTTTTAAAGGCACAGACCTTACTGCAAGACTCTGGTCAAAATAACCAGTGTACACCTCCCTATTTTTTTTTTTTTTTTTGCTCTAAAAACCCCGAATTTATCCCAAGACTCCAAGACTATCCTTAATCGTTCCTCCAAGGAGCCCGGACCCCCGGGCTTGCTCCTTTCAGCTGCTTGGAGACTGAGGTAACTGGGAGGTGGAGGCGGATCCCAGGATGATATACTGCTGACATCAGGAAAAGCAGGTGGTTCCTCAGTCTCCAAGCTGCTGATTAAGGTAGACAACCCAGAGGTCCGGGACTAGACTGGAGATACGATCAGGAAGTAGCTTTATAAGAATATGTTTGGCCTCTCTATGCTCTGTTAGGTAACGACTGCTCTGCAGGGTCTTTGTCTTAGCAAGTCAATCTCGTAGCTTACTGCCACTTATTTCTCACCCTCCCTCCCCTCATCCACCCCAGGGCTGGATGTTCTTAGTCACCCCAAGACACACAGTCGCTTGTCCTAACTTTAGTGGAAAGCACATCTCTGCTGTTTTTTCATCTACCAACATCCCCCCACACACTAATCAAAGTTTTTTTAATGGGTACAATAGCTGTGGTGCTTTAATCCTCAGGAAATCTATTTGGAACCTTTGAGCTTGTCCAATCCATTTTACACTATCTACTATGGAAAAAAGAATTGATTCAATTGAGAGAAGATTTAGCTGCAATGAAACAAACCTCCCCTATGATACATCTTGCAAACAATCCATGCAACTCCCTCAAAAATCCAGCAATGCAAGAAGAAATGGATGACAGTGGTTCTGGCCGGTTATTTTTTTTTTTTTAAATCTTTATTTATCCATTTCCATACATTGGAAAATAAACAAAACTCACAGATAACCAAACCAAACAGAACAACCAACACTGGCCATGAAATACAGTAGATATCAAGTGGGTATGAATCTAAACAAACGCCTCATCCTACTCGCAACTGACATATGTAAATGCCTCATCCTACTCACAACTGACATGCGAGTCAGGAGTACACATTATGGCGGAACAACAGGGTACCCAGCGATGGATATAAAACTTCCAAACCAGTCTACATTATTTTGGAATAATCTTTGAGTCCAAGGCAATCCACTTCTGCAGTCTATGGGAGAGATAAGGGTTTTGCTGAACATAAATTTGCTCATACAAACGATGAGCACACAGCGAGTTCCACCACTGCTCAAAGGTCAAAGCACTAAAGTCTTTCCAATGACTCATCAAGGTTTTCAAGGCAAGGCCCAATAGCAGATCCAAGGCTGAGTGGTCTCCCCTAGTTGGCTCAGGTAGTCCAGCTAGCGAACGGAGTATAACTATTCGGAATGTCAGAGGCACATGTATGTTCAAGAGAAGACTGATTCTACCCCAGACTTGTCGCCAGTATCTTTGCAACTTTGGGCAAGTATATAGCATATGTTTAAATGTGCCGGGTCCTGCTCTGCAAGACCAACACAGATTATCAGTTTGAGTCTGCCATTTCGCTATCTTCACAGGGGTCAGATATGCCCGATGCGCTAGGAAATAGAGCGTTTGCGTTAGAGAGGCAGAACTCACTACTCTGGTCTGAGATTGCCAAAAGTGAGTCCAATCTTCCAGATTCTCTATGCGACCAACTTCTTCCTCCCAAATGGATTGCAGGCCTGTACACCTTCTGGTCTGCCCATCCCGTAGGCTGGATACTATTTTGGAGACAATCCGAGGTCCCTCTCGCAGCTCTTTAACTTTCAGCTTCCATGAGCTGGTAGCAGGCAATCCAATGGGCGAGACCTCGGATTTCCCCAGACAGTGCCGCAACTGACACCATTGGAATACACAGCTGCTTGGGAGGCCATAATCGCGTTGCAGAACTGGGTAGGTCTTAAAACTGTCACCATCAATTAAATGTCCGAGGTTAAAGATCCCATGCTTGAGCCACAAAGGCCATATGAAGGATTCCCCAGCTATCTTGAATCGGGGATTCAGCCATATGGGAGTGTCTGCTGTGTACCCCATCCATTCTTCAACAGAATTCTGGAGCAGTTGGTATGCTTGTTGCGTCGCTTGGATAACTGCATTCGATGTCTCCCCTTTAACGCTCAGGGCCCCAATACGCGCATGTAGTGGAAGTGGGTTACTATTAGCGGCTTCTATCCGAAGCCAATGCGGGTCTGTTGAACTCAGGTCTTCATCACTCCAAAGGCAGCCATGACGCAAGATTGCAGCTACGTGGTACCAGAGGAAATCAGGGAATTGCACGCCTCCGCACCCCTTAGCGAGTTTGAGTTTCCAGCATGCAATTAGGGGAGTTTTATTACGCCATAAGAAAGTCAGCAAGATCTGAGTTAATGTTTTGTAGAAACGTGAAGAGAATAGAACAGGTATCATACTCAGGATGTAGTTGATTTTAGGTACCATCACCATCTTTATAGTCTCAAGTCTACCCCACCACGTCAAATGGAGAGGGTTCCACTTATGAGTGCACTCCCGCACAAGCCTCTCGCAGTAAGCTTCATTACGTGTTACAGTGTCGGATAGGGTGGTACAGTATTCGATTCCCAGATACTTAAAGAAAGTTGATTCAATTTTGAACGGGTACTTGTCCAATGACTCTTGGGAGACCCTATGATTCAACGGGACTACAACAGTTTTGGTGAGATTCAATTTGTATCCAGAGACTTCCGAGTAGGTTGCTATAGTGTTCAGCAATGTATCTAGAGATTGCGGTTCAACGAATAGCAATAGGTCATCCGCATAAGCAGATAATTTGTATTGGACCTCATGAATCTCAATACCCCTGATGTTGTCCTGCTGACGGATACGTATTGCCAGTGGCTCAAGGGCTAAGTTGAAGAGCAGTGGCGACAATGGACAACCTTGTCTTGTGCCCCTGTAGAGCCGGAAAGCAGATGATGTCGCACCATTGGCTGCTATCTTAACCATGGGCCGGGTATATAGCATCTCAACGTTTTTCAGAAAGCGCTCTTCAAAGCCAAACCATTGTAAAGACCGGAAAAGAAAGGCCCACTCAATCCTGTCAAAGGCCTTTTCAGCATCCAGCGCTAGCCCCACAATTGGGCGGTTAGCTTAATGAGATTCCAACAGGATATGAGCCAGCAGCCTGCCATTATCGACTGTGGACCGTCTGGACATGAATGAGTGCAAAGGAGGAGCGTGACTCTTGCAGGTGTAGAGGGGAACAAACGAAGCAAGAGGAAAGAGCAGGTTTGGAACAGACTGCTTTATTGAAGATGGTCCCTACGCGTTTCGGCTTGCGCCTTCTTCGGGGGACATACAGCAATGTTGTATACAATGGAGTGTCTCATAAAGACAGTTTGGTGAAAACACTATGTGTTGGTAGTGCCGTATCTGATGAGCTTGTCACCAAAGAGCAAACAGGTTGTAGCACTATATAATAGTGTTAGGAGGAAAATGTAAAATTGCGAGGAAACACAGCATGTAAGATCTTGCTTGCAAAGCATTGCGAGGAAACACAGCAAGCAAGATCTTACATGCTGTGTTTCCTCGCAATTTTACATTTTCCTCCTAACACTATTATATAGTGCTACAACCTGTTTGCTCTTTGGTGACAAGCTCATCAGATACGGCACTACCAACACATAGTGTTTTCACCAAACTGTCTTTATGAGACACTCCATTGTATACAACATTGCTGTATGTCCCCCGAAGAAGGCGCAAGCCGAAACGCGTAGGGACCATCTTCAATAAAGCAGTCTGTTCCAAACCTGCTCTTTCCTCTTGCTTCGTTTGTTCCCGTCTGGACATGAAGCCAGATTGGTCCGGGTGTATGAGCGTACTCAAAACTTTATTTAATCGGTTGGCAAGAATTTTGGCATAAATTTTATAATCCGAGTTGAGAAGCGAGATAGGTCGGTAGTTCTCAATCCGCAGTGGATCACGACCGGGTTTGGGATGTATAACAATCGTGGCCTCAGCAAGTGCGCCTACCTCTGGATGTTCATCGTATAGGCGACTGTAGTAAGTTTGTAATTCTGGAACTAGTAGTGTAGAAAAGGTGACATAAAATTCCAATGGAATACCATCCGGTCCACAGGCCTTCCCTTTAGCTAGCTGGCGCAGAGCTTTATCAATTTCAGAGCAGGTGATCTGCGCTTCCAGCATCGAGGTCTGCTGCTGGGTTAGTTTAGGTCCCTGTACATTAAATATCAGACCCTGGAAAGCATCTTCATTCCAAATTACTTCTGACTGATACAGATCCTGATAGAATGCCCTACATTTCTCCAAGATATCTTCATCTTTCACCAGCAGGCGACCCTGCGTATCCTGCAAGCCCGCTATATGCTGAGATGCCTGTTTCGCCCTCAGCGATCTTGCCAATAATGGGCTAGCTCGATTACTCTCACAATAGTAGACACTTTGCTGTGCGTGTAGCTGTTGTTGTGCTTCCTCACATATGATGGTATTATATTGATACCGAAGGCGTTGCAAACGAAGCAGCACCAATGGGTCAGCTTTCCGAGCGAGAAGCCTCTCTCCAGCCCTTATGGAAGTTTGAAGCTCATCTAACTGTCCTGTGCGCAGCTTCTTTTGCTGAATATTATACGTGGTCGCATGGCCCCGAATATTCGCCTTACGGGCTTCCCACCAGGCCCAAGTAGCCGTATCACCCACTTTATTAAATTCCAGATACGTATCTATACATTTCCGCATATAGTTCACAAACTCGGTATCAGTTAGTCAGGCTTTATCAATTCGGAGTCTCGAGCTGGGGTGCCCGTGGGTTTTGACTCCCAGCGTCAGAGATATCGCGGCATGATCCGAAATTATTTTTGGTAATATCTCTACCTTAGTGAGCCGTGGTATTAGTAATTTAGATATCAAGAAGTAGTCAATTCTGGTTTGCGTATGGTGGGGCATGGAGTAATATGTGTATTCCCGGGCGCTGGGATGCAGAAGACGCCATGGGTCCGCAAGATCAAATGTCTCCAGCATGCCCTGCAAGACTCCATTTGCCCTAGGCTTATTTTGAGGCCTGTACGGGGTGCGGTCTACCAGGGGGTCTTGAACCATATTAAAGTCCCCACCCAGGACCATATGCACGGAAGGTGACACCTTCAAGTCAGTCGCTAGTTGCTGGAAAAAATTCGGATCGTCGATGTTAGGTCCGTAAAGTGCCACCAGGAGATATTCATCAGATCCTATCTGTACCTGGACCCTGGCCCATCTACCGCTGTGATCTATCCTGGTCTCTTTAATGAGGGGATTTAAAGCTCGCCGAATAAGAATGATAACTCCGCCCTTCTTTTTTATTGCCGGGGATGTTAAAATATTCAGATAAGCACCGCTACAGACTTTGCAGGATTCTGATAGGGTCAGATGCGTTTCTTGCAAATATACAATGTCGGCACCTTGCTTCTGACAGTACATTAGGATTTTCGTACGCTTGATGGGATTGTTAATGCCTTGAACATTTAATGTTAGAATCTTTATTCCACAGTTAGCCATCGGTAAGTTTACCCGGGTTCTTGGGGTCTACATCCATCGCTAAGTGCCCGCTGAACATACATACATTGCCAACCACAGTTTGCAAACACAGCCAGTATACATATAAAACAACACAGAACAAACTTATTTGTATGGTGGAGTACCCCCCCTTAGCAATCAGATCACCCGGACCCGCCCCCCTGCAATTATCCCTTAACAAAACATATCCATATCCCTCTCTTCCCTCTGACAACATCCATCTACATTCACTTGTTATCTTAACACTACCATCCACTCATGATGGGTCATCAGTGCTCTTACACACATAGCCCTCCGTGCTCCCCATTACCAGTGATGTGGGCGAACAGTGCATTGAAAAGCTCCGGGACCCAAAAGGCCTGTCCTTCACAAATACACCCTTCACCTTCAGGCATTGTCCTCTATGACACGTCCTCACAGTCTGCGCACATTAACTGGGCACATTAAGCCCTATCAACTGTGACACCTGGAGATGTATTCATCAAGTGACCAGAATCAGCAGCCCATCTCCATCTGGGAGTAGTCTTCCAGGAAGGATCTTAACATCGCAGCATTTTCGAAGTTCCTAGTGACATTATCAACAGTAACCTGCATTTTGGCTGGGTAGAATAGCCCAGAGCGCGCTTGAATCTTCTGAAGCATCGGTCGACATTCCACCAGCTCCCGACGACGATCTACCGTCTTTTTAGACAGGTCTGGAAAAAAGGCGATCTTGTTGCCATTCAGCTGTATGGTGTTCTTTTGCTTTGCCGCTTGCATAATTTGTAGAACCTGGGGATATCGTAGGACTTTGATCAGCATAGGCCGCGGGTGTTCGCGTGGGCCGGCCTTGTTACCGGGACACGATGCGCCCTCTCAAGTTCAAAAGGGACTGCAAAGTGAAGCCGCAGGAGCTCCGGTATAAGTTTTTCCATGTATCGAATCGGGTCATTCCCCTCCGCTCCCTCAGGTAGACCAAGAATCCGAACATTGCTCCGTCGCGTTCTATTACTCTGCTCCTCGAGCTGTGTTTCCAACAGGGTAACTCTTTTGGTAAGGGGGCCTATCTGAGAGATCTGACCCTCGTGTTTCTGAGCAAAGGCCTCAACTTTCACCAGGCGACTATCCATGGAATTCAATTTTTCACGCACCTCATGCAGCTCCTCCTGCATTAGGGCTAATGTCTCTCCGTTAGTAGCAAGCAGCCCCTTCATTGACCGCAGCTCGGTTAGGATTTCGCGAACGCCATCGTCGGCCTCTCTTTCTGGCTTTCCCTTTTGCGGTGAGGCCGCCTCGTGCTTTTGACGTTTTACCGCTTGACCCGTAGATGGTTGGAACTCCAACTTTGCAGGTTTTAACGATGCCATATTTCCGTGTACTAGTACACAAATTGGTACGTTTCCCTCGCTTAACTTCGGGAAGAGAGGGTGGATTCTGTGATGTGAGACAGGAGCGAGTTCTTTAGGCGGCCATCACGCTTCGCGGCAAGCTCCGCCCCCCCTCCCCTCCGTTCTGGCCGGTTATGACACATTACATGGAGACACCAACTCCACCTCGAGATACCCTTACAGAATACCTTCTCTGCCTTGGTAAAAAAGGATTCTCCATTAATGGAAACTGAGGTGGCCTTAGACAAGAAAGTTGACATCAGTTTACAGACATCTAAACCATAATAGACAAAGAGAGGGGCTTACGTCAATGATCATCTCTATCAGCCCTTTTATTTAACATTCATCTCCAACCAATCTGTAGGATCTTCCAGTGAATTGCCAATATGGCTGAACTTCCATAATCTGCTCATTAATTTATAGAAAACTGATAGATTATAGGTAACCAGGAACCATGACTTTAAACCTCCCTCAACTTTATACCTAAAAGAAGCTGCTTTACAGGAAAAGAACGAGGTGAAATTCCTAGGCATTACCCTAGATCAGGGGTCACCAACCTGCGGCCTGCGAGGTCCCTTCGTGCGGCCCGCGAGGCTCTACCCCGGTGCGGCCCGCCAAGGATTTATTTACACGATGGGGAGCGAGGAGGAGCTTACCTTCCTGTTCCCTGCAGTTATTGTCATCAGTCAAGTGTACCTTACCTTCCCCCTCCCTGCAGGTCTCGTGGATCAGTTCACCTAAACTGAAGTTGGGAGGCACCTGAGAGCAGGGAGCTGCAATATTTATTACAAAGGAGTAAATCAAGATTTGAGGACCTGGTTGCAGCAGTTTTGCCTTCATCACTTTTAAAATACAGGTTAGAGCTGATTTGATAATCATTATAATTCATGGTGTAATTATTCCCGTGAGCATTGTTTTTTTTTGCGGGGGCGGGGAGAAGGGGGGTGCGGCCCGCGAGGCTCCCGGTAGTCGGCTGTGCGGCCCGCGGCCCTCTGGAGGTTGGTGACCCCTGCTCTAGATCAATCCCTTAGCATGACCACCCATATAAAATTAACCCCTGGTAAGATCTATTAAAAACTAATGATGATTCAGCAATTGAGTCCACTGCTATCAAGCTATGACTTTCGGTCTGTCGTTCAGGCAATGATCACCCCACACTTTGATTATTGCAAGAGCATTTTCCAGGGCCTCTCCAAACAGACAATAAGCCAGTTACAGATGGCCCAACATGTGGCTGCCAGAATTATCTGGAAATTTAATAGAACTTAATATTTCACACCCATATTATATGAATTACACTTGTTGGCAATTTATAGCTGTATAAAATGATAATTACACTTACCTGGTAATTGTGGTTCCTTGAGTGACGACAGTTCAGTCCTCAACCTCTGGGTAGTCAACCTCCTCCTGCAGCTTGGAGACTGGTATGTCAGAATCATGACATCACTGGATATAGTCTGTCGTACACTCCCATCAGCTCCAGTGTGAACTATTTAACAAAGCAGACTCAAAAGAGCAACAAATAAGTAGCAACCATAATAACACGTTAACATAACCATTGTCTAACTATTAAAACCTTTCTTACACCCTTCCCTGCCAAGCCTTGAGAAAGAGCAGTGAAAGAGTGCAAAGGAAACAATATGCAACTGTACTTACCAGTACTTCCTGAAGTACCCCTGCAGCCTGCTACTAGGCCATACACCCGGGTGGGAATGAGGACTGAACTGTCGTCACTCAAGGAACTACAATTACCAGGTAAGTGTAATTATCATTTCCTTATCGTTCCTCCAGTTCAGTCCTCAACCTCTGAGACGTACCAGAGGAGTAATCAGTGGGAGGGACCTTTCCAAGCAGCACGTAACACCGCCAAACCGAACCTGGCATCCTCCACTGCCACCACGTCCAACCGGTAATGTTTACTGAATGTATGCAACGACGACCACGTCGCCGCCCTACAAATGTCCCCTGGTGGAACTAACCATACTCCGCCCAAGAAAAAGCCTGCGCTCTAGTGGAATGAGCTTGCAACTGCACCGGCACCGCTCGAAGCTGGAGGAGATAGGCGGACGCAATCGTCTCCCGAATCCACCTCGCAATGGATGCTTTCACTGCCGCCTCGCCCTTGTGCACCCCTCCAAACAGCATGAACAACCGATCCGATTTCCTGAACTCTTCAGTCACCATCAAGTACTGACGCAACACCCTTTTCACATCCAAACGACGCAAGCTGCGGTCAGAATTGCTCCCGTCCAACGTGCCCAACACTGGCAAGGACACCGACTGATTTATATGAAATGGAGAAACCACCTTTGGCAAGAATGATGGCACTGGGCGCAGTACCACCTTTTCTCTAGAAAACGACAAAAATGGTTCCCGGCACGACAACGCCTGCAACTCCGAGATTCATCGAGCTGAACAGATGGCCACCAAAAACACAGTCTTCAACGTTAAATCCTTCACAGAAGCCTAAATTGTGTTCGGTCTTGAGTCAGGCGGCTCATTGTTGACAGACTGTCGATCCTTTGTTGACAGACTGTCGATCCATCTCACTGGCCTTCCCACTTTTGCGCTAACCTTCTATCTTGCCAAGCATGATGTCTTTCTCTAATGAACTCTCTCTTCGCATGATGTGTCCAAAGTATGAAGGTCGAAGTCTTGTCATCTGAGCTTCTAAAGAAAGCTTAGGTTTGATCTCCTCTAGTACAGACTGGTTTGTTCTTCGGGCAGTCCATGGTATACACAGTATTCGCCACCAGCACCATAATTCAAAGGCATCAATTTTCTTCCTGTCTATCTTTTTTACTGTCCAGCTTTCACATCCATATGATGTTATTGAAAATACCATGGCTTGAATAAGTCAAATCTTTGTATGGAGAGAGACATCTCTGTTCTTGAGAATCTTATCTAGGTCTTTCATAGCCATTCTGCCAAGAGCAATGCGTCATCTGATTTCTTGACTGCTTGTTGCTTCTTTATTGATAGTTGATCTAAGTAGGTTAAAGTTGTTCACGATTTCAATTTCTTCTCCTTCAACGATGAACCTGTTGATTATGCCAGTTATCATGATCTTTGTCTTCTTTACATTAAGGGGTATGTTTACTAAACTGTGGTAACAGTACATAACGCGCGTTATGTAACGTTAATGATCATAATCGCATCATAACGCGCGTTATGATGCGCTTACGATCGTTAACGTTACATAATGTGCATTAACCAACATTAACGATCGTAAAGCTCTGTGGCGTGGTAAAACACCGCAGAAGGTGGAGAGAGGGCGGAGAGAAGGGGTCAGTGGGCGGAGAGTGGGTGGGGAGAGGCTCCCTTCACACTAACACGCTGATCTGAAGAGCTGAATCCAAACGCGATTGAAAACCTGCCGTTAAATGCACATTACAGGGGAGAGAAACCATTTCAGTGTCAGCAATGTACAGCCCAGGCAGGGAAACCTAAAAAAAGTGATAAGTGTGATACATGTGCAGAGAACAAAAGGGCACATAAACACTGAAAATGACCCCAACAAACTGGAAAAAATCCATAACCAAGCTGGCAAATAGTGGTAGCAATGAGAACCCCCCCCCCCGAGTATGCTCCATAGAAAAGATATAAATCGTGGAAGGGTCTATACTCCGTCCCCATACAAGGTGAATGAGCCCACAGTGAAATAGCGCTGCTCATGGTTTTCCCCACCATCGGACAGGGTTCCTATGGCGTGCACATGTCCCGCAACATCAGGGCGGGCATGTCGGAACGGCAACTGGACATATGCCGGAGAAGGGGATACAGAGGGCCGCAGGCGGCACATGCTGTGGTGGAGCTGGGCCACAGTGCGGACTAGGGTGATGCCTAGGTGGCCCATACGAATGCTGAAACAGCAGAGCAGCCAGACAACAACTGCTGAAGGGCCAACATGGGCACGAGTGTATTTCCCACAGTGTCACAGGGGATAGTACCCAACAGCTACCCCCAAGGGCACGGAACATTGGCAGGCGGGGCTGGGGGGAGCATGGAAGTCTATGCAGGCAACCCTACCCCAGAACCTGCACCATAGGCAGCCGCCTACATGCACAAATGGCCTGTCTGCAGCTAGCATGTGTCTTGCTGGAACACCTTGCAGGGTGCAGCGGCTGGAGGCTTGCTGCTGGAGAATGTCAGATAATGGTGGGGGGCAGCTGAGCATTTCCAGGCCTGCTGTCTGTCTGCTATTGCGTTATCGATGTGTACTGCTCTGTCTGTTCCTCAGCAGGACTGGGGTTGACGGTCCCCTTTATTGTTACCATTGCAGGGAGGTAGACTGTGGATCTATTGCTGGGTGATCCCGTTTCCCACCCTGAGCCCCAGAGAGTGGGTTGTGTGGTGGTACATATTCTGCCTATGGGTCCATACACCCCCCTCCCCCCCACACCCCTCCCCCTCCCCCCCCTCCCCTCCCCCCCTCCCCTCCCCCCCCCCCTCCCCTCCCCCTCCCCTCCCCTCCCTCCCCTCCCCTCCCCTCCCTCCCCTCCCCCCCTCCCCTCCCCTCCCCCCCCACCCTCCCCTCCCCTCCCCCCCCACCCTCCCTCCCCTCCCTCCCCCCCCACCCTCCCTCCCCTCCCCCCCCCACCCTCCCCTCCCCTCCCCTTCCCTCCCCACCCTCCCCTTCCCTCCCCACCCTCCCCTCCCCTTCCCCCCCACCCTCCCCTCCCCTCCCCCCCTCCCCCCCTCCCCCCCCACCCTCCCCTCCCTCCCCTCCCCACCCTCCCCCCACCCTCCCCTCCCCCCCCCTCCCCCCACCCTCCCCTCCCCCCCCCCACCCTCCCCTCCCGCAGGTAACCATGATACCAACACAGGATATGCACTATTCTGGGTGCATCATCGCAAATAATGACCGAGACATATAGCAGGACACAGATGTATCTTAAGTGTGTCTAACGGAACTACCTATCACACACTATTGCAGCATGGTGTATTTCAGCCATGAAAGGTGCTGTGGACCTGGTGCTGGGCGCCCCACCTCAACTTCAGGGTGGGCACAGTACCCGCACAATGTGACTGTCTGTGGCTACTCTGTGGCAGTGCCACACATGGTCTGTTGCCCCTACCAGGCCGAGGTGCTGTGGGGGGAATACCCAATCTTGTGCCCATCTCTCGACTGCTGATTTGCATGTGCAGTGCATCATGGGTATGGGTGGGTTAACCCTATCCTGGTAACCACAGCAGACAGTTTGTGTGGTGACATGCAGTTCTTCTGCAGCCAGCCAGGGCTTTGTTCACAGCCTTATAAGGTGTCCTATAGGGGACATTATAGGGTGCCTTGGCGGACAGTACACTTTATAATGTGCCCTATGGAGTGAGTTATGGGGTGCCTTATGCGGCACCTTAGGTTATGCCACCATGAGGGTGTGTTTGCTGGCAGCACTAATTAAAATACACGTCAAATGCCTCAACAATCACTACTTAAATGTAAAGGGTGCTGCCTCAGCCAGCCTTATACATTAGGCCCACTAGGGAATTGAACCCATGACCCCTATAACATCAGTCACTGTTTTAACCATTGTGCTACAGCTCTGTTGCTGTGCTTGTATACCTGCACGCCTTCTTAAGATTAACGCGCGGTAACGTGCCCTGTAGCGCTCGTTCATTTATGGTGCCTTGTAACGCGCGTTCTCGGTAACGATGTACCGCCCATGTCCTTATTTGGGATTTCTGTCTCTACCGCGGCTCCTAACGCGAATCGCACTAACGCAGTTTAGTAAACATACCCCTAAGGTGCAGGCCCATTTTGAGACTATGTTCTTTGATTTTGGGAAGCAAATGTTTCAGATCATCTTCGCTTTCAGCCAGTAATGTGGTATCATCAGCATAGCGAAGGTTGTTGATGAGTCTTCCACCAATCTTCACACCTCTGTTGTCTTCATACAATCCAGCTTCTCTGATGATTTGTTCTGCATATAAATTAAACAGGTAGGGGGAAAGTATGCAGCCTTGTCTTACACCTTTGCTTATTTTAAACCATTCTGTTTCTCCTTGTACCGTTCAAACTGCTGCTTCTTGATCAATGTACAGATTCTGCAAGAGTACGATCAGGTGTTCTGGTATACCCATGCTTCTTAATGTGGCCCAGAGTTTCTCATGGTTTACAGCAGGGGTCTCAAACACGCGGCCCGCGGGCCGCATGCGGCCCGCAAGACAACTTTGTGCGGCCCGCGACGGCGGAAAACCAAAAATCCCCCAAAACCCTGGCTTCTGCTGCTGCCGTTGCCGCCGTGGCAGCAGCAGAATCAATTGTTAAATTTAAAAAAAAAACTGACTTCTGCTGCTCAAGCAGCTGTCCTGCGGCCCCTTTCCCTCTGCCCGGAGATCCGACTCTGCTCTCAGCGGCGTGCTTTTCAAGCCGCGAAGAGAGTATTCCCCTCTCGCGCGGCTTGAAAAACCGCGCGAGAGGGGAATACTCTCGTCGCGGCTTGAAAAGCACGCCGCTGAGAGCAGAGTCGGATCTCCGGGCAGAGGGAAAGGGGCCGCAGGACAGCTGCTTGAGCAGCAGAAGTCAGTTTTTTTTTTTAAATTTGACAATTGATTCTGCTGCTGCCACGGCGGCAACGGCAGCAGCAGAAGCCAGGGTTTTGGGGGTTTTTTTGTTGGCCGGTAATGAGCTATGGAGGGGCTGACTGAACTGGAAGTGGGCTATTGGCAGAGGGGTGAGGGGGGGGGGTTAGGACTGGTAATGGCTGGGGGGGGGTTATAACTGGTAATGGGCTATGGTGGGGGCTAGGACTGGAAATGGGCAGATGGGGGTTAGGACTGGAAGTGGGCTATTGGCAGGGGGGGTTATGACTGGTAATGGGCTGGGGGGGTTATAACTAGTAATGGGCTATGGTGGGGGCTAGGACTGGAAATGGGCAGATGGGGGTTAGGACTGGAAGTGGGCTATTGGCAGGGGGGTTATGACTGGTAATGGGCTGGGGGGTTATAACTAGTAATGGGCTATGGTGGGGGCTAGGACTGGAAATGGGCAGATGGGGGTTAGGACTGGAAGTGGGCTATTGGCAGGGGGGGGTTATGACTGACTGGTAATGGGCTATGGTGGGGGCTAGGACTGAAATGGGGTGATGGGGGATACGACTGCAAGTGGGCTATGGGGGGGACTAGGACTGTTAATGGGCTATGGGGGGGGTAAGACTGAAAATGGGGGTGATGGGGGGGTAAGACTGGAAGTGCGCTATGGGGAGGTTAGGACTGGTTATGGGCTATGGGGGTCTAGGACTGGTAATGGGCTGGGGGGTTGCTAGGACTGGAAATGGGCTGAGTGGAAGGGGGGCTTGAACTGCAAATGGCTGATGGGGAGGGGGGCTTGGAATGGAAATGGGCTGTGAGGGGAGGGAGCTAGGATTGGAAATGGGCTGATGGGGGGCTAGGATTGGAAATGGGCTGATGGTGAGGCTAGGATAGGACTGGAAATGGACTGATGCAGGGACTAGAAAGGAGCAGATGCTGGGTGGGGCTGGAACTAGAAGGGAGCTGATGTTGGGGGAGGATTAGAATGGGATGGAGCTGGGAAAGTGAAATGGAGAGGGGAAAAATATTTTGTCTGGAAGAGAAGACAAATCTACAATTGGCCAGGTATTTGGAGAGTAAGTGGGGATTGAGGATGGAGGGGTAAAATTTGAGTGGATGAAATAGGAATGAGGAAAGAGCAAAAGGAGAAAGATTAGTATGTTAAAGCAGATGTAGAGAGAGAGAATGGAAAAAAACTAGAAGAGAGAAGAAAGGACAAATGGACAGCAGACGATGGAGATAGCAGAAGACACGAAGAAACCAGAAGTGGCTGGAGCAATTGCAACTGAAAAAAAATGCACAAAAGGTAGAAAAATATCTCTTTATTTTGAATTATTAACTGGAATATGTCAGCTCTGGGAAATGTGCATCATTAATGTCTGTGCTTTGGTACAAGAAATTATTTATAGTTTTATTTCTACAGTGCTGAGGTATTCTGTGTAATTCCTATTTGACATTGCTACTTGTTCTCTTTTCCCAGTAGGTCATGTATTGTTCTCTGAAATGTATTGATTTAATATTTGCAGTGTTGCCTTTTGATAGGTAGGGTCTGGTGCTTTGTGAGTCCTGGTAGTGCTGTTATGATACGGGGGGTTTGCTATGGGTTCCAAATGGGCAGTGTTAGTAGTAGTTCCTAATGTGCCTGGCGGTTGGCACTGGATTATAGTAATATAGAAATTTTCTAGTCTTTCTTTATCCATGCACTCATTATGCAACATTATGCAAATATTTATGCAAATGAGGCCCCTTATGCAAATGAGGCCCGTGTCTTATGCGGCCCCCGGGTTACTTTACAAGTCCTCATTCGGCCCTCAAAGCAATTTGAGTTTGAGACCCCTGGTTTACAGAGTCAAAAGTCTTGCTATAGTCGATAAAGCACAAATAGATATCCTTTTGGTATTCTTTAGTCTTTTCAAGGATCCATCTCACATCCGCAATGATGTCTCTCGTTCCTCGCCCTTTCCTGAACCCTGCTTGCACTTCAGGTAGTTCTTGTTCCAGGTATGGTTGTAAGTCTCTTTTGAATAATCTTCAGTAGAATCTTGCTGGCATGTGGGATCAGAGCGATTGTGCGATAATTTCCACAGTCAGTTGGATCACCTTTCTTTAGTATTGGTATAAACACAGATCTTTTCCAGTCAGTTGGCCATGATGTTCTCTTCCATATTTCTTGGCAGAGCCTTGTAAGTATGGTAACAGCTGCATCAGATTGCTGTAATACTTCTATGGGAATGCTATCAATGCCTGGTGCTTTCTTCTTTGCTTTCATTGCTGCTTTAACTTCTTCTTTCATTACCAATGGTTCCCGATCATAAGGTACAGGTTGAAACGGCTGTTGGTCCACTTGATCTTTATCATATAAAAACTCTGTATATTCCTTCCACCTTTTCTTGATCTTCTCAGCATCATTCAACATAGAACCTTGAGCATCTTGTAACATTCCAATTCGAAGCTGGAACTTTTTCTTTAACTCTCGTAGCTTTAAGAAAGCCGATCTTGTTCTTCCTCTAATGGTTTCTGCTTCTATTTCCTTGCATGCGTCGTTGTAGTACTTTTCCTTGTCCTGTCTTGCTGCACGATGGAAATCTCTGTTGAGTTCTGTTATTGTCTTTCTTTCTCCTCTGGCTTTAGCTTCTCTGTGTTTCTGGGCAATTTTCAGAGTTTCTTCTGTCATCCATTTTGGCCGTTTTTGCTTTTTCACCTTTTGTAGAGACTTCTCGCTTTCTTCCAACACAACCTTCTTGATGTCATTCCATAACTCTTCTGGAGCTCTGTCATTTGTATCTAAAGCATCAAATCGATTTTGCAGGCAGTCTTTAAATTCCAGTGGTATATTCTCAAGGTCATATTTGCTGCATTCATGAGTGGTTTGCTCTTTTTTCAACTTTAGCTTGAGTTTGCATACTAGTAGTTGATGATCTGTACCACAGTCAGCTCCAGGTTTTGTCTTTGTTGATGTTATAGAACTTTCCATCGTTGACTTCCACAGATGTAGTCAATTTGATTTTTATACAATCCATTGGGTGAAGTCCATGTGTACAGTCACCACTTGTGTTGATGGAAGAAGGTGTTTGAGATGAATAGATCGTTGGTCTTGCAGAATTCTATCAGTCTTTCTCCAGCTACATTTCTGTTGCCAAGTCCATATTTTCCAACTACTTTGCCTTCTTCTTTGTTGCCAACGTTTGCGTTCCAGTCACCCATGATTATCAGGATATCCTGTTTGCATGTTCTGTCAATTTCAGCATGTACTTGTTCATAGAACTCTTCAATTTCATTCTCTTCTGCAGCTGTTGTTGGGGCATATACTTGAATTACAATTGTGTTGATAGGCATTCCTCGTAGACGAATAGAGATTAAGCGTTCGCTGATTGCATTGTATTTCATTACAGTTCTTGCAAGTTTCTTCTTTATTATAAATGCAACACCATTTCTTCTTTGTCTTTCATTTCCAGCATAGTAAACCATGTGATCATCTGATGCAAAGTGCCCGATGCCAGTCCATTTCAGTTCGCTGACACTCAACAGATCAAGTTGTACACGTTCCATTTCATTCTTGACCACCTCCAACTTCCCTTGGTTCATGCTTCGTACGTTCCATGTTCCAATGCGTAAGACATCTTTACAGCTTCTCATTCTCATTTCATGCACAGTTACATCAGCAGTCAGGCGTCCCGAGGGCTTTGATCCAACCACATCATAAATGCTGGCTTTACTCTGAGAAGTCTTCAGCTCTTCCCCAGTAGCTAGTTGAGTGCCTTCCGACCTGGGGGTCTCATCTTCCAGCACTATAGCACAATTTGTTTTGTTGTCACTATCCAATGGGTTTTCATGGCAAGATACCGAAGTAGATTGCTGGGCCTTTCTTCCGCGCAGTTTAAGTTTGGTGTTGTTGCTGTTGTCACAGAAAAGTGATCCTCCGCCGTCAACACTATCCCATTCTGCTGCTGCCCAGATGGGTGGTTTGTCTTGGTCTGGCACCTCAGCTGAGACCTGTCCATCTTGGGAGACCCTGCCAGTAGTTTAAACTACCGATAGTTTAGCTCTCAGCATCACTGATGCACACAAGCCCTCACAGCACGACAAGCTGCAAACCAAGTGAGGGAATAATCTATTAATCTAGGCAGCGCTATTTCCCACATACTGTAATATTATCTTTCAAGGCATACCAAACTCAACCATCCACCCTTTCCAACTTTCACTTAACACTGCTGCATGAATCCTACCCAACGCAGATAAAGACACAGAACACATTACACCTCTTCTCAAACAACTGCATTGGCTTCCAATAAAGAAAACACATTAAATTTAAATCCATCTTCACAAACTTCAAAGTCCTCAACATCTCCTCTTCACCACACTTCCAAAGGGGAGAGGGTGACTAGCAAGGAGGAGGTTGCAATAATCTAGATGGGAGGTAACTAAAGAGTGGATAAATGTCTTAGTGGTATGTTTACTAAAGGGCACTATTTGCGCTGCTGTCACGTTATCGAGCGATAAGGTACCTTATTGCCCGATAATGGCGCCTTACCAGGCGATAAGGTACCTTAGCGCGCAATAACGCGCGCAGTGGCGCAAACGAGTTCTGAAGGCGGAGAAAGGCTTCCAGAGGGTGTTAGAAGACTCCCCAGGGGCGGAGGAAGACTCCCCAGGGGCGGAGAGAGAGGGTCAATGGGTGGAGAGTGGGAGGGGAGAGGCTCCCTGCACACTAATGCCGTGGAATCCAGAGCTGAAAACTAACGCCAGTGAAAGCCTGGCGTTAGAGCAGATTTAAAGGGAAAAGAAACCATTTCCGTCAGCAATGTACAGCAAAACCAGGGAAACCTACAAAAAGTGATACGCGTGATACATGTGCACTGAACAAAAGGGCAAATAAACATTGAAAATGACCTCAACAAAATGAAAAACAAACATAACCAAGCTGGCCAATAGTGATATTAATGGGAAACCTTAGAAAACACTATCAAAAAAGCTAAAAAAAAAGATATTAATTTTGGAAGGGTCTATGCTCTGTCCCCATACAAGGTGAATGATCCCACAGTGAAATAGCGCTGATCAGGGTTTTCCCTTTCCATTGGACAGGTGTCCTATGGCGTGCACATGTTTCGCAACAGCAGGGCAGGCATGTCGGAACGGGCAACTGCACAGATGCTGGAAAAGGGGACACAGAGGGCTGCAGGCGGGACATCTGTGGTGCAGCTGGGCCACAGTGCGGACTAGGGTGATGCCTAGGTGGCCCATAGGAATGCTGAAACAGTAGAGCAGCCAGACAGCAACTGATGAGGCCCAACATGGGCACGAGTGTGTTTCCCACAGCGTCACAGGGGATAGTACCCAGCAGGTACCCCCAAAGGCACAGAACATTGGCAGGCGGTGCTGCAGAGAAGCGTGGACAGCTATGCAGGCACCCCTACCCCAAAACCCGCACCATAGGCAGCCGCCTACCCGCACACTGGATGTCCTGAGACTGCGCACCACCAGCAGAAGGGCATGTCAGCATGGTGGCGGAGGGGTACTGGTGGTGGAGGGGGCAGTGGCAGCTGCCCAGAGCAGACCATGGCCTAGCCCTGTGTAGGTGGGTGCCATGCACTGCAACAGACAGGCCCTGTCTAACGAACAGTCATGGTATCCCCAAGGAATGCACTGTTTCTGTGGCAACATGGTGTTACAGTGCACACAGCCAGTGTGTTCAGGAGTGGAAGGTCACAGGTTCAAGTCCCAGCTGCAGTTCTTGCCAACCCAGTTCCCATATTTTACCCACTACTAAAACATGGTAATACAGACAGAACCTTTATTGCAGATAATGTAAACATGCCCAAAATGCCTACATTTTACCCTATGGAGCACAGACACCATAAATATGCGCATTACCTAGAGCAGAGTCTCCCAAATGCAGTCCTGGAGGGCCAAACACCATTCAGGTTCCATGCTGCCTCTAATAAATATGGCTGTGCTGCATTTCTATGCACCGCCCCCATGGTATGCAAATGTATCTCATGCATATTCATTATGGACAACATGAAAACCTGAACAGTGTTTGGTCCACCAGGACTGGAGTTGGGCACCTCTGCCCTAGAGCAGCGGCCAACAGGGGCAGACACACCCGCACCCACAGGCTCCATTATCCAAAGCCACCTGGAGAGGTAGGATTTTGGGCCCTGTGTGCATCTCCCAATACTAGCACTTGCATACCTTAGCAATGCCACCCTAAACCTGGGAATACGGTACACATCTATCAAAATGTTGCTATGATTACTGGCAGATAGCAATTCCTAAGTTAAGCACAATTTGCTGATTGAGCTGCATCATAGCAACCTTTCTGATGTCAGTGGAGTGTGCTACAGGTCTTCTTTCTGACAGTGTTTACCACCCTGGGGAGTGACCAGAACAGTATTGCGTACCATAGCCATGCCTGCACTGTGCCCAGGAGTGGTGCGGTGGCCAGGGCTGCCAAACACCTCTGTAGTTGCACAATGCTGGCATAGGTGTGGGGAGTGTGTGTCTGTCTATCCAGTGTGTGGTGGCTGCTAACACCCTCCTCAGCCCACACTGCTAGCACTGTTGCCAGTATTGGCCTGCCAATGTGCATAATGAGGAGCAAGGTACTGTGGGTATAGCCTGGACAGGGTGGCCTGGCCTGGATGCGTCAGCACAGGGCATAGGGCAATGGCTTGGACATTGTAGTGCCTGGCCACAACCTGCACTGACAGGGTGGCCACAGCATGTCCTGCTGGGAGGTCACTCTCACCCTGACTGAGCAGTGACCACGGCATGGCTAGGCTCCCCCATAGTGCTATTTTCTTTTTTTAAGTGAAATATATAGGTTCTTCTCTCTGGGGCCTAATCACTGATTTATCTGTTTGGTGAGTGTACTCACATCCCAGCTTTTGGTGCACACATTTCCTCCAGGATCATGCACTGTGGACTAGTTAGCAGATTGTCTGCAGTTATGTGTGTATGGCTGGTGACTCACTGTGCTTGCTGCTGGAGAATGTCAGATGGTGGTGGGGGCAGCTGAGCATTTCCAGGCCTACTCCCTTTCTGCCATTGCCTTTGGGATGTGTACAGCTCTGCATTGGCTGCCTTGTAGGGTGTCTGTTCCCCAACATGACTGGGTTTCATTGCCCCCCTCTACTGCCACTGTTGCAGGGAGGTAGAATGTGGATCTGTTGGTGGGGGATTCCTGTCTCTCACCCTGAGCCACAGAGGGGTTGTGTGGTGGTACATAATCCACCTATGGGTCCAAACAACCCTGTCACTTACATCATGTTACCATGGCACCAACACAGAATATGCACTACTCTTAAGTAGGTGCACTGACCTACCTGTATTTGTAGGTCAGTGCGCCTACTTAAGATTAACGAGCGTTGACGCGCGCTGCTCCCTCTTTCGCCCGATAATGTGCGCCGCACACATTATCGCACGGTACTCCCGGTTTGCTACGTTTAGACCGGAACGCCCACTCCTTTTATGGCATCCTGCACATTATTGCCGAGCGCACGTTAGCGCCCTTTAGTAAACATACCACTTAGTGTGTATGTAAAAAGGAAGGGACAAATATTGCCAGTGTTACAGAGAAAGAAGAGACAGGATTTAGCTGTCTGTTGGATGTGTGCAGAGAATGAAGTGTAAAGGTCTGAATGTCCACCTGTGTGCATGTGTATCCGGCTTTCATTTTCTGCAAATTGACACAAAAGAAATTGTGCAAAAGAAAGAGTGAGAGAGGAAAAGAGAATCCAAAGACATTGCAGGAAACAGAAACTGAGAGTATCATGGGAGGGGCAGGGCCGGATTTACCTATACGCCATGTACGCCATGGCGTAGGACCCACAGCTGGCAGGGGCCCACAAAAAAAGAACAAGTTAATTTTTTTTTTAAATAAAATTAAAAAAAAAACCTGCTGGCTGCCGCCGCGGGGCCCCCTCTGCTGCCGCGGCAGCACCGACTGACCCGCGGGGGCCCCCTCTACAAGCTGAATCCGTCGGTTCGTTCCTTCCTTCCTCCCTCCCTCCCTCCCTCCGTGCAGGCTGTGAGAGACGCGAAAGGAGAGTGTCTCCTCGCGTCTCTGTTAAGCCCGCAGGGGCTGATGGGAAATTTCCCATGCGTCTCTGTTAATCCCACAGGGGCTGATGGGAAATTTCCCATCAGCCCCTGCGGGCTTAACAGAGACGCGAGGGAGACACTCTGCCTTCGCGCCTCTCACAGCGTGCACGGAGGGAGGGAGGAAGGAACGAACCGACGGATTCAGCTTGTAGAGGGGGCCCCCGCGGGTCAGTCGGTGCTGCCGCGGCAGCAGAGGGGGCCCCGTGGCGGCAGCCAGCAGTTTTTTTTTTTAAAATTAAATTTTACTTTAGGCGACGAGGGTGGGGGGGTAGGACTGGTAATGGGCTATTTGGGGGGGCTGGGGGGGTTAAGGCTAGAGGTAGGTTGATGGGGTTAGGACTGGTAATGGACTGTGGGCTGTTGGGGGGGCTTAGAACTGGCAATGGGCTTTGGAGGGGGGTTAAGACTGGTAATGGGCTGTGGGCTGATGGGGGCTGTCTGGTAATGAGCTATGGGGGGCCTAGGACGAAAGGGGCTGGGGGGTTAAGACTGGAGGTGGGCTGATGGGGTTAGGACTGGTAATGGGCTGGTGGGGGCGTAAAGAACTGGTAATGGGCTGGGGGTGGGTTAAGATTGGTAATGGGCTTTGGGGGGGGGTTAAGACTGGTAATGGGCTGTGGGCTGATGGGGGCTGTCTGGTAATGGGCTATGGGGGGCTAGGACTGGAAATGGGCTGGGGGGGTTAAAACTGGAGGTGGGCTGATGGGGTTAGGACTGGTAATGGGCTGTGGGCTGATGGGGGGTTAGGACTGGCAATGGGCTATGGGGGGCTGACTGGAAATGGGTTGATGGGGTTAGGACTGGAAGTGGGCTGACGGGGGGTTAGGACTGGTAATGGGTTATGGGGGGCTTAAACTGAAAATGGGTTGATGGGGGGTTAGGACTGTAAGTGGGTTGATGGGGGGCTAGGACTGGTATTGGGTTGGGGGGTTGCTAGGACTGGAAATGGGCTGATGGGTGGCTAGGACTGGAAATGGGCTGATGCAGGGACTAGAAGGGAATGGATGCTGGGTGAGGCTGGAACTAGAAGGGAGCTGATGTTGGGGGAGGATTAGAATGGGATGGGGCTGGAAGAGTAAAATGGAGAAGGGAAAAATATTTTGTGTGGGAGGGATAAAAAATCTACAATTGGCCGGGTATTGGGAGAGTAAGTGGGGATTGAGGATGGAGGGTAAAATTTGAGTGGATGAAATAGGAATGAGGAAAGAGCAAAAGGAGAAAGATTAGTATGTTAAAGCAGATGTAGAGAGAGAATGGAAAAAAATCTAGAAGAGAGAAGAAAGGACAAATGGACAGCAGACGATGGAGAGTTAGCAGAAGACACGAAGAACCAGAAGAAAGTGGCTGGAGCAATTGCAGCTGAAAAAATGCACAACAGGTTGACACATATCTCTTTATTTTGAATTTATTAATTGGAATATGTCAGCTCTGGTAAATGTGCATCATTAAGGTCTGCGCTTTGTTTAGTACAAGAGCAAATTAATGTATAGTTTTATTTCTACAGTGTTGTACTTTCCAAGTTTGGCTTTTGGGATTCCCAGTTTAATTATTGTCTTCCTGTTTCTAAATTGTGATTACTTGTTTGATGGTCTATGTTCTGCATGTGTAACTGAGCTGAGGTGTTCTGTTTATATAATTCGTATTTGCCATTGCCACTTGTTCTCTTTCCCCAGTAGGTCATGTATTGTTGTTCTCTGAAATGTATTGGTTTAATATTTGCAGTGTTGCCGTTTGATTGGTAGGGTATGGTGCTTTGTGAGTGCTGGTAGTGCTGTTAGGATACGGCGGGTTTACTATGGGTTCTAAATGGGCAGTGTTTGTAGTAGTTCCTAATGTGTCTGGCAGTTGGCACTGGATTATAGTAATGTAGAAATCTTTTAGTCTTTCTTTATCCATACACTCATTAAGAGGCACGTTTACTAAAAGTTAGTATATGGTAACATTATGCAAATATTTATGCAAATGAGGCCCCTTATGCAAATGAGGCCCCGCACCCCCCTTGGGCCGCCCCTGCTGGGGGCCCACAATTTTTGTTGGCGAAGGGCCTCACTCAAGGTAAATCCGGCCCTGGGGAGGGGAATGAGGAGGAAGAGCCTCAGAGGCTTGCAAGGAATAAAGAACAGAACTTCTAGAACTTCTTTCCTGGACTGAGCATCTCCAGATTCATTTCCCCTTCTGCTTGCCCCAAGGCTGGATCGTGGCACTGCCTCCCCTGCTGCCTGCCTCCTGCCAGTCTCCTACCTGCTGAGCAGAAAACCCTGTGGCCATTCTCCTGCCCTTCTCCGGAACACACCTTGATTCCCTCCTTGCAAAGCTGGTGGTGTGAATTTTGCTGGTGCTAGTAAGAAGCCTCTTCCCTGGCGGCTTCAGTGGGAGGAAGTGTGAACAGAGACAAAGGGAGGGAGGCTGGAGACCCAGTGCCTCACATAACCCAGAGTTTCTTCTGGCCACTGCTAATGAGCCACAACTCATAACGCAAGGTGAATTGAACGACCTTGTCAGGGATTTGGATCTCCCAAAGAATAAAGCTGAGCTTTTGGGTCCCAGTCTACAGCAGTGGAATCTTCTGGCTGGCGACGTTCGAATTTCTTTTTTCAGGGACCGTCAGAAAGACTTGGTGTCATTCCTTTTCAAAGAAGGTCATCTTGCGTAAAAGGTTTAATGGCAGCTCTCAATATCAGTGCAGATGACTGGAGGCTCTTCATTGATTCATCCAAAGCACGTCTTAAAGCTGTATTGCTGCATAATGGCAACTTGCTACCATCAATTCCTATTGGCCATACAGCTTTTATGAAAGAGACATATGACAATATGAAACAACTTTTGAAATGTATAAACTATGTTCAACATCTATGGTCAATCTGTGGTGACTTCAAAGTGGTCACCCTCTTGCTTGGTCTTCAGGGTGGATATACCAAGTACTGCTGCTTCCTGTGTGAATGGGATAGTCGTGCTAGAGATTGATGGAGTGGCCAGTCCCTTTTGACAAAATGACAGTCACTGGATCCTGGAAGCAAAAATATTCTGTTTCCAGCCCTTCTAGACAGCAACAAGATTTTGATGCCTTCCTTGCACATCAAGTGGGGACTAATGAAAACCTTTGTCAAGGCGATGCATAAAACTAAACCTGCTTTCAGGTATCTTAGTGGTAAATTTCCTAAACTGAGTGATGCCAAAGTTAAGGAAGGAGTTTTTGTTGGCCCTCAGATTCGTGTACTTCTTCAAGGTGACAAATTTCTTCGTTTATTGCATGGAAAGGAAAAGGCTGCATGGACAGCATTTGAATCAGTGACACAAAATTTTCTTGGAAACAACATTGCTTCAGTACAAGAAACAGATCAGGAAGAGTCGTTAAGCCACTGAATGAGAACAAAACTTGCTAGAATGTACTTACAAATGTTCTTAATGAAAGTTAAATTGCAGACATACTTACTCCTCTGTTTCTTCTAAGTACATTTATGAACTTCATTTTATAAAGGCATGCTTGTTATTGTGCAAAGCTTCATTTGTACTAAGATTTTGATTTACATCTAAGGATTTAGAGCAAACAATTTTTGAAAATTTGTAGAACAGTGCTATAAACCATAAACTCCAGACGTCTCTCCTTTCACCTTGCTTCAACTGGTTCCTGAAGAGTATAGCTGTTCTTCCATTAGCCATAATGGACTCCCCTGTCACAGGGAGGCTCACTCTCTTTGCCCAGAAGTGGGACCTCTTAACCTCTGCCACTTGTCACAAATTATCTAAAGTAATTACAAATTACATTGATTCGATCTTCCTCCAAATTGCCCTCCGAGGGTTCAATCCTTAAATCCTCAGCAGCAGGAACTACTTATGCAAGAAATCACTGCCCTTCAAAAAGTTCTAGCTATTGAGCTCGTGCCACCAGAGCAAAAATGGAGAGGATTTTATTCCCAGTATTTCCTGATCACCAAGAAAACAGGGGCTATTCTGTCCCATCCTAGACCTAAGAGATCTGAACAAATATCTGGATCCACCGTACTCCCTTATCTTAACAAAGGAGATTGGGTATTCTCTCTGGATCTAAAGGATGCATAACAGGATACTGGGCTTGCTGGATCTTGGTCTGACTCAGTATGGTATTCATTAAATTCAAGGCCGCCCTAAAATTCCATCTTTTTCAGACAGCATTTGTTATGAGAGACTTGGCGAAATTAAAAAGGCATGGGATAGGAGGCAGTGCACTATTGTGGATCAGGAAATTGTTAAAAGATAGAAAGCAGAGGGTAGTGCTAAATGGCCAATTTTCCCATTGGAGAAAAGTGAATAGTGGAGTATCCCAGGGATCTGTGCTGGGTCCACTGCTTTTTAACCTATTCATGAATGACCTGGAAATGGGAATAATGAGTGAGATTATCAAATTTGCAAATGACACAAAATTATTTAAAATTGTTAAAACCCATGAGGATTGTGGAAAATTGCAAGAGGATAAATTGGAACTTTCCTTTCATAATTCTGTTTGCAGTCCTTTGCATTGTTAACCGCTCTTATGCTCCATCCTGAGCCGTATATCAAGAAACTGAATAAAGATAAAGATATTCTCCGTGGACAGCAGGAAATGTCCTCACAACCCACCTACCTCCCCTTAGAGTTGTATTGTATTCTCCTCAGCTCTTATTAGACCAAGGTCAATATGGCGCCTCAGCGGTGGGCAGGAAGGCACACACATGCACGGGGGAGCTTCCAAAGGCTTCTAGAAGGCACTAGGAATACTCCTGTATGAAGCTAAGTCACATGACATCACCCATACACGGAGAACATCTGCTATAGGTGAGTAAGTTAATTTGACTTATTCCTCTGTCCCCTTGACCCTCACTGATCTCTGCATCTTCTTTCTCCGTCATCCACCATTCTTCATCTCTTTGGCATTTATTGCACTCTGCTCCCTCACCCCTTTACTCCTCATTGTCCTTGGAAGTCTCTCCCCCATTTTTGTGTTCCTCTCTCTTTTTGGCCTTCTCTCTGTTTATCCCATTGTTTTCTTCTCCTTTCACTCTCTATTCCCCTCACGTTTGCAGACTCCTTTTCTCTTTCGATCTCTCCTCCTCACATTTTCTCTCTCCTTCCTTAGAATCAATAAGAAGAAGATTTGTGTCAAGTTTGAAGGCACATGTGATTCTCCAGGAATTGAGGCAAATTGCAGATTTAAATGTCGTTAATTGTCTACAGCACACCCCATTATTCAGATATTAGAGGAAAGCATTTCAGGCCCACAGGCTGTCAGTAGCTGGATCATGTGGCAGCTCTAATAAAACAAATGTGATTTGTCTGGACAGATTTCCATGTGCTAATTCAGGAGAATCTGTTATAGGGAATCACAAGTTAGTGTGATATTCTCCTTGTCTCTTTTCCATCCATTGGAGCTGAGAGATTTCAAATAGGATAAAAGATAGAGGGGAGAGTCAGTAGGGGTGGGGGCGATGCACAGGAAGAAATCTAAATGTCTGAGAAAAGGGAATAAGACTTCAGTATACATCGGTAATAAGGTCTTATCTTTATCTTTATTGAAGCCTTAATATACCGCTTACACAAAAGCGTCAAAGCGGTTTACATTCTTTGAAAAATAGAGGCAGAGCTTATTTGAAAAAAAAAAAGGAACGCCAACAAATGTAGACAGGAAAGGAGATGAGAATCAGAGAAAAGAGCAGATAGTGACTGCTGCAGCAGGGAAAGGAGAGGAGGGGGTTTAACATCAGTGGGGGGGGGGACAAAGGGAAGGGGGTGGGGGTAGGTCGAAGGCAGAGCAGAAAAGGTGGGTTTTTAGTCTGGCCTTGAAGGTGTTGAAGGAGGGTTCCAGACGGAGAGAGGAGGGGAGCAAGTTCCAAAGCCGAGGACCCAGGAAAAAGAAAGCTGAAGAGCAGGTGGATTCTAGATGGGCTTGGGATGGGGAAGTAAGAAACATGTAATTGGAGTGAATGGACCTGCATGACCAATGCGGGGTGTGGAAGTGAACCGAGTCAGCGAGATAGGGAGGGGTACCAGTGTGGATTGACTTATGGAGGAAGATGAGGAATTTATATTGAATCCTAAAGGGAATTGGGAGCCAGTGCAAACATACGAGGAGGGGGGAGGGGGTGATGTGATCTGAATGGGAGGCGTGGGTCAGAATACGAGCTGCAGTGTTTTGGATGAGTTGTAGATGAAGCAGTTGGAACTGAGGAAGGCTGGCGAAGGAGATATTGCAATAGTCCAGATGAGACATCACTAGCACTGGTTGATTTAATAATGACTCGGTATTTAAAAGGATTTATCTAGGTAGAAGCAGCTGCTGATCAGATAAATCCCGCCCAGAAGGATAATTGAGAGGCAGCCTCCAGGAAGTGACAGGGTGGTCTGCAGGCAAAGCTGAGGTGGATGTAACATTTATCCATATAAATACAGTTTCCAGCATGGCAATCTAGAAAATAATCGCTACCCATGAGTGCAGAAAGTGAGCACTCCAAAACTGATACTGTCACCCACTTGGGTACAAATGACCTGTCTAGAAAGTGTCTCTGCAGTTCAAAGGGACTTCCAGACTCTGGGAGAGAAACTCAAGCCTATTGCTAGCACTATAGCATTCTCAGAAGTTCTACTTGTTCTTGGTAAGGGGGCAGAAAGGCTGCATCGCATAGACAACTTTAATACATGGCTCCAAACCTGGTGCAAACAAGAAGGATTTAGATATATAGGCAACTGGGGAAACAGATGGACCAACAAGAGACTATACTGTGCTGATGGACTACATCTCTCCGTCGCAGGGAAAAGGATCCTAAGTGAAAAATTAAGGCAGTATGTGCACAAGCATTTAAACTAGGGAAAGGGGGTGACGGATGGAGAACAAGTCCGGGATGTCACTCCCAGCAAAAATATAACATTGGAAACAGCCACACTATCAACCCACACATCAAGGACAAGTGGGAAGAGGTGTGTAAAACAAAATCCATGCAAAATACAGGCAAGCCAGTCAAAAAATGCTGGAAAGCAATGAGCACAAATGCTCAAAGCTTAGCCAGGTGTGGTGTGGTCTACAGGCCTCCAACTCAAACCGAAGAAATTAATAGAGACTTGATTATGAACACAAAGGTAACCATGAAGGGGCATGTGATCATATTGGGTGACTTTAATCTACTTAAGGTGGATTGGAGTATTCCTTCTGCAAATCTGGAAAGAAGTAAAAAGATTGTGTTCACTTTTGGAGATCATATCTCACAAAGAATATAAAAAGACTGGAAATAATTCAGAGGAAGGTGGTCAAAATGATTTGAAGCCTGTGTCGGAAGACTTCTGAGAAGAGACTTGAAGATCTAAATATGTACACTCTGGAGGAGAGGAGGAACAGGGGAGATATGATTCAGACCTTTAAATACTTAAAGAGTATTATTGGACAAACAAACCTCTTCCAAAGATGAGGAAGCTGTAAAACTAGAGGGCATAATATGAAGCTGCAATGGGTAAACTGAAAGGCAATGTCAGGAAATACTTTTTCACTGAAAGGGTGGTGGATGCTTGGAATGCCCTCCCGATGGAAGTGGTGGGGGCAAATACAGTGATAGAATTCAAAATGGTATGGGAGAGACATGGTGGTTCCCTTTATAGCAACAGGATAAAATCAAAATAAACATAACTATCTCTTATATATGAACAAATAGGGGGGACCTCCACAGAGTGGTGGGTACACCTCTAAACAAGGCATGGGGAGGGGTGACCTGCCTGGTGTAGCAGTCACATCTACACTTGCCGCCTTGCTGGGCAGACTAGATGAACCATACTGGTCCTTATCTGCCTTCATTTACTATGTTACTATCTGGTAACACTGGCAGTGATCGCTGTTGGCTGGGCACAGGTGCAAAATATGTAGATTTCAATGAACAATTAGGAGTAGTGCTTTTCTAGGGAAACATTTCCCACAACCAGTACAACTAAAAGGATTCTCGCCTGTGTGGGTTCTATGATGCGTCACTAGATTTGCTTTCATGAGAAAACATTTCCCACAATCAGTACAACTAAATCGTTTCTCCCCCATTTGGGTTCTATGATGCAGCACTAGTTGTGCTTTTCTGGGGAAACAATTCCCACAATCATTACAGCTAAAAGTATTCTTGCCTGTGGGTTCTATGATGTGTAACTAGATTTGCTTTCATGATGATACATATCCTACAATCTGTACAACTAAAAGGTTTATCCCTCTTGTGGGTTCTATGATGTTGCACTATATGTGTTTTTGTGAGGAAACATTTCCCACATTTAGTACAACTAAAAGTTTCTCCCCGAGTGGGTTTTATGATGCCTCACTAGTTCTGCTTTCATAAGGAAATATTTCCCACATTCAGTACAACTAAAAGGTTTCTCGCCTGTATGGGTTCTTTAATCCAACAGTACTGCTTTTCTGGGCAAACATTTCCCACATTCAGTACAACTAAAGGGTTTCTCCCCCATGTAGGTTCTATGATGCCGCACTAGATGTGTTTTCGTAAGGAAACATTTCCCAAATTCAGTACAACTAAAAGGTTTCTTCCCTGTGTGGGTTCTATGATGCAGCACTAGATGTCCTTTTCTGAGAAAACATTTCCTACAATCACTACAACTAAACAGTTTCTCCCCTAAGTGGGTGCTATGATGCCGCACTAGTTCTGCTTTCATGAGGAAACATTTCCTCATGAAAGCAGAACTAGTGAAGCAGAACTGAGAAGCTGGTCCAAACTCAACTTCAGAACTATATTGATGAACACTCCCCCCTCGACTTATTCCAACATGGTTTCAAAAAGAACCATGGAGTCGAAACCCTTCTTACTTCCCTACTCGATTCCTTATACCTCCACACACAGAACCCCTCTCAAGGATGTCTTCTCATATTCCTTGACTTATCAGCTGCTTTCGACTCCCTCCCTCACCATCAACTCCTAAGCAGACTTCACGAAATCGGACTTAGAGGCACAACCCTGAGCTGGTTCTGTTCCTACCTAGATAACAGAACCCAACAGGTTCGTATTGGAAACGATACCTCCCTCCCATTCATCCTAAAACAAGGTGTCCCCCAAGGATCCAGTCTTTCTGCCCTTCTATTTAATATCTTCCTCCAACCTGTCTGCAAGATCTTCCAAAGCTACGACATTCAGTACCAGCTATATGCAGACGACATGATGTGCTTCACCCCTTTTAACCTTTCTAACCCTGACTTTTCAAAACTGAGTAAATGCCTAACTAACCTAAAATCTTGGCTCTCCCAACATAACCTCTTAATCAACCAATCCAAAACTGAGGTTCTCCAGGTATTCTCCAATCCTACATACACCCCACCTCCCACTCTCACTATCGGTGATCTCACACTTACTATAAAAAACCAAGTGAAATATCTTGGTATTATCCTGGATCAGAACCTTTCCTTCACTGACCAAATAAAGAGAACCACTAATATAATATATGCAAAAATCCGTACCCTTCGCAACCTCAAACCCCTCCTAAGCCCTAACTCCTTTCGTACTGTCTGCCAGGCCCTCACAATCCCTTCTCTTGATTACTGTAACCATATCTATCATGGACTCCCCAAGAACACTATTCAACCGCTCCAACTTGCCCAGAACACGATAGCGAGGCTTATATCTAACAACCCTAGACGTTCCCACATCACACCTGTCCTCTATGATCTCCACTGGCTCCCCATCCAATACAGAGTTCAATTCAAGGTCCTCACGCTTATACATAAAATCATCTCCAATGAGTCAGCTCCATGCCTCTCCCCTCTCCTTCTCTCCTCCAACAGCACAAGATCACGCCGCTCTATTACAAAAAACTTACTGACCATCCCTATAAACAGAGACACTCTAAACAATCGACAAGTAACAAGGCCTTCTCCTTCTATGCTCCATCCTTATGGAATTCCCTTCCTCACGAACTTCGGAACTGCTCAAACCACTCTGAGTTCCGAAAAAAGTTGAAAACCCATCTTTTCCTTGAACATTTCTCCCTTCCACCTTAGCTCATAACCTTACACCCTCCTCCCTATTCCTCTGCAAAACTCAAATTCTTAACACAACCATATGGCTTATTGTAAATTCATGTAAATAGTTGATCTTTGATCTTTGTATATAGTTCTTCTCGTTACCATATGTATTCATCGTTATCTTGTTTCATGTAAACAGTTGAAACATACTGCTAATATGTTCTATGTAAACCGTCTTGACTTGTAGAAAGACGGTATATAAAATCTGTTAAATAAATAAATAAATAAATTTCCCACATTCAGTATAACTAAAGGATTCTCCCCTGTGTGGGTTCTATGATGCCACACTAGTTGTGCTTTTGTGAGGAAATATTTCCCACATTGAGTACAACTAAAAGGTTTCTCCCCATTGTGGGTTCTATGATGCAGCACTAGTTGTGCTTTTCTGGGGAAAATTTCCCACAATCAGTACAACTAAATGGTTTCTCCCCTGAGATTGTTGAATTTTCCTAAATCTCCTATTATGTCTACTTCAGAGATGGTTCACAAATATTTCCTGGAGGAGCTTAAACTTCCTGGAGATAATTTGCCTCCCATTGTGAGAGCACAGTATTAGTCTGTGGGCCCTGGCTCTCGTGGCTCCGCTTCTGAGAATCCGTTTCAAAGACCCGGAGACCTTACTGCGTTTCAGGAGGACTCTGTGGAAGTGGTCACTGACCGGACAACCTTTCTTGTAACCCTGGCTCTAGAGCTGAATAAGTCATTAGTTCTTTGGGCTTTCTTTAGAAATTTCAATGTAACTTTCTTATGCTCAAAGGTTTATATGTTTCCTGATCTTTCATGTGTTTGCTTCTCTCTGCTCTGGGAAGAGCAGTGCTCGGACAGTGCTCTGCTAGAGAGGTGAATATTTATCTCCTGTGACAACTTGCTGTGAGTTCTAGCTGTTTATTTAATTATTTATTGTTTGTCTTATTGGTGTGCTACTTCAGCTTTCACAGCTGTATAACTTACCTTGCCTCTCTCAACTAACTGGGCTTTGTGTGGTAGCCAGGTTAACTGTTCATTTTAAATTAAATCTCTCTCCCTGCTTTCTCCCCAGAACCTGCTGTGTTTTTAAACCTTTTTTTTCCTGCCCTAGCCTACCTGAGTGAATCCCCCCCCCCTCCTCCTCCCCCCTGCTGAGGTATTGTGTAGCCTTCTTCCTGTCTCCTCCCTCCACGTGTGCATAGTCTGTTTGTTTGCTTCTCTCTGCTCTGGGAAGAGGTAGGAGATACATTAAATACGTTCTCTCTGCTCTGGGAAGAGGTAGGAGATACATTAAATATCTTTATGGAAATGGGTAACAGGGGTAACATATGGAAAGCAGTGTGTATTAATGCCCGTAGCATGGAAATAAGATCCCTGAAGTTGAAGCTTTGGTGGGAGTGGCTGACTTGGATTTAGTGGCAGTTGCAGAAACATGGTTCACAGAAAACCATGATGGGGATGTAACTATACCTGGCTATACTTTATTCAGAAAGGACAGGGTAGGAAGAAGGGGAGGAGGAGTGGCACTATATGTAAAAAACTACTACTCAAGCTTTGGAATTACAGAACTTAAAAGGGAGAGAGGCATTGTGGGTTAAACTAGAAAGAGGGAAAGAGAAATCTATTTGCATTGGTGTGATATACAAACCTCCCTCACAAGAGGAAGAGGTGGACAGAGAGTTAATTGAAGACATACGCAGCATTGCTAGGAAAGGGGAAGTGCTACTGATAGGAGATTTCAATATGCCAGATGTTGATTGGCACATTCCTGCTGCAGTATCATCTAGAAGTAAGGAGATCCTGGATTCTCTACAGGGAGAACTATTCAGGCAATTGGTAACAGACCCCACACGTGAAGGGGCCATACTGGACTTGGTGCTTACCAATGGTGAAAGTGTTTCTGATGTTGTAGTGGGAGATCATTTTGCATCCAGTGATCACCAGATGGTGTGGTTCAGTATTAGGACTAGGGCTGTTAGAATCCATTCCAAGGTGAGGATCTTAGACTTTAGGAAGACTAACTTTGCGAAGATGGGCCAATACCTCAGGGAGTCGTTAGTGGGATGGGAACAGCTGGGGATGTAGAAAAACAGTGGGCAAAACTGAAAGGGGATATTTTAAGGGCAACCAACCTTTTTGTTAAAATGGTAAATAAAGGCAAAAGGAACAGGAGACCGCTATGGTTTCCGAAGGAAGTAGCTAAAAAAGTGAAGAAAAAGAGGGAGGCCTTCATGAAATACAAGAGATCACAGAGACAGGAAGACAGGCATCTGTATTTGGAAAAACTTAGAAAGATGATGATGATGCCTGTTCTGCCGGGGGGCCTTGTTGGGAGGAGGAAGAAGCTGACAGGAGCTCTTTTAGCTTATATCCCCTGTGTTTCTTGGCCCGCGGAGATATCCGAGCGCACTGGATGCAGTCCTCGATCCTGTGGTCGGCTCCCAGACACTGGACACACAGGTCATGCGTGTCAGTGCAGTTCATCTTCCTTTTGCAGTGAGTACAGTTCTTAAAACCCGATTTGGGCATCATGTAGTTGGTATCTTGTAGTTGTAGTGTAGTTGGTATCTTGAATATCTGTACAGAATTGAAGCTGGAGAGCAGATCCGTCTTGCTGGCAAGGCGGAAGAAAAAAGACTGGCCAGGCAGGGGGCGGATCGGTGAGGTGGGTCTACCTGTACATGCTCAGAAAGGTTTCTGAGCTCTGGAGAGCACTTCCGTACCCATGGCGCCGCCCGGAGGACGACACCAGGTGTGGCTGATGCAATCCTGCTTGTCCATGGAGAAATACCTGCTATAAACGTCTACAGCACCTGAGAGTGCACTGTGAAACTCCCACACGGTAATCCTTTCTATGAAGGACTACAGCTCCCAGAATGCACTATGACACTCCCACACAGTAATCCCTCCTAGGAAGGATTATAGCTCCCAGAGTGCACTGTGACATTCACATGCAGTAATCCCTTTTAGGAAGAACTACAGCTCCCAGAGTGCACTGTGATACTCCCACACAGTAATCACTCCTATGAAGGACTACAGCTCCCAGAGTGCACTGTGACACTCCCACACAGTAATATCCCCTAGGAAGGATTACAGCTCCGAGTGCACTGTGACATTCACATGCAGTAATCCCTTCTAGGAAGAACTACAGCTCCCAGAGTGCACTGTGATACGACCACACAGTAAATCACTCCTATGAAGGACGTACAGCTCCCGAGTGCACTGTGACACTCCCACACAGTAATATCCCCTAGGAAGGATTACAGCTCCGAGTGCACTGTGACATTCACATGCAGTAATCCCTTCTAGGAAGAACTACAGCTCCCAGAGTGCACTGTGATACTACCACACAGTAATCACTCCTATGAAGGACTACAGCTCCCAGAGTGCACTGTGACACTCCCACACAGTAATATCCCCTAGGAAGGATTACAGCTCCGAGTGCACTGTGACATTCACATGCAGTAATCCCGTCTAGGAAGAACTACAGCTCCCAGAGTGCACTGTCATACTCCCACACAGTAATCACTCCTATGAAGGACTACAGCTTCCAGAGTGCACTGTGACACTACCACCACACAGTGATCCCTCCTAGGAAGGACAACAGCTCCCAGAGTGCACTGTGACACGTCCACACAGTAATACCCCCTAGTAAGGACTAGAGCTCCCAGAGTGTACTGTGACAATTCCACACAGTAATCCATCCTAGGAAGGACTACAGCTCAGAGAGTGCACTGTACACTCCCACACAGCTAATCCCTTCAAGGAGGGACTACAGCTCCCAGAGTGCACTGTGACACTCCCACAGAGTAATACTCCCTAGGAAGGACTACAGTTCCCAGAGTGCAGTGACTCACTCACACATTAATCTCTCCTAGGAAGGAGTACAACTTCCAGAGTGCACTGTGACACTCCCACACAGTAATATCCCTTAGGAAGGATTACAGCTCCGAGTGCACTGTGACATTCACATGCAGTAATCCCTTCTAGGAAGAACTACAGCTCCCAGAGTGCACTGTGATACTACCACACAGTAATCACTCCTATGAAGGACTACAGCTCCCAGAGTGCACTGTGACACTCCCACACAGTAATATCCCTTAGGAAGGATTACAGCTCCGAGTGCACTGTGACATTCACATGCAGTAATCCCTTCTAGGAAGAACTACAGCTCCCAGAGTGCACTGTCATACTCCCACACAGTAATCACTCCTATGAAGGACTACAGCTCCCAGAGTGCACTGTGACACTCCCACACAGTGATCCCTCCTAGGAAGGACAACAGCTCCCAGAGTGCACTGTGACACATCCACACAGTAATACCCCCTAGTAAGGACTAGAGCTCCCAGAGTGTATTGTGACAATTCCACACAGTAATCCATCCTAGGAAGGACTACAGCTCAGAGAGTGCACTGTACACTCCCACACAGCTAATCCCTTCAAGGAGGGACTACAGCTCCCAGAGTGCACTGTGACACTCCCACAGAGTAATACTCCCTAGGAAGGACTACAGTTCCCAGAGTGCAGTGACTCACTCACACATTAATCTCTCCTAGGAAGGAGTACAACTTCCAGAGTGCAGTGTGATACTCCCACACAGTAATCCCTCCTAAGGAGGACTACAGCTCCCTGAGTGCACTATGACATGCCCATACAGTAATACCCCCTTAGGGAGGAAAAGAGCTCCCAGACTGCATTGTGACACTCCCACACAGTACTAAGGTTTAAGGTTTAAGGTTTAATTATTTGATAAAAACCACCTTTAAAAACAATCAAGGCGGTGTACAATAATAAAATACATAAAAGGTCATAAAATACATAAATCACACGATGCATATAGACAATACATAATACATAAAAACTGTTGCCAATAGTAAAATACATAAAAAGGTCATAAAATACATAAATCACAGAATGCATATAAACAATACATAATACATAAAAACTGTGGCCAAGGCCAGAAAAGAAAAAAAGAAATGTACATATTTTATAAAGGACAGAAGAGCGAGAGCAGGGGAACACAGGACAGGAGACAAAAGGCAGATAGGTACAGTAGAAAAGGACTCACACAAATGGGGAGGGAACATTAAAGGCTATGGAGAAGAGATGGGTTTTGAGATTTTGTTTAAAGATAGTGAATTGTGATTCCAGATGGAGGGAAGAAGGGAGGGAGTTCCAGTGTGCGGGGCCAGCGAAGTAAAATGCAGATAAGCGTGTGAATTGGAGGTGGGCGTGGGAAGGGGAGGGAAGAGCAAGACGGTTAAGGTGGAAAGAACGGGGTGTGTACCGAGGGGAATGGAAGGATAGAAGGTCGGACAAGTAGGATGGAGTACCAGTGTGATAAACCTTGTGAAGGAGGGTCAGTAGCTTAAACTGTGAACGAAAAGAAACAGGCAGCCAGTGAAGATTAAAAAGCAAGGGAGTAACGTGATCTCGAAGAGTGGAGCATGTGACAAGACGTGCAGCAGTGTTCTGTATCCTTTGAAGCCTCACCACCTGATTCTTAGGAAGACCGAGAAAGAGTGCATTGGAAAAGTCCACCCGTGACATGACTAAGGATAACACCAGTGTTGACAGAGCAGAGGAAGAGAGAAAGGGACGAATTGAACGAATTTGTCGGAGAAAGAAAAAAGAAGTTTTGGTGATATGAGAGATATGAGAACGAAAGGAAAGATCTGAGTCAAAGTGAACACCTAGATACCGAAATGTAGAAACCAACGGGACAGGGGAGTTGGAAAAAGAAGGGGCCAAAGTGGGGGGGGGAGGGGTCATCATAAGTAAACCAGATGGCAAGAGTCTTAGTAAGATTAAGATGGAGACAATTAGTGATAAGCCAGTTTGCAACAGAGGAAAGACAGGAATTCAGAGGAGTGAGGTCAGGACAGGAAGGGGAGGTGTGATGGAGTAGGAGGATATCATCGGCGTAGAAGAAAGCTGAAAGACCTGGACTGTTGGATAAGAAGAGCTAAAGGGGCAAGAAAGAGATTGAAGAGAAGGGGGGCAAGAACGGAACCCTGTGGAACCCCACAAGGAAGGTGCTGTGGATCGGAGGGGGAGAGCGTAGACGAAGAAGAAAGGACTGTGCAGGAGCGAGAAGAGAGAAAAGAGTGAAACCAATGGTGAACAGTGCTACAAAGGCCAGCTTCCCGGAGCCGGTGAAGAAGAAGAGAGTGATCAACTAAATCAAACGCCGCTGAAAGATCCAAGGCAACCGCCACCGAAATGTCACCTCGATCGTGAGCTACGTGAAGTGCATTAGTGAAAGCCAAGAGAACGGTGTCGACACTGTGCCCAGAGCGAAAACCTGATTGACGGGGGTGAAGAAAATTAACAGAATCAAGATGGTGGGAAAGTTGTGCAAAAATGAACTTCTCTAGGAGCTTAGATAGGAAGGGGAGATTAGAGACAGGACGATAGTTAGATGAAAGAGAAGGGTCAAGGGAGGGATTTTTCAAGAGGGGACGAACCAATGCGTGCTTCCATGATTTAGGAAAAGTCCCAGTGGAAAGATTAGAATTAAACATGGTGAGGATAAAAGGAAGGACACCCAGGGAGGGAGTGAGGAGCCAAGAAGAAGGAATAGGATCAAGCGGGCAGGAGGTCTTTTGAGAAGAGGAGATCAGATGATGAAGTTCAGGTGCAGTAATGGGTGAGAAAGTGGCCCAAAAATGAGAAAGCTGAGAGACCGGCGGAGGTGAAGGAAGAGGAGGGGGAGAGGTGATAGGAGAAGGACAGGAAGGCAAAGAGTCTCTCAAGGCAGCAACCTTCGAGGTGAAAAAAGAGGCCAGTTGAGTGGGTGAAGGAGAGGACTGGGCAGAGGGAATTGATGCGGGAGTGTGTAGAGAGATAAGGGAGCGAAAGGTGGAATATAAATGACGGGTTTGGTTGGGGGCATGCAAGATGGCATTAGAAAAGAACTCTCGTTTGGCAGTGTGAAGTTGAGTGCGGTAGAAAGAGTGGTGGGTTTTAAATATGGATTGATTGGCGGGGGAAGGATCCTTGCGCCAAAGTCGCTCGGCCCTTCGAAGGTGTCTGCGTAAGAGCCGCAGACCACCATGGAACCAGGGGTGAGAGGGACGCCGATGGGAATGACAAGGACATAAAGGGGCTAAAAGGTCAAGTGTAGTAGTAAGAGAAGAGGACCAGAGAGCAGCTTGAGAATTAGGTGAGAGGAGTGAAAAATCGTTCGGCAGAAGCTCAGAGGCAGGAGGAAACCTTTGTAATGTGAGAGGGGTGAGGGCACGGGAAAGACGCTTTGGGGAAGATGAAGAGGAGGAGACTGGAACCGGAGAAGGAGAAACTGCTAGGAAGGAGCAGGACAGGGTGAGATAGAAATGGTCCGTCCATGGGAGAGGTGTGGCAGTTAGAGCTGATAAAGTTAGGGAGGAAGAAGCGGGGGATAAGAACAAATCAAGGGTGTGACCAGCTTGGTGGGTGGGAATAGTGACATACTGAGCTAGGGAAAGATCCTGGAGAAATGAGAGAAAAGAAAGCTCTCTTGATGGAGGGGGAATCCATGTGAAGATTAAAGTCGCCTGCTATGATTAAGTGAGGATAAGCTAAAGAAACATCCGTGATTGTCAGCAGGAGAGCGTCCCATAATGGAAGACAAAGAGCAGGAGGGGCATAGATAAGAAGAAGATGAATAGAGGGAGAAGTATGGAGGCAAAGAAGAAGCGCTTCAGTATAGTGCAAAGAACTTCCTACTCCCTAGGAAGAACTACAGCTCCCAGAGTGCACTTGACACTCCCACGCAGTAATCCCTCCTAGGAAGGACTATAGCTCCCAGAGTGTACTGTGACATTCACATGCAGTAATCCCTTCTAGGAAGAACTACAGCTCCCAGAGTGTACTGTAACACTCCCACACAATAATACCCCTTAGTAAGTACTACAGCTCCCAGAGTGCACTATGGCACTCCCAGAGTAATACTCCCTAGGAAGGACTACAGCTCCCACAGTGTACTGTGGCACTCCCACACAGTAATCCATTCTAGGAAGGACAACAGCTCCCAGAGTGCACTCTGACATTCCCACACAATAATTCCTCCAAGGAAGGATTTCAGCTCCCAGAGTGCACTGTGACACTCCCACACAATAATCCCTCCTAGGAAGGACTGTAGGTATTATTAGTAGCACACAAAAAATAAGTTATACTCTTAGTTATGTCCAGGGGAAATTAGCTACTAATACCCAGCCTGAAGTTCTATGAGTTTTGCTGGTAATGAGCTTTGAACGAAGTCTCGTCTGTGTATATACGAGGGCCGTTTTTTTTTCAACCTCCGATCGCTCCGTGCAGACGCTACGCGGGCAGCAGAAAGCGGGCATGCGCTGTAGGCGACTGCGCAGCTCTTGCACTACACACTCCGCCATTGTTGACATTCAGGCGTCAGTTGGCGTTGTGCTACAGCCACGTAAACATGTCCACCATGATGATGCTCCCTCCAAGTGTGAATTGCGAAGTGTGATTCGTTTTCTACAGGCTGAAGGCCATAGTGCTGCAGAAATCCATCGGAGAATGAGTCGTGTGTATGGGGAAAACTTCATGAGTGATGGTGTTGGGCCAAGGACGCAAATCTGTCATTTCAGATGACCTGGTGCAACGAGTTGACAGAATGGTTAAAGAAAACCGCAGATTCACCATTACTGCTTTGTCTACGGAAATTCCAGAGGTTTCAAGGTCTGTTTTGTACTGTATTGTTACTGAACGGTTAGGCTACAAAAAACTTTGTGCACGTTGGGTCCCAAAAAATGTTGACGGACGGCCACAAAAGCGCTTTCAAACCAATGAGGACCTTCAAACCAACGTCAAGGACTACTTGAATTCATTGGCGGCAACTTTCTTTGCAGAGGGTATTGAAAAGCTTGTCCACAGATATGACAAATGTCTCAATCTCTTCGGTGATTATGTCGAAAAGTAACCGTAAGTGTACCAATCTTTTGGTTATAAAATTATTGTTTTATATGAACTTGTCTTTTATTTATAGCCTATCGGAGGTTGAAAAAAAAACGTCCCTCGTATATATATATATATATTATGTTTATTATGGACAGCAAGGTAGAAAAATATACAGACATATAGCTAAAGATATATAATTAGAAACACGAGGTAGCAGATTGTTGCGACACAGAATTACAGTTAGACAAAGTGATAAATCACTGATTAGTAACATAGCAACATAGTAAATGACGGCAGTTAAAGACCAGTATGGTCCATCTAGTCTACCCAGTAAGATGACAAGAGTAGGTGCACCTGCTGCTCTGTACAGGCCTCCCCCCCCCCCACGTCTTTGTTTAGGGGTGAACCCACCACTCCATGTAGGACACCCCTATTTGTTGAGAATTTAGATGGTTCAATTTATTTTGATTTTATCCTGTTGCTGTAAAGGGATCCACTGTGTCTGTCCCATGCCATTTTGAATTCCGTCACTTTGTTTGCCCCCACCACTTCCATCGGGAGGGCATTCCAAGCATCCACCACCCTTCCAGTGAAAAAGTATTTCCTGACATTGCCTTTCAATTTACCACCTTGCAACTTCCTGTTATGCCCTCTAGTTTTACAGCTTCCCCGTCTATGGAAGAGGTTTGTTTGTTCATTATTTCCCTTTAAGTATTTAAAGGTCTGAATCATATCTCCCCTGTCCCTCCTCTCCTCCAAAGTGTACATATTTAGGTCTTCAAGTCTCTTCTCATAAGGCTTCTGACGCAGGCTCCAAATCATTTTGGTCACCTTCCTCTGAACAGTTTCCAGTCTTTTTACATCTTTTACAAGATATGGTCTCCAAAACTGAACACAATATTCCAAGTGAGGCCTCACCAGTGACCTGTACAGTGGCATAAGTACCTCTTCCTTTCTGCTGGTGATTCCTCTTTGAATGCAGCTCAACATCCTCCTGGCTTTTGCCACCGCCTTGTCGCACTGTTTTGCCACCTTGAGATCTTCAGAAATAATCACACCAAGGTCTTTCTCCTGATCCATGCACACCAACCTCTCGCCCCCTATCGCATACATTTCCTTTGGATTTCTGCTACCCAAGTGCATGACACTGCACTTCTTTGCATTAAATCTTAATTGACAAGCATTAGACCATTCTTCCAGCTTTTGTAGATCTTTCCTCATGTTAACCACTCCCTTGGGGGAGTCAACTCTTTTACAAATTTTTGTGCCATCTGCAAAAAGATAGACTTTTCCATTCAGTCCTTCAGCAATATTGCTCACAAATACATTGATCAGTGCCGGGCCCAGGACCGATCCCTGGGGCACCCCGCTAATCAACTTCCCTTCATCTGAGTGAGCTCCATTTACCATGACCTTCTGTCTGTCAGTCAACGAATTTCTGATCCAATTTATCATCTTAGGATCCGTCCCCAAGCTACTGAGTTTATTGATAAGCCTCCTATGAGGAACAGTATCAAAGGCATTGCTGAAATCCAGGTAGATGACATCCATTGCATGTCCCTGATCCAGTTCCCTGGTCACCCAGTTGAAGAACTCAATCAGATTTGTTTGGCAGGATCGTCCTTCAGCAAAACCATGTTGCCTTGGGTCTTGCATCCTGTTGGTTTTGAGAAAGTTCACTATTCGCTCTTTCAGGAGCGCCTCAATTACTTTTGTGTAGAGGTACAACATCAGCTATTCTCCAGTCCTGAGAAACCTCTCCTGTTTCCAAGGATCTGTTGAAAACATCCTTTAACAGCCTTGCAAGAACCTCTCTGAGCTCTTTCAGTATCCTGGGGTGTATCCCATCCGGTCCCATGGCCTTGCCCACTTTCAGTTTTGCAAGTTTTTCTAACACTTCATCTTCTGTGAATGGTGTGGTATCTACTTCATTCCCATTTTTATATTTGGGAGTCACAGGAGGTCCTTCTCCAGGACTTTCTTTAGTAAAAACAGAGCAGAAGTATTTGTTTAGCAATTTCGCTTTTTCACTGTCACTTTCCACGAGTCCGTTCGCAGCACTTCTGAGTCCTGCAATTCTACCTCTGATCTTCTTCCTTTCCCGAATATACCTATAGAAAGTTTTGTCGCCACACTTAACATCTTTAGCCATCTTTTCCTCTGCCTTTAATTTTGCTATCCTTATTTCTCTTTTTGTCTCTTTGAGTTTGATTCTTTATTCATTTCTGGGTTCCTCTGTTTGTGAGCTTTTGAATTTTGTGAAAGCAATTTGTGTACCACATGCATTTAGTAACCAGAAGTCACTGATTCGCTGTGCACTGAGAAAAGTTATGGGATAAGTTTCTAGCTAACCATGGCCCACCTGGAGGAGTAGAGATAGGATGGTACCTTAGCTCCAGCTGGAACTCTGGTGGCTGAGGTCCAATAAGAATCTGGAGCAGCACAGGTTCAAGGAGGCAGCTAGACTAGATAACGCAGGCTACAGCCCTTTCAGAGGTGAGCCGCGGGAGAACACAGACCAGAAGGTATTTGTGAAAGTCTTATCTCAGTCCTTAGGAGAATGGCCTTGCATACACGTAGTGTGTGCCTGTCTTGCAGACAGATCAGGTAGCAGACACAAGGTAAACGGCACAAATGGCAAAAAGGCACGAAAGTTCTTCTGGGCAGGCTGTATTATTCTTTGTGATGAGTCTTCGTCATAGGTCCGGTGATTGGTTGGCACAAGACAGTCCGAGGTGCTCTCAGCGAATCAGAAGGTAATGAACAGGTGTTCATCCTGCAGACCTAGGAGCCATAATGAGGGAAGAAAGCAGTATGCACTTCCAGACATCCCAAGGCCAGTAGCATCGTTACTGGATGATGAAGATCAGAGAAGCAGATGTTCTTGCATGAAGACAACTAATTGGCCTAGGAAACTAATTGGAAAGAAACAATAGTCTTCTGTATGCTCAGGTATGATCACTTGGCAAGCATTTGTGTGAAGGTCAGGTCTGAGACTGTAAGCACAGCAAAAGTCCTTTGTAGCAGGAAACCATCTAGCTTGGTCAGCTTTGGTTCAGGCTTTAGCTGCTTAGCAGGCCAGAGATCTGCATGCGCAGAATTGCAGGGGTACCAGCCCTTCACACCGTAGAATGATACAGAGGCATTATGATGTCATCCTTTGTTTTATTCTCCATGTCTTTCCTTATGATTCCTAGCATTCTATTGGCTTCTGCTGCACACTAGGTTAATGTCGGCATGTTCCAGGGGGGGCCAGTAAGAGGCAGTATTCAGCTGCTAACCAAAAGCTAAACTGCAGGTGAAAAGGTGTCCTAACGTTAGGCGGGTTTGCAGTTCGGATGGTGTCTGAATATTGCTGCTAACTGGATTGCAAAATATCAATCTAATGAAACTGGATATTCAGGGTCGGTCACTAGATATGCACTGGCATTGGATATCCGGGTTTAATTTAAAGTGATGATGATGACTTTGGCAGTGCCGGCCGCTGTGACTGAAAATGCCCCCCAATGTTCTATATAAGAGGTGTGTTCTTCCGGTGCAGTGATGGAAAAACTATCTAAATTTTAGAAGCTAGAGAATTTTCTGATTCTACAGCAAGGGGAGAAGAAGGTCTGTGTGTCATTCTCCTGTTGGCAGAATCATGGGTAAAGTAGTGAAAGGTGTAGTAATGTAGAAGTTTCTGAAGGACTCCTGGGTTTCCCTTTGACTTTTCCTTACATTGAAACATCTTATCAGACACATGAATCTCTCACCTCAGGAGTAATAGCACCATCTTGAGGGCATTTTGTGTACCACAGGCATTTTAAGACTGATGTGCCTCACTTCCTCAATCTTCCTCCCAATCTCCGCCATCGCCTCTCCCATGTTTTCCAGTTTTTGTAGCACTTGGTCGAACTTTGGCTCCAGTATTTTTGCTACCTCTTGAGCCAATTCTTAGGGGGCTGAGTCCAGACTATCTGTGTTTGGGACACATTGCTCGGAACCCAACAATATCAGAACTAGTTTTGCCAAGCCTTCAGATGTTCCTCAGTCACAAGACCAACCAATTTTATGGAGAAAAAATGCAGATAAATGTACTTGCACATGCCCTCACGTGACCTCCCAAGCAGGAATTTTAAAGTGTTTTTTCCCATATCCCTGGTTTAATCTCTCTTCCATACTAATGCTCTATTAACATTAAATACATGAAATACAAGAGATCAAGAGAGCGGAAGACAGGCTTCTATATTTGGAAAAACTTAGAGAAGCTAGCAAAGTAGTCAGGAAAGCAAAGATTCAAAAAGAGGAGGAAATAGCCAATGCAATAAAATGGAGGGATAAGACATTTTTCAGATATGTCAGTGATAAGAGGAAGGGCAAAAGTGGTGTTGTCAGACTCAAGGGTGAAGGGGAGGAATATGTAGAGGCTGATGAGGATAAAGTGGAATTGCTTAGGGGGACTGCCTCAAATGGGCAGTAGCCACATAGCAAAAACGCCCAGTCGACAAAATTAAAAATGAAATTTAAAGGTTTTAAATTATGGTGATCAGGTGCAGGAGGTCTGCCCACCCCAGAAATGTATTTTGTATAACTTAAAAATGTTAAATGTGGTTGCAAAATGCTCTGTTTTTCCTAAGGGGGGTTGTTGAACGCCAGAGCCTTAGTTTCATTTATAAAAGGATAAATCCAATGTTTCTTGGTTTTAAAAAGTCTGTTTTAATGCTTAAAAATGATGTTTTATTGAAAAACAAGTTCCAGCTCCATAGATTAACATTGTAGTTAATGAGAGGGGTGCAGGGATCTATTTTAAGGGCTGCAATTCAGGCAGGAATGTCGCTCTTTCTGTTGCAGTGAGGTGATTTTAATTTCAATTGCAGTACAAATTGAAAGAAATAGTACAGAAAAATTAGAACTGACGTTCTGTGGTCTTTAAAGGCCAAGAGATCCAGATATACCAGGACATTTCTCAGTATACTTTAGAGTGGCGTAGAAGTTTTAAGCCCTTAACACAGGTGCTGCAGAAGCGTTCAATTCCCTACTGGTGGGGCTTTCCCTTTGCCTTACTGTTCGACTGGAACAATTGTGCTCAAAAAATTTCAGATCTATCATCGGCGATGGAGTTTTTGGATTTGATACAACATGGTGTACGGACTCTGAGTCAGAGAAGCATGAACGGAAAGTGGGAGATATCCTTGCCAAAGAGATGCAACGTACCTAGGTCCCGCAAGAATCCAGCTCAGACCTAGAATCAACTCTTCAAAAAGAGATGGACATTTCAGCTCCTACATGAGTCTTATATGTTTGTCATTTTCTTAGTAGGGCATGTATCTGGGATAGTTATCCTCTTCTAGTAGTGGTCAGGGTGTTTGCCCTACCAGTACTGAATGGGTGTTAGAAGCAGTTTTGACAGAGCAGGGGGACCAGGGTCTTGGGGGGGGGGGGAGGGATGGTCTTGGAGAGGATGCGGATAAAGGGAAGCGGTGGGGAGGAGGATTCCAGGAAACATAGAGTTGGAAGACTAGGGAGGCATTTTATAGGAAAGTGTGTATTCAGCTTATTGGGATAGGAGATGGGAGGGAGGTGGGGATGGTTTTTCATAAACCTATACACAGTGCCTTCTCCAGTGACACTAGCAGTGTCGCAAACTTTGAGATGTTTATATGTTTCATTTACATCCTGCATATATAGGAATGTTTGGGGGAGGGGGCGGGTGGGATATGTTGGGGTGGGGAGGGGAGGGGGGATTTCTGACCCGTATATCAGATGACTAATTTTGAGAATTTGGGATATTCTTCATGATCAGCAGAGTTTTTTGGGCTGGCATGACGACAGATTTTGGGGAAGAGGTATTATTATCCAAAGTATTGGGGAGTGTTTTTAATTGGCTTAATTCAATTATTGGGAATGGTTAAGGCTATCCCATGGAATGTGCATGGACTAAATAATCCCTGCAAACGTAGGTGGGTTCTGGACCAGTTGTCCCGGGAGAAAGCTGAGATAATCTTTCTTCAAGAAACCCATTTTTCCCTGCAAGATCACTTTAACTCTGCTAGAAGTAGGTTTCCAGAAATACATCTTGCTAATTTCTCCTCAAGAAAGAGAAGGGTTGCTATTTTATTTTCTTCTTCATGTCCCTTTCAGCTTATCAAAAAATTTACAGATCCGGAGGGTCGCTTTCTGATTCTGGTTGGTTCTATAAATTTTACAGGTGTATCCACAATTTTTTCCGCTATTGTAGGAGAAATTAGAGTACAGGTATGATTTCAGAGCTGTCTCTGATTTAGTTAGGGGACTGTTTTGAGCTGACTGACCTGATGTTTTAATCTCCCTGGGAGCTCTGCAGGCTTTTGTAGGAAGCCAGCCTTAAAGAGACACTGCATGTTTAAAGTGGGGAAAAAACCCTGTTGATTTTAATAGTTAAAATTTCAAAGTTTCAAGTATAAGAAAGTGTTGAGGGGAAGTTGGAGAACCAAAATATGTAATTTTATTGAAGAAAGTTATTTAGTTTGGTTTAAATTTGACCCTTTTTTTTTATAGGGGAGGGGTAGTTCCATCCAACTTAAAAGTTGATGATTTTGCACTTTGATGGTTGGATTCAAGTTCAGGAGGTGTAGGGACTTGAAAAATGTACTTTTTATAATTTTTAGAAGTATAGTTTAGCTATAATTTGATCTGTTTTCCCTGGAGAAAGTATTGTGCAGTTGTGATTTTAAAAGTGTCACTGAAGTGTGGGGAATAAGTATAAATGGTAGTATATCACTTTTGACCTTTGCACAAATGTATTTTGATGGTTAAAAACAGTTTTAATATGTTCAGTTCTGAGGATGTAAAGTGGGCGAAGAGGGATTTCCCTGGGGGATTATGGTAATGAAGTCCAGGCATAATGACAGTTAAGTATGATGCAGATAACTATTCTAGTCCTGCACTGCTTTATTCTTTAAAGAAACAGCTTAAAAATACTTTTACTACGGGGTTGGGGAGTACAACATTCTTTTGTTTGTGCTTGCAGACTTCAGGCAAATGGATTAGTGGAACGGGTGAATGACATTCTGAAGAAAAAGTTATGTAAGATTTGGTGCAGCACAAAATTGTACTGGCACTTCAGTGATGTTAGCTGCAGACAACAGTGACCCCTACTGGACAGCTCTCCAGTGGAATACGTGTACCTACAGAACTGCAACTGGTCTCACTGAACTGAGCCATTCCTTGTCAGCCCTTGCAGAGAGACATGAGTTAACCCCATGACGGTCCAGGCAGAAGAATCTCAGCAGTGGCATCACATCACCAGAGTGCATCTGGCTCCTTACACCGAAACAGCATAATGTGGACTTTTGTGTGACTTTTTGGACTGGTTCAGGTGTGTTGTAATCTAATTTAATTGGTGGTGGTACAAAAGTAAGAGTATGTAAACTAGTACAAACAGTATTGTGTGTTCTCCCCTTCTGCTCTCTCTGGAGAGTAGTTGGTGGCTGATGCATTGTGCTTTAATGCTGTCATGTATCCAGGAATATCAGGGTCTCACTGCTGTTGTACTTAATCCTTATCCTTGGTGTTAGGTCTTTCTGTCTCTTGCTTTTCTCCCTTTTTCTTCTACTGCCAACTCCATACATTGATCTTTTGCTTTGCTGCTCTTTATGCTTGGAACAAACTATCTGAGCTGGTGCATCAGGCTCTATTTCTGCTCTTTTTCTAAGCCATGTGTAAGGCTTATCTCTTTGAGGCTGCTTTTGAATAGGTGATTCCCACATTGTTTATTTGATCTGGCTAATTAGACTAGTGAGGTTAGACCTGAGCCTCTACGATTTGCCCTGAGAGCTCTGACTAACTTTACATATTCTTACAAGGGTTTAAAGAGTAGAGATACCTAAAGATTTCATAGTATAGTGTGTTATTTTCAGTATTTCTACCTGATGTTAGTGTTATTTGCCTTTTCTAATTCTTCTCCACTTTCATGGATGTGTATTATTTAGGGGGATCTCATGTATATACTTATCTGCCTGTCAAACGTTTCCAGAGTCTGTGAACTCTCGCACTTACACTGTTTGCTAGCTGGTTTTCCCCCTCAAGGATCACATACCATCTCTGACAATTGTTTAGCTGTGCTGTTGTCACTACAGTTACTGTTATTTGCCAATGTTGTTAAATAGGAGCCAAATTCTAGAACAGATGCAGAACGTTAGGTACAATCCTATGAGCGTTTAAAATTTCACCATTTCAGACTTTCAAGTACTGTCTGAAGAGATATGCAATGTTTCTTTAATGTCTTATCAAAATCATTTAGCTTTGGACTGTCTGTTGGCTCCCATATTTTGAGTTTTATTTGGTCTTTCATGCTGCACCTACATTTCCTCCTGACCCATCACATGATGATATTATAGAAGTTAATAAAAACACTTACAGGAGCTTGCTGATGAAATGAGAAAGGAGAAGGACTGGTTTGCTTGTGTCTTTAGCTGGTTTTCTGGTTTAGGCCAAGGCATCAGGAACTTTTCTCATTATTGTTCACCTCATGTGATGCTGTGCTTGGTGCCTACCTCTCTTGTGCTCCCAGTGTAAGTCCACCATGATCCATGTTCCTATCCTCATGAGCCACGGGGCAATCAGGCTTTGCCCATTTATGACAGTGTTGGACCCAGTGTCTCCCATGAGCCTTTCCGAATCAGGAGGGCGAATGTGCTCCCACATTCTACTCCTGAAGGGGGGGGGGAGGGGAGTGTGAGAGCCAGAGTGGAAAGAGTTAACACAATAATACAAGAAAAATCATTGAAATTTCTGAATGCTGGCATTTGTACTGAGGTGCGTACGTGCAGCTTTGAGAGGTATGTGACATCATATGGAAAAGATGTGAAAACACACTTATCAGTAAGTGGTGGACAGAGAGAGGGTAGAGAAGCAATCATGAGAGATAAACATGCCAGCTTAGCATGAAGAAGAACATGTGGCTCCCAGTATAGTTGTCAGAACACGGAGAGTTGAAGAAATATATTTCTTGGAAACTGAGGGGTGGGAGAGAACCAAGCAAGAAAACCAGGTAAAGAACTGAGTGAGGGGGCAGAGGTCAGATAATAAAAACATCCTTTGGGAAGAAAAATCTGGGAGATAGTTATTACCATGTACGAGCGTGTTGTCCTGTATAAGGAGAGATTTTGTTCTGCATAAGGTGAGATTTTGTTGGGAAGTGTGGGTCCTCTCTGTGATGTTTCTTTTATTGGGAAGTGATATGTCTTCCCTGGGTGGTTTCTCTTCTGGACGGAGGAAAATGTCAGCTTGAGAACTGTCTGGCCAACAGTCCAGCTGACCCTTGGTTCCGTACACGCCTGAAACAAATGATTGGCTTGAACATCCCCTAGGATCCAGGTATATTTCTTTTTGGGAAGAGGATCCCTCTAGGACAACTCCCTTAGTTACCACTGATTCGTCATAGTGTGAACGCAGCTAGGCTGACACTGGAGGCCACTAGGAAACAGGTATCACCTCCGATGCTATCACGCTGGCTGGAACGGATGTGGGACCTATACATAATGGAACGGGGGTAGCGGTTGGGAGAATGCACCTGCCCCAGTTTGAACAGGTCTTGCAGTCTTTTGTGTTAAAATATGGCTCATCGCCTGCACCATATCTAACGTAACTGGAGGTACATAATGAGGACCACTCCTTGGCTTGAAGGCTTATCACCCCCTCCTTCCTAATACCATCAGGATGCAGTGATGCCCCTTATCTTACTGAATTTGCAGCAGGGGGAAGGGAAAGTGGGTGGGGGAGGGGAAAGGGAATGGGAGAGGGGGAGGAAGAGGGGGAGGGAGAAGAGGGAAGTGGGTGGAGGGGAAGGGGAAGGGGGAAAGGGAAGTAGTTGAGAGGGGAATCTTGGTTATAATGGGGCTCTTTAAAAATAAAAGGCAAAAAATATAAGGCTGTGTCAAGGCAATTGTCCCAATTAATGATTTTGTGTTTAATTATTGTGCAAGTCTTCCAGGAGTGGATTGTACTCAGGGGCGGCTCTATAATGAGGCCAAGTGAGGTGGTGGCCTCAGGCGGCAGCTTTTTGGGGGTGGCAAAATTGCCCCCAAAAAGACCGACTCACTTGGCCTTCAAAATAAAAAATAAAAACTCTGGCATAAGAAGCAGCTGCTGCTGCTGCTCCAGCGGCAGCAGTGGCAGAATGAGGAGCCACATGGCCGCCCGCCCCCCCCCCCCCCCTTGGAGAGCCTGCTGGTTTCCCCTCTGTTTCCCCTGGTTTTGCCGGCTCCGCTTTGCAGAACCGTGTGGAAGGGACAGTGTTTCCCTTAACCGCGGCTCTGTTAAAGCTGAGCCCATGGCGCTGATGGGAAACAGAGCCGCGTGAACTGGGCTGATGAGGGGGGAGGTAGGACAGGAACTGGGCTGATTGGGGGGGGGGTTAGGACTGGAAATGGACTGATCAGGAGGGGGTTAGGACTGATAATGGGCTATCGGGGAAGGGATTAGAACTGGAAATGGGCTGATGGGGGCTTAGGACTGGAAATGGGCTGATCAGAGCTGACTAGGACTGGTAATGGGCTATCGGGGGAGGGCTAGGACTGGAAATGGACTGATGGGGTTTTAGAACTGGAAATGGGCTGATGGAAGGGGGTTAGAACTAGTAATGGACTATGGGGGGAGACTAGGACAGGAAATGGGCTGATTGGGGTGCTAGGACTGAAAATGGACTTATTGGAGGGTTACGACTTTTAATGGGCTGATTGGGGGGCTAGGACTGGGGTGGGCTGATAAAGGGGATAGGACTAGAAATGGGCTGGGACAGGAAATGGACTAATAGGGGAGGGGAGGAGAGTGCTGCTGGCCCTGGAAGAAAACTAGGGGCTAGGGCTACAAATGGGCTGATGCAGGGGGATGGTAGAATAGGACTGGAAGGGAGCGGATACTGAGAGGGTCTGCCAGGGGAAGGATGGGGCAGGAAGGGAAGGAGAGAGCTGGAAAGGAGCTGACACCTGGAATGTACCGAAGGGGGACTGGAAGGGAGCTGACAGTGGTAGTGGAAGTGGCTGGGTAATAGGGAAGAGTCTGGAAGGGAGCTGACATGTGAATGGCACTGGAAGGGAGATGGACAGAGTGTAGGGAGCTGACTGGGGGTGGCACTGAGAGTGAACTTGAGCTGATACCTGGGATGATATTTGGACTAGAAGGGGCTGGACAGTGGGAAAGGAGGGGGACTGGAAGGGAATGGACACAAGTGGCAGTCATGGGAATGCAAGGTGGTTGACATTGGAAGGTACTGGGAGGGGGAGGACTGGAAAGGAGACTGATACTGGGGAGGGTTACTGGAACTAGAAATGGACTGATGGAAGGGAAATGAAGAAAACAAAAGAAGAGATAAGAAATGGCAGATGGACCAAGGGCTATAGACCACAGAAAGAGAGCTAAAAGAAGACTGGAAAGCAGAAGCCTCAGATCAGAACCAGCATGATCAGAGAATAAAATGGTCAGACAACAAAGGTAGAAAAAATAATTTTATTTAATTTTGGTGATTGGACTTTTTGCTATTTTTATATTTTGCACAGTATTTGGGAACTGCATCTCTCATTTATCTGATGTTCAGGGGCGGTTCTATCATTAGGCCAACTGAGGCGGTGGCCTCAGGTGGCAGTTTCTAGGGGGCGGCACTGATTTTCCGCTCCCTAGAAACTGCCGAATAGAACCGCTGAGCCGTCCAGCTGATTTCCATTAAAATCAAATGAAAGCAGCCGCGGGAATATTTCTCCATTCCCGCGTCTCTGCTTTCAAACAAACTGCTGGGTCACGTGGAGCCTGCGGGGTGGGGAGGGTGCCAGAGGTCATCGCTTCAGCTGCCCTTCCGCTTCCGCTCCTGCTGCTTCCTCCAAAATTAAAGTAGCTGTGGGAACAGAGCTGCTTTTTTTTTGGAGGAAGCAGCAGGAACGGAAGCGGAAGGGCGGCTGAAGTGATGACCTCGCCCCCCCCACCCCCCACCGGCTCCACATGACCCAGCAGTTTGAAAGCAGAGCTGCGGGAATAGAGAAATGTTCCCGTGGCTGCTTTCCTTTGATTTTGAGGAAATCAAATCAAATCAATTCCTTTGATTTTGGGTTCCTTTGAGTGGAGGAGTGGCCTGGTGGTTGGGGCAAGGTACTTCAGGCCAGAAGGTCAGGGGTTCAAATCCCACTAGTAGGACAGCAACCTTGGGCCGGAAGGACTGGTATTTTTAGTCCCACAGGTGCTCCTTGTGGTCTTGGGCAAGCCACTTAACCCTGTAAGCAAGCCCATGTTCCCTGTAAAAATTTATCTCCAAGTTATAATGCCCTGTTCAATGTAATTTCAGTTTGTTCAATGTAAACCGCACTGATGTAGAATAGCGTGGTATATAAGAGAATGTAAATAAATAAATAAATTTTAATGGATGAATCAGTGAGGTGAGGGGGGAGGAGGTAAGGGAGCAGACAAGGGGGGCCTGGAAGGGAGAAGACAAGGGGAAGCTTGGAAGGGAGTAGACAAGGGGGGCCTGGAAGGGAGCAGACAAGGGGGGGCTTGGAAGGGAGCAGACAAGGGGGGCCTAGAAGGGAGCAGACAAGGGGGGGCTTGGAAGGAGCAGACAAGGGGGGACGTGGAAGGCAGCACAGAAGGCGGGCCTCCACGGGAGCAGATGAGGGGAGCTGGAAGAGCTGGAAGGGGGGAGCTGGAAGGGAGCAGATGAGGGGGGGAGCTGGAAGGGAGCAGACAGGGGGGCCTGGAAGGGAGCAAATGGGGGGTAGCTGGAAGGGAGCAGATGGGGGGGTAGCTGGAAGGGAGCAGATGGAGGGGGGCCTGGAGGGAAGCAGATGGGGGGGCTTGGAGGGGAGTGGAGCAGAGCAGAGAAGAGAAGACATGTCGGGGGGAGCTGGAAGGGAGCTGACACCCGGAGATGGCATGGGAAGGCGGATGGACAGGGAAGAGGGGAGATGGAAGGGAGCTGACATGGGAGGGGGCACTGGGACTGGAAGTTCGCTGATACCTGGGATGGTATTTTAACTAGAAGGGGATGGACGATGGGGAAGAAGGGGGACTGGAAGAGAATAGACACCAGTGGCAGTACTGGGAATGCAAGGAGGTTGGTACTGGGAGGGGAGGCTGTAAAGGGGGCTGATACTAGGGAGAGTTACTGGGACTGAAAAAAGGCTGATGGAAGGAAATTAAGAAAGCAAAAGGAGAAACAAGAAATGATAGATGGACTATAGACCATAGAAAAAGAGCTAAGAGAAGACAGAGGAAAACGGAAACCTCAGATCGGGAGCATGATCAAAAATCATCAGAGAACAAAGGTAGAAAAAATAATTTTATTTTCAATTTAGTGATTAGACTTTGTGCTATCTATATTTCACACAGTACGGGGAACTGCATCTCATTTCTGGTGTGGCACTGCATGCGGAGTCTGGCTTCTTGGGATTTCATTTTAATTTTTGTCTACATATTTTTATTTTTGCCTTAGGTTGTGGTCACTTATTCTGTACTTGGTGAGGGTCTGTGTTCTGAATGTGTGACCAAGGCCAGGTGTTCTGTTAACATGGAGTTGGTACGTAGGGATCTGTACTGTAGTAATTTGACATGTTCAGCTTTTCAAATAGGTGTATGGACGTTTTGGGGCCCATTGCAGAGTTTATAGTGCTGCTTTTTTCTTGGTAGGCCCCTTATTGTATGAGTTTTGGAAGTGTATGCTGGTATGGTATGGTATGGTATGGTAGATTTGGCCTTGCAGATCTTAGTGACTTTAGTAGGGTTTTATATTAGTTCCCAATATGCCTGGTAATGGAGAATGTTTGTTGTTGGTGAGATGACCAGAATTTGATTATTTTTTTTTTTTAATATATATATTGAGTTCTGTGGGTGAATGTCCTACGTCTGCTCTGCACCCATGGTTGAGGATGGGGTTCTGTGAATGCAAAATGTATGTTCAAAAAGAAAAAGCAAGCACAATAACGCAGTTTATAACAAAATACAAATGAATTATAATTTGGAGTTATAAACTGCTGTGGTTCTCACTCTTTCTTTTAGTTCCTTGGTGTGTGGACATCTTGCATTTGCTCCACATTATCTAATTGACTTTTTAATTTGGTTCAGTCCCTGACTGGAGTTTTGAGAAAGATCCCCACCTGGGGGGGGGGGGGGGACGCCATCTCATCCCTTGCCTCAGGCAGCAGATAGCCTTGAGCCGCTCTTGCTGATGTTGCACTGCACGTGGTCTCTGGCTTCTTGGGGTTTCAGTTTAAATTTTGTCTACATATTTTTATTTTTACTTTAGATTGTGGTTACTTATTCTGTACTTGGTGAGGGTTGATGTTGTGCGTGTGTGACTGAGGTCAGGTGCTCTGTTAACATGCAGTTTTTATATAAAGATCTATACTATACTGTAGTAATTTGATTTGTTCAGCTTTTCAAATAGGTGTATGGATGCTCCAGGGCCCACTGTAGTATTTACAGTGACGCTTTTTTTGGATGGGCTCCTTATGTGACTTTTGGAAGTTTGTGCTGATATGGTATGGTATGGTAGGTTTGCTTTTTGTTGTAAGGTATTTTATTAGTTCACAATATGCCTGGTACTGGAGAATAGTGGTTGTTGTTGTTAGTGAGATGATCAAAATCAGATTTTTTTTTTAAATATTGAGTTCTGTGGGTGAATGTCCTGGTTCTGCTCTGCACCTACTGTGGATGCAAAATATATGTTGAAAAAGAAAAAGGGGAGAACCATAATGCAGTTTATAACAAAATAAAAATGGGTTATAATTTAGTTTTATAAACTGTGCTGTTGGTTCTTGCTGTCTTTTAGTTCCTTGGTGTGCAAACAGGACCGTACCTAGCCCTGTGCAAGCAGTGCAGCCGCACAGGGTGCAAAGGCGTGGGGGGGGGGCGCATTTCGACTCTCTGCTGTTGCCCTGCTGCTGCTGGCAGGACAACAGCAGGCAGTTAAAATGCGCCCCAAAGCCTTTTTGCAGCACTTTAAGCAGGTCTGGTCCCTCCCTCCTCCGACACAATGTCAGAGCAGGGAGGGACAGATCTGCTTAATGTGCCGGCGCCTTTCAGATTGGGTGCATGCTCTCCTCCTCCTCCCCATACCTCTGTCCAGCGCTGTCTGCTCTTTCCCTGCTGCCGGCGCCACCGTGAAAAAACCAGAGGGTGGCAGCAGCAGGGAAAGAGCAGGCAGTGCTGGATGGAGGTATGGGGGGAGAGGGGGGGAGTGCATCTGAGTTGCAAGTCGCACAAGGCACGATTGCAGTTCGATACGGCCCTGTGTGCAAATATCTTGCATTTCCTCCATATAATCTAATCGGCTTTTTGATTTGATTCAGTCTCTGACTGGATTTCTGAAAAAGCCCCGCCCCTTCTAAGGTGGTGGGGGTGGGGCTCCATCTCAATCTTCGCCTCAGGCAGCAGACTGCCTTGAGCCACCCCTGACTGTACTGATATTTTTCTGTACCTGTGTTAAAACCTTTAAATAAAAAAACCCATAAAGTTTATTTTTCACGGTTGTAACAGGGTTGTCCAAAACCTAAGTAAGGAGCGAACCCCCTACTCAGAAATACAAGCCTTTTTATACCTTTCTCAAGCCAGGGGTACGTGCAGGACTTGAGGGGCTGGAGAATATCTTAAAACTTTCTTCTGGTCAGAAATCAGTTTATTGCTGGGAAATAGCATGGCCAGGAAAGGAAGGGAGGACAAGAGGCTGTAAAGGGGATAAGCTAAGGGGGTGGGAGGGGTTGTCCTTCAAAAGAGCTCTTAGCGGTTACTTCTCAGACACACTTAGGGGCCCCTTGAAAGATAAGGTAGGAATGTGGCTCTGGGGAAACATCACACATACAGTCTTACCCTAAAAGTTTCTAAACTCCCTAGATAACAAAGGGCATCCTGTACCCAATTTCTTTTTGCCACAGTACAAAGACACAACTATTTTCCTAGCCTGTGACTGCCCAAGGGGAAGGAGGGGGGTGTAGGTAGGGTTGCCAACTGGCTCCAGATGCGTCCGACAGGCTTGATCCAGTCCTGCGTTTACTCCATTGCATGCAGGGACATGTAGTTCTGATTTCCCCATTGCACTACATAAGAAAAGCAAGACTACAAGTCCCTGCATGCAATGGGGTAAACACAGGACTGGATCAAGCCTGTCGGGCGCATCTGGAGCCAGTTGGCAACCCTAGGTGTAGGGGAAAAAATCTTGTGTTCAGATCTGAGCTGAGAGGAACGTTTCCTTGCCTTCAATGTATCAAAATAAACTATTAAACTTTTATGTTTCTATTATGCATTACAGAATATTTTCTTTTATCCAAAACTACTGAGATTAACAAATCAGAATCAGATTACAGTGTACTCTGGGAGCTGTAGTCCTTCCTAGGGGGTATTACTATGTGGGAGTGTCACAGTGCACTCTGGGAGCTGTAGTCCTTCCTAGGAGGGGTTACTGTTTCAGAGTTCAAAAAGCACTCTGGGAGCTGTAGTTCTTCCTAGCAGGGATTACTGTGTGGGAGTATAACAGTGCACTCTAGGAGCTGTAGTCCTTCATTGGAGGGATTACTGAGTGGGAGTGTCACAGTGCACTCTGGGAGCTGTAGTCCTTCCTAGGGGGTATTACTGGGTGGGAGTGACACAGTACACTCTGGGAGCTATAGTCCTTCCTAGGAGGTATTACTCTGTGGGAGTGTCACAGTGAACTCTCAGGAGCTGTAGTTCTTCCTAGGAGGTATTTCTGTTTGGGAATGTCACAATGCACTCTGGGAACTGTAGTCCTTCCTAGGAGGGGTTACTGTTTCAGCGTGTCAAAGTGCACTCTGGGAGCTGTAGTCCTTCCTAGCAGGGATTACTGTGTGGGAGTGTCACAGTGAACTCTGGGCGCTGTAGTCCTTCCTAGGGAGTATTACTATGTGGGAGTGTCACAGTGCACTGTCAGTGCTGTAGACATTTCTAGCAGGTATTTATTTTTGGGGCTGTTACTGTTACAGCTTGGAGGATTGCAGATCCAGCCTTTGTTCACTTCTGAGCATCTCCATGTACTCTTGGAATCAGCCCAGGATAGGGGGGAAGGAGAGGAGAAAGCATGGTGAGCCTTTATTACTGAAGCTTATGCTTTGTGGAAAGTTCATCGGAGAGTGATACACTGAGGGAAAAAGAAACATCATAACATAGTAAATGAGAGCAGATAATGACCTGCACGGGCCTTCTCGTCTGCTCAGTGAGATTACAGCACACCACTCAGCAGATGTCACAAGAGTATACGAATCATCTAAGTCACGTATCACTCTCCCCTTGCTCCTTCCCACTCACTCCTGTAGTTCATACCATTTTCTCACCCTACTCACCTGAAAACAAGCTATATATACATGCTGTAAGGTATAAACATGGATAAATCTGCTATATTCCTGGCGTTAATTAATTAATATGTATACCACTGATGTATAGTTGGACCTGTTCTGGCTGGCTGTTGTAAATAGTTAAGATGTATTTCATTGTTTTGCAAATTTGACCTGTTCTCTGTAAAATAGTTAATATGTTCTCAAAATGTTCTATGTAATTTGATATTTACCATTTCTCTGTAAACCGCCCCTGATCTCTGGAAGGGGCAGTATAGAAAAGCACACAAATAAATAAATTGCCAGGATTGTTCACGCCGCTCCATGCAGGACACACCCCCATTTACTCCTTGTCTTTGATAAGTGTTGTTTGCACTACTCTGTGCTGGTTACCCCCTTCTACAGTATTTGCTGAAGTGCAAAAGTTCTTTAAATTTCCTTTGATTGCCTCCTCTGTGTCTCTTCAGTGGTTTTGCTCCCACCACCTCCACTGGAAGAAAGCTCTGGCACCCTGTGATAGGAGACTCCCCTCTGGCCAGATGTTCTACTGGAGGTGTCAGCCCATGTCAGGATAAAAACTTGGTAATTTCTACCACACCTCGGTCCCGTTATTTATTTATGGCAGGATAAATACTTTCTCCATAGACAAGCAGAAGTGAAGTCCTTAGATATGGGTGATGGCATCGTACAGAGTCCACGCAGGATGTTCCCCAGCTACTAGTGCCAATTTACATCCGTTTTATTATTCCATGGAGCGTTTACCAACGTCTCCAAAACTTGGTAATTTCCACCGCACCTCTACCCCATTAGTCACCAGTGATCCGGATGTGGGTCCTGCTCGTTCAAGGTTTTATTTATTCATTTATTGATTTGTTTAACAGTTCTTTTATACTGCTTTGTATCGGGTGAAAGCACTGTACATTTAATGATGGCTGCAAAGTTGTTACAAGAAAGAATGAGAACTTATGTACAGCAACAAAACTTATATACATTTTATGTAAGATAAACTATAATACAGTGGAACGCGTTGTATGTATAGCAAACAGCAACAGAATGGATGTGCGGATGTCTGAGCAGCGGATAGTCTTGGGGTGGGTAGGAGGGATGTAAAGGGGGAAGGCTTCGGGGAGAGGGGGACAGGAAGAGTTCATGTGGTGGGTCCAAAGTGCTCCATGAATAGGATGTTCTTGAGGTTTTTCGGTGATATTTCTGCATTTTTCAGGTAGAGAGTTCCAGAGGCTTGGTGCATGTAGATTGAATGCTGTCGTGCATGCATATTGTCTACTTTTGATATTCTCATGTGGTATGGTCGGTATGGGTCCAATATTTCCATTGATGGCTAGACACGAGTACAGCTTCTAACTGTCGGTGCTGAACTTAATCCCGGAGATTCAATGCCGGGGAACATATGTGGCCCCAGCATTAAGAACATAAGAAATGCGATACTGGAACAGACAATGGTCCATCAAGCCCAGTATCCTCTTTCCAACAGTGGCCACTCTAGGTCACAGCAACCTGACAGTTTCCCCAAAAGACACACAGGTTCCATAATGCTTGTATTGGAGCAACCAGTGCCTTTCCCTGGTCCCTTTAAGAATGTTTTATGGACCTTTCCTCCTGGAACTTGCTCAAACCTTTTTTAAACCCAGCTACACTAACAGCCTCTTGTAACAAATTCCAGAGTTTGGTTATCTGTTGAGTGAAAAAATATTTTCTCTTATTAGTTTTATATAGGTTACACTGTAGCTTCATTGCATGTCCCCTAGTCATTCTATATTCTGATAACATAAACAATTGATCTACGTTTACCTGTTCTACTCCATTTGTAATTTATAGACCTCTATCCTATCTCCCCTCAGCCACCTCTTTTCCAGATTGAAGAGCCCTAAACCTTTTAGCCTCTCTTCATAGGGATATCCTTCTATCCCCTTTAACATTTTGGTGGCTCTTCTCTGAACCTATTCTAATAACACTATATCCTTTTTAAGATACGGCGACCAGAATTGCACACAATATTCAAGGTGCGGTCGCACCATGGAACAATACAGAGGCATTATAATATCCTTTGTTTTATTTTCCATTCCTTTCCTTATGATACCTAGCATTCTATTTGCTCTCTTGGCTACCGCTGCACACTGGGTGGAGGGTTTTAACATGTTATCCATGATGAAGCCAAAATCTTTTTCCTAGGTGGTGACTCCTAATGTGGAACCTTGCATCGTGTAACCATAGTTCAGGTTGTTCTTTTCTTGGTACATAAGTTTGCACTTGTCACCATTAAATTTCATCTGCCATTTGAGTATCCAGTCTTCCTATTTATTAAGGTCCTCTTGCTATTGTTCGCAATCCTCCTGGGTTTTAACAACTTTGAATAATTTTGTTTCATCTGCAAATTTGATTATCTCACTCATTATTCCCTTTTGCAGGTCATTACAAATATGTTAATAAGCAGCAGACCAACCAAATATCCTTGGGGTACCCCACTATTCACCTTTCTCCATTGGGAAAATTGGCCGTTTAGCACTATCCCCTGCTTTCTATCTTTTAACCAGTTCCTGATCCACAATAGTACACTGCCTCCTATCCCATGACTTCTTAATTTCACAAAGGGATATGTTTACTAAACAGCGGTAAAGTTACCAGAGGTAAGTGGAGCCATATAAGACTGTGGGCAGGTAGGGGGCTTTCCAGCGTAAAGGGAGGAATGGGCTGTTTAACATGCGTAAAAGGGCGCCTTGGCCATTTTAACGCATGCTAACGGGACATTGCACTTTAAAGTGACAAACAGGGCACGTTAAATCTAACAATGCACCCTAAGGGCTGTAAGGTGCTTTAAGTTGACAAGCATGAACTGTTAGGCATAAAACCAGCTGTAACCTTAACACTGGATGGAGCACCAAGGAAAGGCAATGAACAAGTGATGGAAGGAAGGAGAGGTGAGAGCTGATGGACCTGCCATATCTGCGGGCATCCTATGTGGCAGTCGGTAAAGTGGACAGACATGTTGGAGGCAGCTGCACAGAGTGTTGGCAATGTAAAGTGCTGCAATGACAGTAGGTGGCAGAGGATGGGAATACGTGCCCCCAGTAGAGGCAGAGGTGGCAGGATATTTGCAATGATAGGAGTACAGAGGAGTAGTGGTGCCATGCAGATCAGGCACAGGCGAGGCAAGCATGAAGAGCCGCAATGCAGAAAAAAGTATCAGTGCAGGACATGGGGTAGCATCCTGCACAAGAAGACAGGACTGTACACAGCTGACAGAGGCAGATAGATGGGCTGAAGGATGACTGGCAACTGAGGTGAGGATGTTATGGGCTGACAGCACAGATCTGCAGAGACGTGACTGTTACAGGCATGAAAATGATTTGAGTAGGACAGGCATTAAAAAAGAGAACAAGGAGGAATTGAACCCAAGACCCCTGGCTAGAGACTCATTGCACTAACCAGTAGGCTATATCTCCCCAGTTCTATGCACAGCAATCTCTGGATACAGAAAGACTGCAGGTCACCGCACAAAATGTCTGCTGTGTGTGCCAGGATAGGGTAACCCCACCAGTACCATGATGCAATGCACATGCAGAACAGCAGTCTACAACTGATCACCAAATGGAGAATACACCTCTCCAGCACCTCAGCTTGGTAAGAAGAACTGACAGTGTGTGATACTGGCACAGAGCAGCTACAGAGCATACCATTGTGCAGGTTCTGTGTTCACCCTGAGGATGAGGATGGGCGCCCAACATCAGGTCCACAGTACCTGTGCTGCTAGAGATAGGCTTTGTTGTAGATCCACATCACTATCTAAAGTCTCCCTGTGTCCATCTGTGTGCTCCAGTCACATCTAGCTTAGTGGACCGTGACCCACCAAGAATAGTGCATACCCAGTGTTACAATGTGGCTGCCATGGCTACCTATTATCAGGGCAGAGGGGGTCTAGACTTGTATGAGGTTTATTTAGCAATGCCTAAGATACCGCCCTCTCTGGGTCAAAGTGATTTATGGTATATGTCTCTTGTCCCCAAAGGGCCCACAGTCAACCTTTTTGGAATTGAGGAAGTGGAGGGACATGTTGGCACAGCCAGGAAGAATGGCTGTGGGACCAGCAACCTCAGTCCCACTGGCCAAAGGCTGCAGTAGAAAAACAGTCACAGGCGTGAAAAAGACAGAAAGACAGAGTCCTTTATTGAACCAATGGCCGCCCGACACAGGCCATGTTTCGTACCCTTCGTCAGGGGCTAGCCAGGCGAGAAACTAAAAACATAAACATATGGATCATTGAAAAAGATAAAGGAACAAAACAAGCCAAGAATGTAATGAAAACATTACAAACACTAATATTAAAAAGTCATAAAACAATAAATATATAAAACAATGTTAAACCAATTTAAAAATTGAATCTAAATAGCAATTGGGTGTTTGGTTGTACCCATACAGCCTCCGTTTCATTTTTTTAAAAAAAGGCGATTGCATTATCCATCAATCTTTAGTAAGTTTATAATAACGGATCAGTGGTCACGTTAGTATTTTTCATTAACTTCATTTTGCAGCCACATTGCTCCTCTGGACAACAATTGTCGTATTTTTTAGAATGTGCTTGCTTAAAATTTTTTAGAATGTGCTGGCCTTTCCTCATATATGTAAGTTGCCACTATCTCTCATTTTTTGGCATCATATGGCCACAATTGCAATAGTCATTGGGCTGTTTGCTCACATGATTTGATTTTGATCCTTCAAATGTTTTCACTGACTCACTCCTTTTCTTTGGATAACCTCCTCCTTTTGCAATAGTTTATTGCCATGCTAGATGTATTGTCATCTGATTTGACCTTGTATCCTGTCTTTCTCCTCCTCTCTCTTTGTTCTCCGATTGCTATTTAGATTCAATTTGTGTGTAATGTTATGCTATATGGTTTTACTGTATTTTTACTTGTATTTTTTATGGTTTTTAGCATTAGTATGTAACCTATATGGTTGCACAAACAGTGTGAAGTAACATTTATTTTATGAATTGCAACAGAGGTTAGTATCTAAGTTTTATATGCGCACATTTCTATTAGGTCCCGAGCACCATCGTTCCTATTTTTACATCTATATTTATTGTATTAATGTTTATTTTTATGTTTTTAAATTGGTTTAACATTGTTTTATATATTTATTGTTTTATGACTTTTTAATATTAGTGTTTGTAATGTTTTTATTACATTCTTGGCTTGTTTTGTTCCTTTATCTTTTTTCAATGATCCATATGTTTATGTTTTTAGTTTCTCGCCTGGCTAGCCCCTGACGGAGGGCATGAAACACGGCCTGTGTCGGGCGGCCGTTGGTTCAATAAAGGACTCTGTCTTTCTGTCTTTTTCACGCCTGTGACTGTTTTTCTTGTGTTCAGCGTGATTTGTGCTTTTGCGGTGTTGTACTTCAAAGGCTGCAGTAGGCCGGATAAGCTTGTGCTAGTAGGGTACTTGCAGACCAGCAGTAATGCTGGAAGTAGGCCTGGAAAACCTCAGATGCCACCCACCAAGGTCTGACATTCACCAGCAGAAGGCACAGTCAGACTGTACCTGCTGCACCCACCAGGTGTTCCAGCCATGCACATACTAACTGCGGACAGTCCGCTAGCCAGTCCATATTGCATGTTCACAGAGGAACTATGCGTACCCAGAGTTGGGATATACAGCACAGACACCCAGCAGGAGTCTCAGTGGTTGGGCCACAGAACAGGGAGCACACAGATATCACTAAAGATAGGTACTATATAGCACTATGTGGGAACATAGCTGTGCAATGGTCACTGCTCAGCCAGAGTGAGAGTGTCCTCTCAGCATGACATGCTGTGGCCACCCTGTCTATGCAGGTGGTGGTCGGGCACTAAGATGTCCCAGCCATTGCCCTACCCCCGATGCAGACGCATCCTGCCCAATCCGCCCTGTCCAGGCCATACCACAATACTTTGCTCCTCAGTATGCACATTTGCAGGCTAATGCTGGAAACAGTGTACATACTGTGGGCCAAGTGAGGAGTAGGAAGCCACAAAACAATGGATAGACATACACACAAACTCCTATTGCAGCATTGTGCAAAGGTAGGGGTGGTGGGCAACCCTGCTCCCCACACTGGTCCCGATCACAGTGCAGGTATTGCTAACATGTGCAGGAGCTAGTAGTAGTGCTCTGGTGATAACTGCTGCTTCTTGCCGGTGCCAACAGCCTGACTCTCCATGAAGCTTTGGATAGTGGAGCCTCTGGGTGTGGGTGTTTGCACCCCTGTTGGCTGATGCTTTGGGGATTGCACATGTTGATGTTCTATCTGCAATGTAGGGTAAAATGTAGGGACATGCTCTGCAAGATCCACAGCTAGGACATGAACTTGTGACCCTCTGCTCCAAGACACACTGGCCGTGTGTACTGAACCACACTGTTGCCACAATGTCATAACAGTCCCTGGAGCTATATTTGCTTTACATCAGACAGACCTTGTCTGTTGCACTGCACACCACGCACTGGAAAAGGGCATGGCCTTGGTCCACTGCAGGCGGGTGACACTGCCCCCTCTGCCACCAACACCCCCCCTCCCCCGCCATGCTGACATGGCCATATGCTGTCGGTGCTGGTAATACACAGTCCCAGGCCATCCAATGTGCAGGTAGGCGGGTGTCTAGGGTGTGAGGTCTGGGGTGGGGAGGCATACATGGACATCCACACATCTGCCCTCCCATCACCACCTGCCAATGTTATGTTCTTTCCTCATGGGGGAGAGATGTCTGGGAGGTGTCAGGTTGGTGAACTAGCAACTATTGGCAAGGGTGGACCTGGTAAACGTATGTAGATTGTGTTATGCCAGCAGACTGTGGACAGGCTAGGGCATGCAATGTGGGTAAAGCATACCCAGTTTGGATTACTGGGTTTATACATGTTTCAGACAATCCGTGGACACACCCTGCACTGCCTTACCAGGGGCTGTAGTAAAGGGTGATCGTTTAGTTGGGTTTCTGAACAGTTTGGGATGTATCATGGGGAAGGTCCATAGACTCTTGTTAGAGTGGTCCCCAGATGTGCACTGCTTGCCCCATTACAGGCATTGTGGTTCCTGTGTGATGTTTGGGGTACCTGCTGGGTATGTGTCCCCTGGATGGGACACTGTGGAACACAGACCAATGGGCATGTTTAACCTTAGTGAGATGCTGTCTTGCTGATTTCCAGTTTTTGTGTTCCTATGTGCCACCTAGGCAACAGCCTAGTCCACCCTGTGCCCCAGCTGCCCCCACTGCATATCCCACCTGCAGCCCCCTTTGCACCAACACCATAGTGCCTTTTCATATTTGGGTACTATACTGTTGCTGCAAAGGGAGCATTACTATCACTTATCTTGGGCTCCCTGTCTGTGCTGTACATTGCTGACACTGAAACGTTCTCTCTCTCCTGCAAATGTGCATTTACCAACCAGTTTTCACTAGCAATAAAGTCATGGCATTAATGTTCCAGTATTAGTGTAGTAGGGGCTTCTACCCACCCACTTCCTGCCCATTGACCCCTTCTCTCCACCCTCTGGGACATTTACCACTGCCGGTAACGTTACCGCGCTTTAACGTTACATTAGGTAATGTTACCACGCTTTAACGTTACATTAGGTAACGTTACCCTGCTTTAACGTTACATTAGGTAACGTTACTGTGCGTTAACCTCGTGGTAATATTACCAATGCTACATTACCGCGGTTTAGTAAACATACCCCCAAGAGTCTCTCATGAGGGATCTTGTCAAAGGCTGTCTGAAAATTCAGATACACTACATTGACCAACCCACCTTTGTCTACCTGTTTATTCACACTTTCATAAGAACATAACAAATTTGTAAGACAAGACATTCATTGATCATCAATCATGCACTCCCAAAACTGGCGCAGCAGACAGCCAACCTCAATGAAATGGTGGCTAACTGGAATGACACCCTTTACCTTCACGCTCAACAACCATCCACCAACAAACAGTCCACGCCTAATAATCATACCAATAAAAAGCAGTCTGCTCCATGGTTCTTCTCCGAGCTACAGACATCCCTACTTCATCTGAGAAAACTAGAGAGAAAATGGAGGCGTACTCATAACACTTTGGACCAAGATACATACTTAGCTCACCTGAAAATTCACCGCGAATCAACTTGGATCAAGAGGAAGGAATTCCACTCTGAGCTCCTAAGCCACTCACTAAACAAGCCACGAGAACTATTCAACTTAGTAAAATCCCTAACCAAGGTACCATCACCACTACAACAAGAATTTATACAGCCACAATTATACGCCGACTATATTCAATCCAAGGTAGTTAAGACAAATGCAACCACATTACAAGAACCTTCCCAATCTCCCCAGCCTCAAATCCCACTCATCAAACTCTCACCTCCATCGGAAAAAAACATTGAAGACATCATTGCCACCATCAACACCACTACTGCACCAAATGACCCTTGTCCAGCACACTGGATCAGAGCAATGCGTTCTGAACTCAGCCCTTTCATAGCTAAAATCGCAAACCTGTCATACTCAACTGGAGTATTCCCTGTTGCCCTTAAACAGACCTCCATCTGACCATTACTAAAGAACAACCAACTGGACCCAAGGAAGGAGGAATCTTACCGCCCAATCTCAAGTATCCCATTACTAGTCAAAATACTCGAGAAGGAGACTCAGAGACAGTTACAGCAACACATAGACACATCATCCCCTCTAGATCCTTGCCAACATGGATTTAGGGAAGCGCATAGAGTGGAAACTCTTCTGACATCCCTAACCAACACTCTCATCAGCGGGATAGACAGCATCAAAAAGGGCATTGCATTGATCTTCCTCGACATCGCCGCTGCGTTTGACTCAGTCGACCACGAGCAACTCCTAACCCAACTCCATGAGAAGGGAATCCAAGGTCTTGCTTGGTACTGGTGTAAACCATACCTTGAAGATCGATGGCAACAAGTCCATATTGGCTCTAATACATCGGATCTCTTCCAGCAAAAGCAAGGAGTACCACAAGGCTCCTCTCTATCTGCGCTGCTCTTCAATATATATATGCAGCCAATTTGCGAAATCACCAGAGCCTTTGGTATATCCTGCCTCATCTATGCAGATGACGTTCTGATTTTTACACCGATCAATGTCAAAAGTCCCGATTATACAACATTAATCAACTGCTTCAACTCAATAACAGATTGGCTCCTAAAGCAGAACCTGTGAGTAAATTTAAAAAAACCGAAGTCCTAATCATCACAAGAGAGAAATGCTTCTCACCCCCTCCGACCCTCAAAGTAAGAGATGCAGAACTTCCAATTAAGTCCACCATACTCTACCTTGGCATGATACTTGATCAACAGCTAGACTTCAAAGAGCACATAAGAACACAGTAAAGGCCATTTACTACAAGATCAAAACCCTTCGACATCTGAGACCCATGTTGGAGACCGAAGATTTCCGCACAATTTTCCAAGCATTAGTCACACCCCATTTCGACTATGCGAATATCATACTAAATGGCCTCCAGAAGAACACCCTAAACCCGCTTCAATTAGCGATGAATGCTGCAGCCCGCATTTTGTGTGGAGCATCAAGGAGAGAACACATAACACCGATCCTAAGGGATCTACACTGGCTTCCGATAAGTTGCAGGATTTCATACAAAGCTCTTCTCATCACTTTCAAAGCCATTAATAAAATCTCGCCCTCCTCAATCTCACCCCTTCTCTCCCATACTCCAAACATCAGAGCCAGGAGAGTATTAGTCGAAAATACGCTGGTTATCCCTAGTGAATCCACAAAATGGACACAATTAACCAATAACAGAGCATTTGCGTCCTATGCCCCCAGATGCTGGAACAAGCTCCCGCCCAGCATCAGACCAATCAGAGACCTATTGCAATTTTGAAAAGCCCTCAAGCACCACCTATTCCTTATGCACTTTGCTCCCTTTAACAACGCCTCACTTCCTCCCTCCACAACTCAATCTCTATTATGATTAACCAGTTAGACCTTTGACAGAATATGTAACACAAGCCATACAGAAATGTACTGCTGCAAGATGTACTTTATTGTAAATAGAACACCATCACGATACCTGTTGAAATGTAGTTTCCCCCAGTTCATATCCAAGTTATGTTCCCTGTTATCTGTAAACTCAGGTCAGGTCTTAACTGCCTAAGTAATATGTTGTTGAATGTAAACCACACTGATAACAAAGAGCGCGGTATATAAGAGCTGTTAAATAAATAAAATAAATACATAAATTCCTTGGCAAGAGATCACAGAGAGAGGAAGAGAGGCATCTGTATTTGGAAAAACTTTTAGAGAAGCTAGTAAAGTAGTCAGGAAGGCAAAGATTCAAAAGGAGGAAGAAATAGCCAATGCAATAAAATGGGGGGATAAAACATTTTTCAGATATATTAGTGAGAAGAGGAAGGGCAAAAGTGGTATTGTCATACTCAAGGGTGCAGAGGAGGAATATGTAGAAGCTGATAAGGATAAAGCGGAATTGCTTAACAAATATTTCTGTTCTGTGTTCACAGATGAAGAACCAGGAGCAGGACCTCAGAAAACACCCACAAACAGGAACAGAAGCGAGGGACATCTTGAACAATTTTCAGAAGAGTGTGTTCATGAGAAACTAGCTCAACTTAAAGTAGACAAAGTGATGGGACCAGATGGGATAAATCCTAGAATACTGAGGGAACTTGGGGACGTTCTAGCAGCTCCACTGACTGACCTTTTCAATGCCTCGTTGGAGTCGGGGGTGGTACCAGAGGACTGGAGAGAGGCACATGTTGTCCCTTTATGCAAAAGTGGAAGTAAGGATACGGTTGAAAACTACGGGCCAGTTAGTTTAACTTTGGTGGGGAGTAAATTATTGGCAGCACTGCTGAAAGAGAAAATAGATAGGTTTTTTGAGTCCAGCGGATTACAGGATCAAAGACAGCATGGAGTCACCAGAGTCAGGTCTTGTCAGACAAATCTGATTGATTTCTTTGACTGGGTGACCAGGCAGTTGGACCAAGAGAGAGCCCTATATGTGATGTATTAAGATTTCAGTAAAGCCTTTGACACCGTTCCTCACAGGCGACTTATAAACAAACCAAGAACCCTATGGATGGACCCTAAAGATACTGCTTGGGTTAGAAATTGGTTGAGTGGGAGGCAACAAAGGGTACAGGTAAATGGAGCTCACTCTGTGGAGAAGGAGGTAACCAGTGGTTTGCCAAAGGGATTGTCCTTGGTCAAATTATTTTTAACATCTTGGTGAGTAATAAAGTGCAAGGGCTGTCGGGTAAGGTTTACCTCTTTGTGGATGACACCAAATTCTGCAATAAGACACCCAGGAAGGTGTAGATAACATGATCAGGGATCTACCTAAGCTTGAAGAATGGTCTAGAATTTGGCAGCTGAAATTTAATGTTAAAAAATGCATGTTCATGCATTTGGGCTGCAGCAATCCAAGGAAGCAATATCGTATAGGGGGTAAAGTACTTTTGTCCACTAAAAAAGAGCGGGACCTAGGCATGATTGTGTCTGATGATCTTAAGATAGCTAAACAGGTAGAAAAGGCGACAGCAAAAGCCAGAAGAATATTTGGGTGCATAGGGAGAGGAATGGCAAACAGAAGAAAGGAGGTTATAGTGCCCCTCTATAAGTCTTTGGTGCAATCACATTGGGAGTATTGTGTGCAATTCTGGAGATCACACCTTAACCTATAAATAGGTTGCAGTCAATGCAGAAGGTGGCTACTAAAATGGTTAGCAGTCTACATTATGAAGCATATGAGGAAAGACTTAAAATGTTAATATGTATATTCAGAGGAAAGGCAGGATAGGTGCAATATGATAGAGACATTTAAATACCTCCGTGGCATAAATGCACAGGAGGATCTCTTTCAATTGAAGGCAAGCTCTACTATGAGGGGACATAGGATGACAGTGAAAGGGGATAGACTCAGGAGTAATATGCGGAAATATTTCTTTACGGAAAGAGTGGTAGATGCATGGAATAGTCTCCCAGTGGAGGTAATAGAGACGAGGACAGTATCTGAAGTCAAAGAAGCATGGGACAAACAGAGAATCTCTAAAGGAAAACAGGGGACTATTGCAGTTCATAAGGAAGGGCAGACTAGATAGGCATCATGTTTCTATGTATTACAGTGTGGGAGTGTCGCAGTGAATTCTGGGAGCTGTAGTCCTTCCTAGAAGGGACTACTGAATGGGAATGTCAATTTGCATTCTGGGAGTTGTAGTCCTACCTAGGAGAAATTACTGAGTGGTAGTGTCAAAGTGCTCTCTGAGAACTGGTGTATTTCCTTCAAGGGATTACTGTGTGACAGTGTCACAGTGTACTCTGGGAGCTGGAGCCATCCCTTTCAGGGATTATCTCAGGGTAGTTTCACCTAATGGGTGAGTTTTGCACCTAACATGACAGCTGTGAACCTCACTTCTAAACCAGGGTATGTGGAATATGACCTCAGTCTCTCAAATTTACTGGTAATGCATAATGTAGTACTTGCATCGTGCGAAAGAGAGCCCCCTGCTGGACTTCGTAAGATATAACAGGTAGGAGTAGTTTATGAAACTTGTCACGCCTAGTACAATCTGAAGATTACTGTATCTTTCTGCCACATTTTCTTGGTCTCTGACTGCACTTCTTGATACTTCAGGTTCTTCTGCCTCTCCATGCAATTCAGAGAATAATCACTTGGAACAGACACCAGTATTATCAATGTCGTTTAGATATTATTCAAGATTACCAGTATGTCAGTTTACTCTCCCCACTGTGAGTTCCAAGATGCCTCACTAGTCTTCATTTTGTGTAGAAATATCTCCCACATTACAAACAGCTAAATATCTCTCTCCATTGTGGGTTTTACGATGCCTCACTAGCTCTGAGTTCCCACATTCAAAACAACTAAATGGTTTCTCCCCTGTGTGGGTTCTATGATGCAGCAGTAGTTGCTTTTCTGGGGAAACATTTCCCTCATTCAGGGTAACTAAAAGGTTTCTCCCCTGTGTGGGTTCTATGATGCAGCAGTAGTTGTGCTTTTCTGGTGAAACATTTCCCACATTCAGTACAACTAAAAGGTTTCTCACCAGTGTGGGTTCTATGATGCTGCACTAGTTCTGCTTTCGTGAGGAAACATTTCCCACATTCAGTACAACTAAAAGTTTCTCGCCAGTGTGGGTTCTATGATGACGCACTAGTTGTGCTTTTGTGAGGAAACATTTCCCACATTCATTACAACTAAAGGGTTTCTCCCCTGTGTGGGTTCTATGATGACGCACTAGTTGTGCTTTCGAGAGGAAACATTTCCCACATTCAATACAACTAAAAGGTTTCTCGCCAGTGTGGGTTCTATGATGACGCACTAGATGTGCTTTCGTGAGGAAACATTTCCCACATTCAGTACAACTAAAAGGTTTCTTGCCAGTATGGGTTCTATGATGCCGCACTAGTTCTTCATTCATGAAGAAATATTTACCACATTCAGTACAACTAAAAGGTTTCTCCCCTGTGTGGGTTCTATGATGACGCACTAGTTGTGCTCTTTTGGGGAAACATTTCCCACATTCAGTACAACTAAAAGGTTTCTCACCAGTGTGGGTTCTATGATGCCGCACTAGTACTGCTTTCGTGAGGAAACATTTCTCACATTCAGTACAACTAAAAGGTTTCTTGCCTGTGTGAGTTCTAAGATGCCGCACTAGATGTGCTTTCGTGAAGAAACATTTCCCACATTCAGTACAACTAAAAGGTTTCTCTCCTGTGTGGGTTCTATGATGACGCACTAGTTGTACTCTTCTGGGGAAACATTTCTCACATTCAGTACAACTAAAAGGTTTCTCCCCTGTGTGGGTTCTTTGATGACTTACTAGTTGTGCTCTTCTGGGGAAACATTTCCCACATTCAGTACAACTAAAAGGTTTCTTCCCTATGTGGGTACTATGATGCCGCACTAGATGTGCTTTCGTGAAGAAACATTTCCTACATTCAGTACAACTAAATGGTTTCTCGCCAGTGTGGGTTCTGTGATGCCGCACTAATTCTGCTTTCCTGAGAAAACATTTCTCACAGTCAGTACACCTAAATAGTTTCTCCCCAGTGTGGTATCTATGATGCATCACTAATTCATCTTTTCTGGAGAAACATTTCCCACATTCAGTACAACTAAACGGTTTTTCCCCTGTGTGAGTTCTATGATGCTGCACTAGAATTGTTTTCCTGAGGAAACATTTCCCACATTCAGTACAACTAAAAGGTTTCTCCCCCGTGTGGGTTCGATGATGCCTCACTAGTTCTGCTTTTGTGGTGAAACATTTCCCACATTCAGTACAACTAAATGGTCTCTCCCCCGTGTGGGTTCTAAGATGAACCACAAGTTGTGAGTTTTTGAGGAAAGATTTCTCACATTCAATGCAGTGAAATCTTTTCTCAGCCCTGTGGATTTTCTGTTGCATTGTTACGGATTTCTTAAGAGCAAACTTTCTTCCACATTCAGGGCTTTTAAAAGATGTAGAAGGCCTCTCTGTTGGGGTAATTCCCTCTGCTGTCTGGGTTTCCAGGTGGCTTCTTATGCAATCGCTATGATTATAACCGCTCTCACACTCAGTACGTGGAAAATGTCTCTCTTGTGTGTGAGACTTTAGGTGGAGTGCTGGGTGCACCTCATGTGTGAAAGAGTTTCCCTGTTCTTCTCTCTTCTCCTCTCTCTTCTTTTCCTGTGTGACCCCGTCACCTGCTGGACATAAAAAGATGGTACCAATCACGTGTTGGGACTGATGATAATAGTGCGGTATATAAGAGATGTTAAATAAATAAAATAAATAAATAAATACAGAGGTATATCTGTATCTCCTAATCCCAAAATCCCTGCTCTGAGATTATCCCACATCTCTGACCAATCAGCTGTGATTAATGTGACAATAGAGAGGAAGTTAATCTCTTATTTGATTTCATTTCATTTCATGATCTTTTGATGTCCCTCCTTTCATACAAAAGAGCAAAGCAATTTGTTTTAACATTAAATAATTATCAAATTACTGACCAGTATTCAAGGCACCTTCTATATGTATACAAAGAAATATGATGACAGAAAATGACCATACGGCCTCTCCCTTCTCCCCTTCCATACCATCTTTGACTCTACTCTCTTTTTCTCTGCAGCATCCACAAGATAGCTAAAACCTGTCACTTCTTTCTCTATAACAACATCAGAAACATTTATCCCTTCCTTTCCACACACACTACTGAAACCCTCATCCACTACTACTGAACATTTGTATAGTGCTGCACAGACACATGTAAAAGACAGTCCCTGCTTGTCAGAGCTTAAAATCTAGTCAAGACAGGTAACACAGTAGCTGTAGTCATGGGATACAGCTAAGGGGAATGATAAGGAAACACAAAGGAGATCAGGTGACTCAACCTACAAAAGTGGCAGCGAAGAGGTGAGTTTTGAGCCTTAATTTTGGGAAGGGCTAGTGAAGGCATCTTACATACAGAATGAGGTAGTTTATTCCAGGCATAAGGAGTAGCAAGGCGAAAGGAGCGAAGTCTGGAGTTAGCATTTGAAGAGAAGGACACAGATAGAAGAGGTTTGCAAGAAGAGCGGAGTTCCTGAGGAGGAGCGTAGGGAGAGAAAAAGAGAGGAGAGATAGTCAGGAGATGCAGAGTGAATGCACTTATAGGTCAGCAGGAGAAGTAGTTTGGCAATGAAGTGACATGAGAAGTTGGGTACTATGAGCATGACGAGGCTGGCGGAAGATTAGCCGTGCAGCAGAGTGTTGAACAGAATGAAGTGGAGAGAGATGATTCAGAGGGAGACCAGCAAGGAGTAACATAGTAACATAGTATATATAGAGAAAAGGAGTGTGCCCAAGACAGATCCTTGGGGTACAGCAGGTGAGAGCGGGATAGCAGCAGAGGAGGATCCACCAGAGCAAACACTGAAAGAGCGATGGGAGAGATGAGAACCAGGACAGTACAGAGCCCTTACAACCAAGCGAGGACAAGGTATTGAGGAGCAGCTGTAGTTATACTTTGGAGGAAAGATGGGAGAGAGGAGATATGGCAGAGATGTTTAAATATCTCCGTGGCATAAATGCTCAGGAGGAGAGCCTCTTTCAATTGAAAGCAAGCTCTGCAATGAGGGGACAATTTATTTTATTTATTTAACAAGTTTTTTTTATACCACCTTCTCGTACAATCAAAGTGATTTACATTAAAACAAATATTACATAGAACTCAATGTGTAAACTTAGGTAGGGGTGATATGCAGGGTTTGGACAGAGGCAAAACATATACATTGCAACACATGTACAAGAGTTAGATATTATTTTAGGTATGTGAGATGAGGGGGAAGAACTAGGTATTGTCTCTGACATGATCGGTGAAAAGGAAGATTTTGAGATGTTTTCTGAAGTCCTTTAAGTCCTTGGTTGTCCTAAACATTCTCTAGCTGATATAAGAGCGGTGTTATGTGATCATGTTTGGCGGATCCTGTGATGATGTGGGCAGCCTTGTTCTGAGCTATTTGCAAGGGACGAGTGTTTTGAGTTGGAAGCCTTGAAAAAGGGAGTTACAATAGTCCAGCATGTGGATTATAACTGCTTGACAGACCATGCAGAAGTGATCCAGACTGAGGAGGGGTTTTAGTCTTCGGATAATAGTGAGCTTTTAGAATGCGTTCCTCTAGGTTCTGTTGATGTGGGCTTATAAGTTTAGAAAGTGATCAAGGGTGATGCCAAGGTAGCGTACTTCCTCTTTTACTGGGATTAGAGTGTCCGTGATGGAGACTGATGATGGGGGGTAAAGGAAGAGTCCCGGGTTATGAATAGCGCCTCCAAGTTTTTGAAGTTGACTTGGAGGTAGTTGCAAGCCAGCCAGTTTCTCATCTCTTGTAGGCATTTAGTGATAGCTATATAGTCTGGCGTGTCAAGATGTATATGGGAATAGACCATGATGTCATCTGCATAAATGGCATAGTTAATTTTGTGCTGCTTGAAGATGCTGCAAACTGGTTGTAAGTAGGAAGGGCAGGCAGAGAAGACCCTTGTAGGACTTCCTGTGTTATGTTGAATGGAGTGCGGGTGTTTGAAAAACTTTGACCTTTTGTTGTCTGTCACTGAGGTAGGATTGGAACCAGTTGAATGATGTGCTGTGAAGTCCAATGTTAGTTAGTCGGTTTAAGGGGATGCTGTGTGATACAGTGTCGAAGGCCAAGGAGATGTCAACAAAGACGAGTAGGAATCCAGGTTTAATGTTGCCAATTCCTCTTAGGAGTATGTTGAACAGATGTAGGAGGAGGGTCTCAACACTATGGTTAGGATGAAATTCATGTTGGTGTGGATCCAGAGAAGCATACAGGTCAATATGGTCTTGCAGTTGCCTCTGCACCACCTTTTCAATTATTTTGGATAGAAAGAGCAGGCTGGAAATAGGGTGGAAAGTTGCAGGATCAAAGGAGTTGTTGAGTTGTTTTTTGGATGAGTCGGATGTTAACTTGTTTGAGAGCAGGGATGAGCTTATGGTGTTGTAGATACAGTTGACAACTTCGTTCTTGACTGATTTGATCCACATGACTGGGCAGGGGTCAGATGGCGCTGTACTGGTGTTTTAGACAGCGATGGTGCATACTATTTTCTCCGTAGTTATTTATTTTATTTTATTTTATTTTATGTATTTAATGGGTTTTATATACCGCTTTCTCATCAATTCAAATCGGTTTACATTTAACGGTTATAGCAATGAGCTTTACATAGAACAGGGAGTTACAACTAGGAGGGTTACATGGGTTATAATGAATATATTTAAATTATCAACTATATACAACTATGTAAAGAGATATGGGAGAATGATATGATGTTGATGAGAAGTGATATTCAATGAGAGATCCTGGTACCATTTGTGTTTGACGTTGGGTTCTGCAGTTGAGGTGTTGGAGGTGTTGGAGGTGTTTGGCAGTGTAGTTCTTAAGGGTGGTTTGTTCTTGTTGAGGAAATCTGTAAAGATTTGGGGATGGATAGTGTCTTCTTTGTGGAATGGATCCTTCGTGAGGATGCGGACAATTTCAAATAGCTTTCGAGGCTCGTTGCTGGCTTTTAATATAAGGTTGGTGTGATATTCTCGTTTGTGCTTGTTGATCAGATCATTGTAGTCTCTTTGCATTTTCTGGTATTGAAAAAGGGTGGCTTGTGACCAGTCATATTTCTATTTAGGCTCTAGCTGGCAAAGTTTTTGTTTCTTTTCTCTTATTGCATCAGAGAAGATACGAATCATCAGGAGACTGAAACCACTCCTTGCCCCAGAACACTTTCGTACCGTCCTCCAAGCACTGATAACCCCAATACTGGACTTCTGCAATCCGATATACTTGGGACTACCGAAACAAGCCTTCAAACCACTCCAGCTAGCACAAAACACTGCAGCACGAATAATATCCGGTACTGCAAGACAGGACCACATCACACCCACCTTAAAAGACTTACACTGGCTCCCAATCTGTGCACGCATCAGATACAAAACTATCATAAACCTATTTAAGATAAATCAGCACACATCAGCCAACAGCCTACACACCCTCATTCAACCAGACAACAGCACTCGTCCTAGAAGAAAACAAACACGCAACCGAGTCAGCACCCCAGGTGAATTCAAACACACACGCAAGGACACAACAGACAGAGCTCTCTCCATGGCTGCTCCAACTATATGGAACAAACTACCAGACGACTTGAGGACAACTACAGACCTCAAAGACTTTAGAAAACAGCTAAAAACCATGCTGTTCATAGAACACTATGGACACATCACATAACCTAAGAGAATGTATAACAGCACATATTGCTGTCTGTACAGATAATGTTTTACAGCACCACTGTATATAGCCCACACTGTACATAGCTCAAACCATTCTAGCACGCAACACACCACACCTTGTACATAGCTCACCCCAATCTAGCACACGATACAACCAACACTCAACTAAATTGCACCCTCACTGCATGATTAACACACTCACTTTACCCGATTGTTTGCTGTGATACCACCTTGATTAATAAGATAAGGCGGTTTAAAAATACTGTTAAATAAAATAAATAAAATAAATAAATCAGAGTACCACGGGGCAGATTTGGATCTTTCTTCTCTATTTCCAAGATCTGGGCGGTAAGGAGCCTTTGCTGCTGCATTGATGGTGGAGTTCCAGGTTTTAATTGCCTCATCTGGATCTGCGAAGTCCTGGGGGAGGCTGGGAAGGATATCTTTGAGGAATTGGTCTAAGTTATATCCTTTAAATCTTCTTTCAGAGTGGGGTATTCTCTGTGATATTTCTTGTTGGGGGAGGTGAATCTTGAAGTGTATAGCATGGTGATCTGACCAGGGTATTGAACGGCAAGAGGGGTCCTTATGATATCCTGTAAGTGAAGGTTCTTTGGGACAAAGATGAGGTCCAGAGTAGAATCTGAGCGGTGAGAGGGACTCTTGAGAATTTGGCAGAAGTTAAGTGATTCCATTGCCTTGTGGAAAGCAGCTTCTTCTCTGCTAGGTGCAAAGCTCAGGTTTAGGTTGCCTAGTAGTATATGTGGCTAATGAGGAGAGCTGGCTGAACATACGGCTTCGAGGATGTTGGAGGACTCATCAGCAGGAGTGTTTGGGGCTCTGCGGGTAAGACAAATGGCTAGATGTCTGCTTTCTATTGTGATTAAGTCACAGTGTTTGTGGCTTACAGATCGGGATGTTTTAAATTTAAGGTCCGTTCGCACAAAGATAAGTACCCTACCACCTCTCTTGTGGGTGTGCGGGCAGTTGAAGACAGTATGGTATCGTGGAGTGATCTGAGATAGAATGACCTGGTCAATGCTTTTTAGCCAGGATTTGGTGATACAGAGGATGTCAGTTTGGGTGATATTGAATATAGTCTATGATGCAAGCCTGCTCAGAGGGTGGAGCTAATTAAATTACCTTACAGCCTGTCCACAAGTACCTGATCATCTCTAGTCTTCATAGCTCCAGAGACTCCACACAGCTAAGCTTTCAGCCTTTCTATCTATTGCCTGTTTTTTTTGCTAATATAGAATTTAACTGTTGGATATACAATCATTTTTGGGAATATTCTGACTGCCTATATTCCTTGCGTAGCCTTTAAATCAGATATCTGAGTGTGCCCTCAGTTCAAGTAAGGCCTACTGGCCAGGGACACTTAGGTTTCTGCCCACCCTACCTCTCACCCAACTCACCCCAGGGCTGCATTGCCTATATAGTGGTCACATACGTTGACAACTATCCTTTTAATTAGGTGTTGAACCCACCTTTTCTTCTCTTCTAGGACCACTTAATCAGCATGTCGCGTATTCAGTGCAATAACTGTGGTGCTTTCATTCTAAAAAGAATCATTTGGAACCTAAGAGCTTGCCCTATATGACTCAAGATAGCTAACATGCATAAATAATTTGACTTTACTAAGGGAAGAACTAGATGCAATGAAAAGCACCTCTTTTAGAATACAAACCGAACAAAGTCCACCACCGCTCCCACAAAGAATCAAACATACAGCACCCCACACAACCAAACAAGGGCCCTCATGCAACTTACCACTGCAACACAAGATCACCTGTATATAGTTAACAAAGTTAGTTAATTTTTCTGTTTACTATACATAGTTATTCCTGTTCCATGTAAACTGAATATGTACTATCTGTACAGATTATTCTGTTCAATGTAAAACCTCAACTGAAATGTACAAAATCGCGGTATAAAAATGTTAATAAAATAAATAAACAAATGGATCACAGTGGGCTCTGGTAGGTTGCGACCTGTAATGCAGAGACACCCTGTACAGCAAGAGATATCCCTGCTTAATGCCTTCTCTGCCTTGGTTAATGAGGATGCCCAATCCATGGAAACTGAAGGGCCCTTAAATGAGAGAGTCAATGCACAATCTACTGATAAAGCACCAAATGTGAAGAAAAAAAATCACAAAACAGAAAACTACCACTACTTGGAGATTCCATCATCAGGGGCACCAACTTGGGAACACAGTTCAAGGGACAGAAGATAGTCAAATGCCTCCCAGGCTCTTGAGCCAGCAGGAATACAAACCAAATTGTTGATGTAGTTAGCACAGAAAGTGAGCTTTCCAAAATTGATGTTGTCATCCACTTCGGTACAAATGACCTGGCTAGAAACACTGCCTCTGCAGTTCAAAGAGACTTCCAGACTCTGGGAGAGAAACTCAAGCCCATTGTTAACACTGTAGCATTCTCAGAAGTTCTACCTGTTCTTGGTAAGGGGGCAGAAAGGCTGCATTGCATAAATAGCTTTAATACATGGCTCCAGACCTGGGGTAAACAAGAAGGATTCAGATTTATAGGCAATTGGGGAAGCAGATGGACCAACAAGAGACTATACTGTGATGATGGACTACATCTCTCTGTCATAGGGAAAAGAATCCTAAGTGAAAAATTAAGGCAGTATGTGGATATGCATTTAAACTAGAGAAGAGGTGATGGATGGAGAAGGACAAGTTCAGGAAGTCACTCCCGGCAAAAGCAGAACAACATCAGAAACCGCCACACTTCTGGGGGGTTTTTTTGTGTAATAAATTTTATTGAGCAGTATCAAATAATATACAAACACAAAGATGCTCATCAGATTAAACCAGAGAAAAAATGAATATATATATATATACATAAATATATAGAGAGATAACTGCATGCCCATACAGACCGTACAAATTTCCAGAACATGTTTAACAGGAAGGTAAGTAAAAGAGGGATGATGAAATATACTGTTATGCATCTAATACCGACAGTATTGCAAAAAGACACAAACCAGCACTGCATGACTCAGCGAAACAGAACAAAATACAGAGTACGGAACATAACAGTAGACTTCAAACAATACAATACCATGTTATGCCAAACCCCTGAAAGTAACCAGTTGCAAACATCACCAGTGCGTTAGGGGAAAAATGTTGCAAATAACCTTTTGGCGAAAAAGAAAGAAAATAGCTAGAGAGAGAAGTGTACCCCCCTTCAGGTAGATCAATACCCCCCCCCCAACATCTATCCCTCTTGAATTATGAAACAGCGACAATAGCTCAGTCCCTTAAGGGGACCAAGGCTCAACAGCACTGCTCAAACTAACCCCTCCCCCTTTCTCCCCTCCCTCCCCCCATTCTAACCAAACCCCCCCAACCATCTGACCCTTCTAAACCACAAGAGAAATCAGGAAGAAAAAGATAAGAGGAGAAGACCGGGAGAAGGATTACCCGTGAAGCGTACAGAATAAATAGCAGAACTAAGGCCCTAGGCTACTTTCTTTTACGTCCGTAAGGGCCACTGAGAGCCCCTGTTACCTAGGGGCCTCCCGAAGGACTGACCTCCAAATATCCTCTCCCTGGAAGGGAAGCCCACGTACTAAGGCTGTGATTTTTTTCCATCCGATAAATTTCCCAACTCTTCAAACACCAGTCTGAAAAGGATGGTGCCGAGCTCCATTTCCAAAAACGAGCTATCACCGACCTAGCCGCTAATAAAAGTGACTGAGCCAACTTCTGTAGAGGGGCGCTGCCGGCTGAATCGGGAAGAACTCCCAACAAACAACTCTCCATATCATAGGGGAGTGTTACCTGTAGCGTACCAGTAAGATGTTCCCATACCTTCCTCCAGTAACTCTGAACCCGCGGACAATACTGCCAACGTAACACCAATCTTTAAAAAGGGTTCCAGGGGTGACCCAGGAAATTACAGACCGGTGAGTCTGACGTCAGTACCGGGGAAAATGGTAGAAACCATCATAAAGAACAAAATTACACAGCATGTAGATAGTCATGGCCTAATGGGAGACAGCCAACATGGCTTTAGACAAGGAAGTTCTTGTCTTACTAATCTGATATGTTTTTTTGAAGGTGTGCATAAACAGGTAGACAAAGGTGAGTCGGTTGATATAGTGTATCTGGACTTTCAGAAAGCTTTTGATAAGGTCCCTCATCAGAGACTTTTGGCGAAACTAAAAAGTCATGGGATAGGAGGCAGTGTACTATTGTGGATCGGGAACTGGTTAAAAGATAGAAAGCAGAGGGTAGGGCTAAATGGCCAATATTCCCAATGGAAAAAGGTGGAGTACCCCAGGGATCTGTACTGGGTCCGCTACTTTTTGACATACAGTATTCATAAATGACCTGGAAAAGGGAATAACGAGTGAGGTTATCAAATTTGCAGATGATACAAAACTGTTTAAAGTTGTTAAAACCCAAGAGGATTGTGGAAAACTGCAGGAGGATCTGGATAAATTGGAAGACTGGGCATCCAAATGGCAGATGAAATTTAATGTGGACAAGTGCAAAGTTATGCACCTAGGAAAGAACAACCCACACTATAGTTACACAATGCAAGGTTCCACATTGGGAACCACCACCCAGGAAAAAGATTTAGGAGTCATCGTGGATAACATGTTAAAATCCTCTGCCCAGTGTGCAGCGGCAGCCAAGAAAGCAAATAGAATGCTAGGTATTATAAAGAAAGGGATGGAAAATAAAACAAAGGATATTATAATGCCTCTGTATCGTTCCATGGTACGACCGCACCTTGAATATTGTGTGCAGTTCTGGTCACCATATCTTAAAAAGGACATAGCATTATTAGAAAAAGTACAGAGCAGAGCCACCAAAATGGTGAAGGGGATGGAAGGCTACTCCTATGAAGAGAGGCTACAAAGGTTGGGGCTCTTCAACCTGGAAAAGAGACGGCTGAGGGGAGATATGATAGAGGTCTATAAATTAATGAATGGAGTGGAGTAGGTAAACGTGGATCAATTGTTTACGCTATCAGAATATAGAAAGACTAGGGGACATGCAATGAAGCTACAGGGTATACTATTTAATACAAATAAGAGAAAATATTTTTTCACTCAACGTGTAATCAAACTCTGGAATTTGTTACCGCAGGATATGGTAAGGGCTGTTAGTGTAGCTGGGTTTAAAAAAGGTTTGGACAAGTTCCTGGAGGAAAGGTCCATAAACCACTATTAAAAACGGACCCAGGATAATCAATGCTTGACCCAGTACAAGCATTGTGGAACCTGTGTCTTTTGGGGAAACTGCTAGGTACGTATGACCTAGATTGGCCACTGTTGGAAACAGGATACTGGGCTTGATGGACCTCGGTCTGACCCAGTATGGCATATCTTATGTTCTTATGTTCTTATGTACTTGTGATCAAAGTCTCCTTGCCAGCCACACAGCCGCGAACATAGAGGATCGTCAACTCTCTTCCACTGATACAGGTGTACCGGTGTTATTGATAGCCGGTACAGAATTCTCAACTGAGTGTGTATTAAACCCAGTGATATAGAACACGTATGAGAGAAATAATATACTTCTAACCAAAAGTCTTGTTCTTTCCCTGGCAGAGTCGCCTCCCATCTCCTCTGCGGCAGCTTCAAAGTAGAGAGAACAGGTAAATCCTCAGCAACATTCCGATACAGTCACACAATGAAAGCGGGTAATCGCCTAGACTCAAAGAGGTCTTGCTCCCACCTTCTAGGGCTCCGTTCCACAGCCAACTTTGGGAACTGGGTGTGTAAGCAGTGGTAGAATTGGAAAAACTGAAACTGGGAAAGAGGGATACCTAAACATTCCTCCAGACTCCTCTTAGTTAAGGGATGTACTCCCTCATACAAAGTGGAAATTCTAGTTAGGGGAAGCTCTGAAACTAGCCCTTTTTTCATGCTTCTGACAAACCCCAGCGCCCCTAAAATTAAATAAGGAGAGTGGGAAGCATGCAATCCGAACTGTCGGCAAATCTTCCGCCAGGCCATCCAGCAAGGACCAAGAAACAGATGTGCCTGGACCCTTGCTACCTCCCTGAGGAAGGGCACTGCTTCTAACGGAATTGGTTTTAACCAATCTCTTTCCAGGGAAGCCCACTCTGCATTAGCATTAATTCTCCATGGACAAGCAGGATTGTGTCAGTCACACCTGATGACATCCTCCGGGCAGCGCCACAGGTACAGAAGTGCTCTCCAGAGCTCAGAAAGGACCTTTCTGAGCATGTACAGGTAGACCCAACCTCACCGGCATGCTCCTAGCCTGGCCAGTCTTTTTTCTTCCACCTTGCCAGCAAAACGGATCTGCTCTCCACCTTACTTCTTCACAAAACCAACAAGAAAACTTCAATCAAATGCCTAAACCAGGATTTAAGAAATGTACTCACTGCAAGAGGAAAATGAACAGCACAGACAAACACGATTTGTGTGTTCGATGCTTAGGAGCAGGCTACAGGATCGAGGACTGCCTCCATTGCACCCGGATCTGTCCATGAGCCAGGAAACACAGGAGACATAAGCTTAACGAATACCTGGCTGCCTCTTCTGCCCTAGAACCGGCTCTACAGACAGCTTTAACCCCAGCACGGGATGCGCCCGACAGGGCCTCCATCCCCGGCCATGAGACTGCTGACCCACCTGCTCCTGCCGAGCCCGCCACCTCAGCACGCTGCCTTGCTTCTCCGGCTTCTCCTGCAACACCCGGTGCCTCCGAACGCAGCCCCATGATCCCGGCCACCCTCAACTCACGAGATCGGGCTCAGCATGGCGATCAACATGGCGCCTCCAACGTGGCTTCTGGCTCCACCCAGATTTCCCTGATTGGTCCACAGCGAAGCAGTCCGGGATGAACATGTCATCGCACAGACAGCTGCAATGATGCATATCCTCAGCAACGCTGCAGCAGCATCACAAGGACCTCCTCCCCCCTCAGCGCAGAACGGCTGTCTCTCGGCAGGGCTTCACGCAGTGCCGATCGAGCCCGTTCACAGCACCATCCCTCCTCCATCAGCCAAACCAGCAGCGAAAGACATCAAGAATGTGGGGAGAGGAGGAGGCACAACTCTACTGATGACAGTACCGTCAGACCAAGGCAATGAAAGCAAGAGAAGGGACCATTCCAGGCACAAACGCCAAACAGATTCCTCTTCCTCTAGCTCCTGCCACTGCTCCAACCGCAAAAGGTGCAGGGAGCGGAGCAGGACAAGCTCCTCTAGCTCCAGTCACCGTGCCAACCACAAAAGGCACAGGGAGAGGAGCAGGACAAACTCGAGGTGCAGGGAGAGGAGCAGGACAAACTCGTCTGCCATCCTCAGCCTTCTTATGCGTTTGGTGGACCAGGCAGCCCCTCCTCCCACCATAGCTAAGCTCACCACTGCGAATTCCTCTCCTTTGCACAGCAGCCAAAACCTCTCAGGGCGCAAGACATCAGTGCACAGCAGACAAGACCTCTCGGGGCACAAGACCCATGGATGCTCACGTTCTGCCTCCCTATCTCCAGAGTCACACTCCCCAGACAGTACGGCGGATGGGCACGAGATTGAGGCGGTCATAGGCTCCGCCTCAGCCGACTTACCTCCCTCGGAGGAAGGCTCCTCCCTGGACACAGAGAGCTACCCTCCCCCCACCGACGACATCACCTATCCTAAATTTATTAGAAAGGTGGCAGCCACGTTGGCCCTGGGTGGACTGGACGCTTCAGGCCAACCCAAGTCGGAGATATTGAAATATCTCAACTCACTGAAACCATCGTTCATGCTACCCATTCACCAGGAACTGCAGGACAATCAACTGCAACTCTGGCAAACCCCCGTCTCCAGCCATCCCTTCTCAAGGAGACTCGACACTAAGTATCAAGTCCAGCCCCTGCACGGATTCACGAAACCGCAGCTGCCACACCAGTCCATTGTGGTGTCGTCTGCAATGAAAAGAATAAAGTCGTCATGCACACACTCTAATAACTCCCCTGGCAGGGACCACAAACTCCTGAATGACATTGGCAAGAAAGTCTTTCAAGGATCCATGCTCAATGCCAGGATTGCGGCTCATCAATTTCAGCATATCCTCTTCCAGGATGCTCTCATGGCCAGGGTCAAAAGTGCCATCTCATCCCTCCCCAAAGAGACACAAACATCCATATTTGCTACCATCACGGATATAGCTGAGTGCAGCAAACACCTAGCTAGCATGGCTTTCGACTCCTTCGATACATCCATCAGAACTGTGGAGACAGCCATATCCGCCAGACAATGGGCATGGCTAAAGGCCTCTGGCTTACGAGACAATACACATGACAGGATCACCGATGCTCCCTGTTCTGGGGAATCCCTATTCAGCAACAAAGTGACAGACGCAGTAAATGATATGAAGGATCACTGCATGACCCTTCAAACCCTAGCAGAAGATGTCCTTGAACGCCGCAGCAGCAACTACTACCAGAGGGCCAACTACCAACGTAAGCCCTACTACCCAACCAACAAAAAGTACACATCCTATAACTCGCAGAGAAAGTGGCAAGGACCCAGGTACAAATACGATACCTACCAAGGCCCCTCACATCAACGACAGAACCAAAGGGAGCACAAACAAAAGAAATCCAACAACAACCAAGCAACCAAAACTGGACCATCCTTTTGACAGCAAGCTGAGGGTGTTTTCCCCAATTGGGGGTTGCCTGACAAAGTTCAGAGACAATTGGGAGGCCATTACCTTTGACAGGTGGATCCTACAGATAATCAGAGAGGGATACCGCCTACGCTTCCTTACACCGCCCCTACAGCACTCCAAACCTGTCAGCGACACACCAGCTCACCTGCAAATGCTCATGGTGAGAGAAATCCTCCACCTCCTACTTTCTTGAGCCATAGAAGAAGTGCCTCCCAGCGAGATAAGTACTGGTTTCTACACCAGATACATCCTCATCCCCAAAAAGTCAGACGGTGTTCACCCCATCCTAGACCTTCGCAAACTCAACAAATGCATCAACAAGGAGAAGTTCAGGTTGTACTCCCTCAACTCCATCCTGCCTCTAATACAACACGGCGACTGGATGGCATCTCTGGATCTCCGGGAAGCGTATACTCATTTCCCCATCCACAAATCCCACAGGAAATACCTGCAATTCCACGTCCTGGGACAGCACTTCCAGTACAGAGTGCTCCCCTTTGGTCTCTCTCCGGCCCCACGAGTCTTCCCCTATCTGGACAGTGCCCTCTGTGACAGAGCTCCAGGACTCACTGCATTGCACAATGTCACTTCTGTCCACCCTGGGATTTGTCATCAACCTCGAAAAATCACAACTGAACCCCTCTCAATGCCTGGAGTTTATAGGGGCATTGATCAACACCTGCTCCTCAAAAGCTTACTTCCGGCATGCAGAGTGGCTACCATCATTTCCCTAGCTCGGGCAATGTCCATGAGGGAACAGGCTTCCACTCGCGCCCTACTCTGCCTCCTGGGCATATGGCAGCGACAACATCTGTCCTCCCCCTGGTGAAGATGCACATGCGCCACCTCCAGTGGCACCTTCGACATCACTGGAACCAACACTCCCAGTCACTCTCCAAACGTGTCCCCATCCACTATTGCATCAGGAAACAGCTCCAGTGGTGGACCTCGCCGAGAAACCTTTCGGAGGGCCAAGACCTCCACCAACACAAGCATCAGGCGGTGCTCACCACGGATGCCTCCAGCACAGGGTGGGGAGCGCATCTCCTTCAGCTCAACACTCAAGGGGTTTGGTCTGCGCAAGAGAGAAAGTTACACATCAACCTCCTCGAACTGCACGCAGTCAAGTATGCCCTACGCTCATTCCTACCACAGCTGTATGGGACCTCCATCCTAATCCAGACAGAAAATCAGGTAGCGATGTTCTACATAAACAAACAAGGAGGGACAGGGTCACGCTCCCTCTGCAGGGAGGTGTTAGCGAGCTGTTCCCTAGCGCTCAAGAACAATTGCAAATTGCGAGCGTCCTACCTCCCAGGGGACCAGAACACTCTGGCAGATCGGCTGAGCAGGCAACTGCAGCCACACGAATGGACCCTGCTCCCCGAGGTCACTGACAACATCTTCAGGCGATGGGGCATGCCTCAGGTCGACCTATTTGCCATGGAACAGAATGCCAAATGCCCCCTCTTCTGCTCCAAGCGCCCATCCGCTCGAAGAATGGCAGTGGATGCGTTTGACGTGTGCTGGGGGGAGTGGTCTCTGCTGTACACCTTCCCACCTTTTCCCCTGATCTCAGCGACCCTACACGGGTCATCCAGGACAAAGCAAACATCATCATCATAGTGTCCTACCAGATGTAGTTCACATTCCTACTACGCCTGGCCCGCGGGCCTCTGATACAGCTCCCGCGACGTCCGGACTTGATCACCCAGAATGAGGGCACGATGCAGCACCCCAACCTTGGAGCCCTCGCTCTTACAGCCTGGAGACTGAAAGTCTGAGCCTCTCAACCTTGCCGCCTGAAGTGCAAGACTTGGTCCTGGCAGCCAGAAAACCGTCTACACGAAAGTCATATGGCCTCAAATGGAAGAGGTTCAGCATCTGGTGTGCATCTCGACACCTGGACCCGACCACTTGCCCAGTGCCCATCGTCCTGCAATACCTCACCTCGCTCTCCGAGCTCGGACTCAAGACCCAGTCGATCAGAGTCCACCTCGCTGCCATCGCTGCACATCACCATCCAGCAGACAGGTCTTCTAACAACTCTATTGCTACGCTTCCTCTGGTCTCCAGGTTTATGAAAGGCCTCTCAAACCTGAAACCACTGATTAAGCCACCAATACCACCATGGGACCTTAACCTTGTTCTCCAGCGGCTCACAAGAGAACCCTTTGAGCCCCTCCAGACAGCGGACCTCAAGTTCACTTCCTGGAAAACCCTCTTCCTCGTAGCCATAACGTCTGCAAGAAGGATCAGTGAACTACAAGCGCTCGTGGCCCATCCACCATATACTCAGCTTCACCACGACCGCGCCTCTCTGCGCACTCACCCCAAGTTCGTACCCAAGGTATCGTCCGCTTTTCACATCAACCAGACTACTGAACTCCCTACCTTCTTTCCCCAGCCCCACTCCTCAGTGGAAGAGGAACAGCTACATACCTTGGACTGCGTAAGAGCTCTTCACATCTACCTCTGCAGGACAGAACCGATCAACAAGGCAGAACAACTATTTGTGTCCTTCGATCCGAACAGGCCAGGCTGGCCTGTCACAAAAAGGACTCTCTCTCACTGAGTCTCTGCCTGCATTACCTTCTGCCTCGACCCAACTGGCACCCATGAAACACCCACAGTGGGCCCGCACCATCTCAGATCAATGGCCACCTCTTTGGCTAACCTTCGCTCGATCCTGTTGGTGGACATCTGCAAGGCAGCAACGTGGTCTTCACTACACACTTTTCAGAAACACTACTGCCTTGGCCTCAGACCACATCAAGACTGCGCCTTTGGCAGAGCGGTGCTGACCGCGGCGCTGGAAAGTGCCAATGCTGCCCCCCCTCACACCTCGCGACAGGAAGGCTACGGCTGTTGACATTCCTCTATGTTTACCCTCTGTTGTTGCACAATATTATGTAGCCCTGCTTGTTGCACAATTATGTTGTTACACGTTTTACGCACTTGCACTGTATGTACACTGATTATGCACTGTTCGCACAGTTATGCACCTTGGAATAAAGATCCCAATCATTCCAGTGGCCCGTGTCTCCTAGTGGATTCTAACACCCCTGCCTTCAGGCCTCCTTCTCCACCTCAGCGCATGCTCTGCGCAGGTAGGGAGGCACCAGGTGTGGCTGATGCAATCCTGCTTGTCCATGGAGAAGACGATGTTACTTACCTGTAACGGGAGTTCTCCGTGGACAACAGAATAAGTCAGCCACACAATCCCACCCGCCTCCCCTGGAGAATATCGGCCTGCACACGCCCCAGCTTAGAGGATTAGAGTTGGGAAAACACTGGCCAGGCTGGGGGCGGGCCGGTGAGGTAGGGTCTATCTGTACATGCTCAGAAAGGTCCTTTCTGAGCTCTGGAGAGCACTTCCGTACCTGTGGTGCCACCCGGAGGATGTCACCTGGTGTGGCTGACTTATCCTGTTGTCCATGGAGAACTCCCGTTACAGGTAAGTAACATCATCTTCTCCACAGCAAGGATCATAGACAGATGCAGGAATAATACATCTCTGGATCAGAGAGCCCCAATCCCACAGACCATTTTAGTAGTGTAAGGATCTGCCAACTAATTAATGGGCAGTTCCCCTGCCACAGACAGCATAGCAAGGCCTGCCGTAGACTCTTAAAGAAAGTGCTAGGTAAGAAAATTGGCAGCTGCATAAAAAGAAAAAGCAGCCTAGGTAGTACCAGCATCTTATAAGTATTTATCCTCCCTAGCCAGGAGACCGAACAATTACTCCAGCGGTCCATATCTCATTTGAGTGTTTTAAGAAGGGAGAGATAGTTCAGATTATAGAACTTTGATATATCTTTATGTATTTAATACCCAGGTATCGGAACTGTTCCACCACCGGAAACGCCCCCCCCTTCCGACACCACTCTACTCGAGGATCAGGACATACAAATAAGTAAGGTCGACTTCTGCATGTTAACCATAAATCCGGATATGCTCGAGAAACGATTAAGGATATTCACCACCGTAAGAGACGAGGAAGGATTATTAAGATATATTAGCGTGTCATCTGCATACAACGAAATAGAATGCCAGTCAGATCCTAGGTGTATTCCAAACTCCTCAGCTCTTAACCTGATATGAACCGCTAAGGGCTCCATAGCCAGGGCAAACAACAAAAGAGAAAGTGGGCAACCTTGTCTAGTACCCCTGCCCAATAAAAAGGGGGAAGAGAAAAAACATTTATGGATATCGAGGCTTGAGGATTGGCATATAGAGCCATTATCCACCTACAAAATGAGTCTCCGAAGCCAAATTCCTGGAGGACCAGTAACAGATATGACCATTCTAGATTATCAAAAGCTTTCTCAGCATCTAGCGATAGGATTCCAAAAGACCCAACTTTAGATCGAAGTCCCTGCAACACGTTAATTAGCCGTCGCACATTTTCAAATCCATATCTGTTTTTTATAAATCCCTTTTGATTTGGATGAACAATGTCCAGAATTAACGTAGCTAAACGATTAGCTAGCACCGTGGTAAAAATTTTGTAATCTAGGTTCAGTAAAAAGATCGGATGATAGTTTGAACATTGCAGCGGATCTTTATCTGCTTTGGGGATTACTACAATAGTCACCTGATAAAAGGATGCATTCCCCTAGAAAGAATCTCATTAAACACCATCAGCAAGGTCGGGGCAAATAAGTTCGGTTAGGCCTTATATATTTCAGCCGGCAAGAAATCAGGTCCAGCCACCTTTGCAGATTTTAGGTTCCTCATTACGTAAAGGACCTCCTGAAGTGTAAAGGGACGATCCAAATGATCCCTTCCCTCTGACGACAGCTGTGGGAGGGATGCTTCCTGTAACCAGGCCTGAATGTCCCCCACTGTTGCAGAAGTCTCACTAGTATACAACTGCTCATAGAACTTTGCAAAAATGGCTGCCATATCTCTGGAATCGGCAAGACCTGTCCCTGCGGGGACATGATCGCAACTACTTTGTGATGCTGCCTTTGACGTTTTAATTGCCACATCAACATCTTCCCTGCCTTATTCCGTTGTTCATAAAATCGCTGTCTAGTCCTCAGGAGAAGCGAGGCTATCCGTTCAGATTCGAGAGCCTCCAACACCCCCCTACAACGAGTCAGCTCTCTCCAAACCTTAGAACCCCCGCTTCATCGATGTTTTCATTCCAAATCTTCGATCTCCTGCCGCAGTTCCTTCTGTCTAGCCTCTAATTTATTTTTAAAGGCGCACGACAACGAAATGACATGCCCCCGTAAGACCGCCTTCCCTGTCTCCCATAGAAGAGCTCTAGAGATTCCGAGGAATCATTAAATGTCAAAAACTCCTCCCAACCCTTCTGTACTGCCGAAGCAAACCCCTGATTGAGCAATAAGCCGTGGGGGAGTGACCACCTATGTGGTGGGGACTCCATTTCGCCCAATGCAATACTGATTGTGATGAGCGTGTGATCCGATGGGCCCATGGTTCCAATGGTTGCCCAAGTCAGCCATGTCATCCCTGAGCTTGACAAAAAACACATGTCAATACGGGAGTAACAATCGTGAACCCTAGAATAAAAATTGTAGTCCCATTCTGTAGAATGTAAATATCTCCAAACATCACAAAGATCAAACTTCAAAATCCAATCTCCCAGTAATTTCCTCAAGCTGGTCCCCGAACCCCGAGTCCCAGAATGATCCAGCTTGGAACTCACACAGTTAAAATCACCTCCTACCAGTAGTTCCCCTTGTCGTATCCGATGAAGGGCATCTGCGAGATACAACAGTGAGCTCCCTACCAATGCAGGGGGAAGATAAACATTCACTAATGTCAAGGTGGCCTGAGGAAGAGAGCCCACTAGAATCAAAAAGCGACCCTCTGGGTCTATGAATTGATTTATAAGCTGAAAGGGACAGGTAGGAGAGAATAAGATAGCCATCCCTCTCTTTCTCGAGGTAAAGTTAGCCAGATGAATTTGCAAAACCTGCTTTTCGCAGAATTAAAATTATCCTGCAGAGAAAAATGAGTTTCCTGAAGAAAAATTATCCCAGCTTTCTCCCTGTACAATTGATCCAGCACCCTCCTATGCTTGCAGGCATTATTTAGCCCATGCACATTCCAGGAAATTGTCTTAACCATCCCCAATTATTGAATAAAGCCACTTAAAAACCCTCTCTCTACTTAGGATGATCCTACATCTCCCCCGTAATTTGCCATCCTTCCCTCCCCAAGCTCTGTTGCACAAGGTAAGCAACACCGATCCTCAAGTTTAGTGGTCGATTGTTTGGGTCAGAAAACCCCACACCCTCCCCTCCTCCCCCCCAACATTCCTATATATGCAGGAAGTAAACCAAACAGATAAACATTTCACAAAACGCGACACTGGTGGTGTCGCCAAAGAGAGCACGGTGCGCATGTTTATCAAACAAACCCTCTCCTCCTTCCCATCCCCATTGAGCTGATTACATACATTCCTACATATAATGCTGCTCTATTCACAACCTCTACACTCTAGAATTCACCCTCCCCCCTGCCTCCCCTCCTTACACCTCTGCTGAACCAGCCCTCCCCCTCTCCCTGCTTGATCCTTGTCCCTCATATCCCCCAAACAGCATCTATTACCCATTCCGTACAGGTCTGGTAAACATTTAGACCATTACTGAAAGAGGTAACGTAACCCAAATACAGGCCCCAATATGGTATTAGCAGCAATAAAACTCATGTGGGTGTGAAAGTGTCCATCTCCTTCTGAAAAGCTGATTCTTGATCCAAACTTGATGTCTTTCGAGACCGTGGAACTTTATGTCTCTTCGGCAAGGACGTCTCCCAATCTCCGTTCATACTCCATGGCCGCAGACTCCTTTCCCCATGTTGCATCATATCCAAGAACTCCATCTGGTCTGGTTCTTCAGTGGTTCCATTCTTTCCTGTCTTGCCGCTCTTTCTCTGTGTTATCTGGTACTGCTTCCTCCCCCTCCACCCCTCTCTCATGTGGGGTTCCCCAAGGTTCTGTCCTCTCCCCTGTTCTCTTTAATGTCTTTTTGGCCCCCCTCACTCTCCTGGTTCAACAATATGGTGTTTCCGCTCACTATTATGCTGATGACATCTTTCTCCTCTGTGCCGGACGTTACCCCTCTGAATGATTGTCTCTCCGCCATTGCCTTTTGGATTTCCTCCAACTTCCTTCACCTTAACCTCAAAAAAACTGCAGCGATCTGGTTCACCTTTGGGCACTCCCCTCCCCCTCCTGTACCTGGTACTTTCTTCATCACCTATCCCCTTAGTCTCTTCCCTTAGGTATTTAGGTGTTACTCTTGATTCTGACCTTACTTTGAAAGGTCATATTTAATCCGTTGTTCAACGTTCTTTTTTTGCATTAAAACAACTCCATGCTGTCCGTCCTTTTCTTTCTTCTTCCTCTATGGCTACTCTACTCTGCTCATTAGTTCTCTCGCGCCTGGATTACTGTAATGTCTGCTTAGCTGGTCTTCCTCAGTCTCAACTTTCCCGCATCCAACGCATCCAGAATACAGCTGTTCGCATCCTCTCCCATGCATCCCGCTTTGATCATGTTACCCCCCTTCTCATCCACCACCATTGGCTTCCTGTCTCATATTGCATACAATTTAAAATTCTTATATTTGTGCACAGAACTATCCACACTGGTGTTCCACTATACCTTGCAGATCAGATACATCTTCACACTCCTCACCGTTCTCTCTGCTCTATACACTCCAACCGCATGTTCCTCCCTTCCCCGTCCCAGGCCCATCTAGAATCCACACGATCCTCCGCTTTTTATTTCCTCGGGCCTCGCCTCTGGAACTCGCTCCCCCCTGCCCTCCGATTAGATCCCTCTTTCAAATCCTTCAAAACCCAATTAAAAGCACACCTTCTCCCTCTCCCCTCCTCTCCCCCTGCTTCTCTCCTTCCTCAAAGAACAACATAATTAATCTTTTTTTGTGTGTTTTTTTCTTTTCTCGGCTGTCCTGTTTTCCTCTTTTCTGATCTCTGGAACTTTTAAATCGGTGTTCTCTTTCTTTATCTGCAGCATTTTATGATTTTTATGATTGTAAACTGCTCTGACACTCTGTGATGGGCGGTATATAAAGTTTTTAAATAAACATAAACAAACATCGCTGTTGACAAATCCGAAATTCTTTGAGCGCAATTGTTACAGTCGAATAGTAAGGCAAAGGGAAAGCCCCACCAGTAAGGAGTTGCACATTTCTGCAGAGCCTGGGTTAGGGGTTTAAAACTTCTGCATCTTTCCAGCACATATTGAGACAAATCCTGGTATATCTGGATCTCCTGGCCTTTAAAGACCACCACTCATTTGCCTCGTAGACTTCGCATTAACGTGACTTTATCTTCAAAGAAGCTGAAACAAGTGATTATTGCTTGTGGCTGTGTGCTGGGGGATCTTCGAGCCCCAAGGGCTACAATGAGTCCTTTCCAGATGTACAGGGTGAGGAGCATTCAGTACACAATAAGCATAAAGTTCTTGTATCAAAGCGGTGGTATTCGCTCGCTCTCCAGTTTGTTCAGCAAGCCCAAGCACTCTGATATTATTGCGTCTTTGGCGGTTTTCTAATTCGTCTTGTCTCTCCTTCAGATCTTTTGTGAATTGGTCCAACTTTTTAATTTTGGACTGGAAAGCCACCGTTGAGTCAATTTGCTCCCCTATATTGACCTCGTTCTGTGTGACCCTATCATCAAGTGACTTAAGGTCTGCTCGGATATCGCTCACTGCCTTGGTGAAATCCTTCCGGAAGAGCTTAAGCTCCTTCAGAATTTCTAGAAAATCAGCTTTTGTCACCGGAGCCTGAGGCTCTGCTGGGCTCATCTTGGAGGTAGTAGCTCCCTCTGATGTTGGTGAGGTATTTGTTTTCGAGGAGTCTGAGGATCTTGCAAATTTAGAAAGAGATGCTGCATAAGATTTTGGAGTGACCATACTGTTGTCACCTGGCTGCAATTTTCCTGTGCCAGCTTTCGTACTGACAGAATATGTGCCCCCTATATGTGATTACAGGTTTACAACCATTGCCCAGGAGATGTCAAGACTTCTGTGCACCTCCAGAGTTTCACGCAAGATGAGGCAGCATCACCGGACCAGTGTAGCCAACCCAAAAAGAAGGTACCACAAAGTACAAATCAGATCCTGCGCTATAAGGAAAGATATTGTTAGAACAATAACCTCAAACCCTAGGAGTGGAGGAGTAGCCTAATGGTTAGAACAACTGCCTAGAACCCAGAAGATCAAGGGTTCAAATCCCACTGGCACTCCTTGTGACCTTGGGCAAGTCACTTTACCCTCCATTGCCTTGGAAGAAAAGGCTGGTAATCTACTTCCAGTGATACATTGCCAAGAAAACCCAGAGGTTGCTAGGAGTCAACACTGACTTGATGGCACAAAAACAAAAACCTCAAACCCACTGAAGCTGAGGGTAGAACTCATATAAAGAAGGTGCACAGTAAGTCCTACTGTGAATTCATCCAAATTTCACCAGTGCCACTGGGTTCTGGTAGTTGCCCTCCAATTCCAAAACATGCATTCCTTGCTGTTTCTCCTTCAGTGGTAGCAGTGTGAACCAGCTTTAGCAAAAGAAACTTTGCCTGCAGTACTTAAAGGAGCTAGGTGGGGGAGCTCCTTGCTAAGGCAAATGGCAGTGGAGTAAGTAAAGGAGGACTAAGAATCCAGCAGCATTTAGAATCCACGTTGTGAAGAGGCTCTGCTGTGACAAGCTCTAAAGTTAACTGCATTTAATTGCAGCACCCACCTGATCTTTGAAGACAGATCTGCTGAATTTCGTCGATCTCGCCGCCGATCACCGCAACTTCGGAGTTCAAAACATTGCTACTACTCTGCTGGGTTCTTTAAGCTTTGGCGGCCATCTTATCGGTCACGTGATGCATTCCACAGATGCGTTCCAGCTCAGGCAGCCATCTTATTATGCCTCACTTTGCGTTCCAGCAGGCTAACCAGCAAAGCAATTCTCATTACATCTTCCACCTCCTGCGTTCCAGAAGCCACACAAATTATTTACACCCAAAGCTGGGGCTCCCTCCTGCATTCCACTCTGCGTTCCACTGAGGAGTTACTGTGATGACGGCCCACTCATACTTCAAATGCACCCTACTTCATCAAAGCAGTCATCAGGAGGATCCCGGTTTAATTATGGGGCACCGGAGCCATAATTTCACATCGGTATGTCCCTTCCACCTCTTTAGATTTGTTTCAGCAACAATCCCTGTCAGTCACATAGTATCTCAGGAGAACTCACCCCATCGGCTCATTGATTTAGGGGATAGATAGACGCGGAGAGAGGTGAATGCAACGCCGATGTCACTTAGCCAGCCGGAGGCGTTCCCGATCCTGTAGCCAAGCAGGTTATAGTTTAGCTTTACTGGTACCTTTTGCTGCTCTGAGACCCGCACATGTTCGCCAGGCACCCGAGGGGTAGAACTCAAATTTTAGCGTCATCTATATGGAGGAGGATGGATCCAGCTACCTCCAGTCAGTCCACTATTTCAGCGATGATATAAGCAGCATTTTGAGCTCGATCAATGCAAACCATCAATCAGGTAAAGGGAACATGGAAAATGAGGCTGAGGAGCTTCACAGTTTTGTGGCCATCTTGCTGGCCTCACAAGCGCCCTCCTCATTATGAACTATATTGAAGGCCACCCTCCTTTTCAAATCCCTTGGTCCAACTTTTACCCTTCTTCAAAAGACACACTCAAAAACATCATTGCCAAGTTAAACACCACCACTTCATACCTCGACCCCTGTCCAGTTAACTGGATAAAAGCAACCTACCTGAACTATCATCCTTCATCCTTCCCATTATTAACCTCCCTCTAAATAATGGGTATTTACCACCCTGCCTTAAATACGCACAAATCCGCCCAATTCTGAAAAACAACGCCTCTGACAAAAACTCCCCCACTTCCTACAGATCCATATCAAGCCTCCCATTCATGGCAAAACTAATAGAAAAAATAGTCAAAATCCAACTCCAGGACTGCATTGACTCCTCTGCCCCACTGGATGATCAACAATATGGTTTCCGCCCCTATCATGGAGTTGAAACGCTACTCACAGTGCTCATCGACACACTTACACGTGGAATAGAGGATTCTAAGCAAGCCTTTCTCCTCATATTTCTGGACATTTCCGCAGTCTTTGACAGTGTAAATCACCAATTAATGCTAACCAGACTCCACTACATAGGGATCAATGAAACAGTCTTAAAATAGTTTCCTCTTACCTATCTGACAGAAAACAAGCAGTAAGAATTGATCAGCAAATGTCAATACCATACAAACAAAAACAAGGTTTCCCCCAGGGCTCTGCTCTCTCAGCCCTCCTTTTTAATATTTATCTTCAGCCCATCTGTTCCATCTTCAAACATTTCCACGTCAGCTATCACATTTACGCGGGCGATATAATGTTATACCTACCTTTTAACATTTTGAATCCGCCAACCCAATTACTCTGATTGCTTCTCTGAAATATTACAATGGCTCAAGAACCACAACCTTCATATTAATTTTTCTAAAACAGAAGCAATGTATGTCATCAGAAACCAGAGCTTCGCCCCTCTATCATTGATTAGGCTCCAGGATAACAACATTGCAGTCAAAAATGAGGTGAAATACATAGGAGTCATTATTGACCATACCCTCAGTATGGCATCTCATATAAAGCACACAACTAAAAAGATATTTTACAAGATTAAACTTGTAAAACAGCTCCGTCCACTGCTCCACCACCATGACTTTAAATCTGTTATTCAGGCAATTATTACACTTCATTTTGACTTTGCCAATATTACTCTACAGGGCATTACAAAACAGAACCTAAGAAGACTACACTAGCCCAAAATGTGGTAGCTAGAATAACCATGAATGTCAATATATTGGAACACATCACTCCCATACTGTCCACCCTCCACTGGCTACCCAAACAAAGCCATATAATCTACAAAATTCATGTATCAACCTTCAAACTAATCAATAACATTGCCCCTTCGTTCTTTTCCACACTAATCTCAAAGGAAACCCCCAATCAAAATCAATGGAACAGGAACAAAAATAAACTCGTTATACTAATGGAATTCAGGAAATCCAGAAAGTTAACAAGCAACAAGGCTTTCTCCCACATCACACCCATTATCTGGAGTGATCTCCCAGACAACCTCAGAGAAATAAATGACCTATACATGTTCCGTAAAAAACTCAAAACACACCTTTTTACAATTCACTTTGGTACCCAAGCAGATCACAATACACCAGACACAAACCAACAGTGCATTTTAACTCTGCTTCCACACATAGCAATAAACCTTTGGTTTTTTTAGATCTTGCCATTCAGAGAGTTCAATTATCCCAACCCTATGATTTTACTTCATTATATTCTCTTCCATTGTATATAGTTTAACATTGTGTCATGTTTCCTGTTCAATGTATTCTGTTCTATTGTATATAGTCTACATAGTTCCATGTAACTGAATATGTACCTGTTCATGTTGTACTATTCACACTGTTGTTAATTTTTTTATTTAACTGTTTTTTATACTGCTTTAACATTTCAATCAAAGTGGTTTATGTTGTAATTTAAACTTGGTAAATGTACATTTAACAGGGACATTTATAATGTGGATTTTTCTGAGCAATGGAAGGTTAAGTGACTTGCCCAAGGCCACAAGGAGAGTGAGAGAGAATTGAACCCTGGTTTCTGGGTTCTCAAGCCAGTGCTCTAACCACTAGGCTACTCTCCACTCCTTAATTCTATGCTGTGCTTGATCCTTTGGAAAATGTGGAATATAAATGTTTAAATAAATAAATAAGAATAACCTGCACAGATCGGTGGGTACAACCCTAAACAAGGGCATTGAGAAGAATAACCTGCACAGACCAGCAGGAACAACCCTAAACAAAGACATAGAGGGGGTAAACTCCATGGAGCAGTGGGTATAACATAGCTACCTTACTGGGCAGAGCATTATGGACCATGCTGGTCTTTTTCTGCCATCATTTACTGTATTACCATGTTAGTATATTACTTAACATGAAACATCATTATATATTTCTAGATTTCCACTACAAAACTCACTCGCAGCTTCTCTAATGTCATGGGAATGCAGCCTCTTTACCCCCTCCCCTATACAGATAAAGTGGAGCCCCCAGACTGTCCAGGAGTCCTCTCCTGTCCCTGCACTGTCGCTCACCTCTCCAGGAGCTTTTCAGTCTTCTTCTGTCTCTAGGGTCCTGCTGGTCCCTGACACATGGATCTTCCTCCCGCTCAATCTTGGATATAAGAGAAGGTTTCTCAAATAAAGAGCCTGTACCAAACCAAAAAGAATCACATCATGGAGTGAATTTGAACAGCCTGATGTTCATTCTGAATGGATGAGGAAATATTGATAGTGTTAATACATACAGGAGAAGACATTGGATCCGAGAGCCCCCAAGCAGAAGGAATTTTCTGCTCTTATGGGATCTTTTGACTCTCATTAGTGTTTCTGCGTACAGTGGGTTTCTTTCTGTATCAGTGGGATATTTGGCAGCAATATTTGGATAAGAGTTGCCTCTGAATATCCAGATTAAGCGCTGCCAGCACTTATCCGGAGAGTGAGATTTTCATGAGGCCTCAGTTATCCAAATAAGTGCCAGATGGAAATCACAGGTGCCAGCACTTATTCAGAGAGCACCAGCATCACCCTCACTCTGCCCACAGACCGTCTCTGCACTAACTGGACAGTGTCAGGGCAGTCTGTGGAGACAGAGGCACTATCCAGATAGTGCCGCTGAACATCTCACTCCGCACCCTTATCTCGGATAGCCGCCCATTGGTCGTCCAGATAATGGTTTGAATATCAGCCCCTATGAGGATAATTTTATAAGCTGTGTTTAGGTTAACACACATTTTACAGGTGTATTTAATATATGCATTCTTGACTTTATAAAACAGGGGTGTAAGTAGCGGGAAGCATGTGTCAGACCTAGGCACAAGCACTTGCCCCATCCCTATGGCTGCTATAAATGTTTGCGTGTATTTTACATGCATGTGTGTGACTATGTGCTCTGCCTACATTCCGCCCAAGCTCCATTCATCTGAACGCCCACAGTGAAGATACGCACCATCAGCCTTATGTGTATACTTATAAAATAGCGACCAGCTATAGTACACATGTAACGGCCCATATACACATAGAAGCCATTGAAAAAACGGGACTTATGTGCGCCCATGGTATGTAACTTTCCTCGATCCCTTATAAAATTACCCCCTTTGTGCACAGTAAATCAAACTATCTGCACTATAATGAAACAATATGAATAAAATGAATGAAAGAAAGCAGAACAAAACCAAATTAAGCAAAATCTTTCTCCTTTCTATGCTCCCGGATTCAAGAACTGTGAACTCTGCACTATTGCGGGCAGTTTTCAAAATTGCCCCTTAATTTAACTCCGGCTTTGATCTTAACACTACATGACAAAAGCAGGAAATGGGGAGAGTGAGATTCTCAAGGAACAAACAGTACTTCTGGAAAGACTTATCTATCTGCAAATCCAATTAATGTACACCACATAAAATCATCAGAGAGTGAGTCTACAATCAGAAAGCAAGCCCTTGTCCCTGCAATGTGCTGCTGGTCCCCTCTCAAATACCTGCTAGAGAGTTATGGATTCAGACTGGGAACACGCCAGCTAAATATCTACTTACCCCATATGGAAGGCATTCAGAACATTTCAGCATATACTGTAACTTCTAATAATGGAGCAGAAAATAATCTTTACCAAGTGACATCAGAGTTTCATAATTCTCCTTCATGGTCTCCTTGTAAAGCTCCTTCTGCCATTCTGCTAACATCTCCCACTCGTCCTCACAGAAATAGAGAGCGACATCCTCAAATGTCGCAGGGACCTGGAACAAGAAGAGGAACCCACTCAGCACCTGCCACCTCAAACATATCAGCACAAATTCCTGACATGATCACCTCTAAAGACTAAAGACTCTTTGAGTTCTCTGTAACATGCTGAGTTTTATGTAAACCACTTTGATTATATTAGAAGGTGATATAAAAATCTTGTTAAAAAATAAATAAATATTAACAAGAATCTTCCCTGCCCACATTTGGGAGACCCCTGGCATCAGCTGGAATGTTAATTCCAAAGAAAGACACTTGTGTATACACAATGACAACTTCCTGCAAGTGCAAAATCTTCTAGCATCTTCCCTTCTATAATGACAGATTTTGGTTCTTGGTTTTATCAAAGATAAAGTAGTGTGATAGCTGTGTTAGTCCATTTTAGTCATAGATAAATAAGACAAACAAAAAGGAAAATATAGTGCTACCTTTTTATTGGATTAACTTTATACATTTTTATTTATTTAACGTTTTATATACTGCCCCTTCCTGAGATTAGGGGTGGTTTACATGGAACATCACAACAACTTTTAAAATGAACAGTGTAACTATATACATAAAACATGTCATAACTATATACAGATAACTATGTACAATATTTTAGGACTAGTTTCGAAGGTAAAACCTTCTTCAGCTCAGGACAGTATAACAGATGTACTTGTCAAATAAAAAGGTATCATTTTATTTTCTTTTTTCTTTCTCTTTTTATTTAACTACTGGTCTAACTAGGAATCTAGCAATTCTAGATCTTCCAGGGCCAGATTTAGAGAAGGGAAAGCAGGGCAGTTTCTCAAGTGGGAAGCAGAAGACAGTGAGTGAGAATGTGTATGAACAGGAAGAGGAAATTCCCATCACCCTGTGCCGATCTTCTCTCTACCATCAGCAAGCGATAAGTGCTCACCTCAAATCTATTCTGGAAATGTCTTTAATAATAACAAGGACTCCTCTGAAGTCAAATATTGTTGTAAAGTTAACTTTAGAAATTAACTTTGATTCCGTTTTAATGCATTTTCTACTTTATTTCACTTTTAGCATAGATTTTTTAACTTTTGTGATTTTGCACATGTTTCGTTTACTATGTTGTAAATCATTAATGTGGAAGCAAGTGAATCTGTGCTAAAAGTCTAATACAGACTTAAACCAGCCTGAGAGCAAGTCACATCTGGGGCTCAGTGCTCACTCTTGCCACTCAGCCTGAGGCTATAAAGGAAGAGGAGGAGGTGCTGGGAACAGTGTGTCTGTGCTGCACAAAGCAGAGCCTGGCTAATGGCTATCTAGACCCTGCATGCAGCCCATTAATTCCCCCACTCCAGGGCTCGTGCTGTAGGTAGGAAGCAGAGGCATGTCCGACTACACATGTGCCCGGAAAGGAGCTCCTGCACAGGTAAGAGTTACTGCTGGTGTCTGTTATTGCTGTGAGGTGCTGAGAGGGAAACACAAGTGCTGGTCTGGACGGTGAACATCAGACAGTGGGGCCTTTACCAAGGTCACTGGTTGGGAAACACTGGCTAGTGTTCAGGGAATGTGGCTGGATGCAGGACCAGGAGTCATGTGCTCCGCCTGCCTTTGTTTCTGCCTCTTGTGAATGATGCATGCATGTGTGTAATAAAGACTGTTGGACCCTCCCTGCCTGAATTGCTTTTTTGTTTTAACTCATGACCACAGTTTCCACAGCCCTGGAGTGAAAGCTGCCCTACCTGTGCAGACTCTGCCTCAGCCATTCTCTCTCCTGCTTTTCAGGGAAGGATTCGCTCTCTCAGATCAGGAGGATTCGCTCTCCCTTCTCTCTCTTTCTTTCCCGGGATGAGGCTTCAGGCTCTGCTTCTCTCTCAATGGCGGATGTTTGCAGAGAAGAGAAGCTGCAGGGAGGGGGACAGGAAATGTTCAGGGTCAAGAGAGAGGAAGGAGAGGAGGGATCTAGACTGAGAAACTGAAAGACTAGAAAGGAAACCCCTGTGCTCTTAGAATCTCATGCACGTGCCCATCTTCAGGACAGCAACAAGCTGAGACTCCAGTCACAGTTTAGTTTATTGTATACTTGATATACTGCCTTTAGTGGAAATGAGATGGGAAAAGGAGGCATTACATGGAATAAAGGAAAGGCAACGCTTAGTTTCAGATACTGGGAGATAGAGCAACAGAGAGAAAAACAAAACACAAATATGTCTTGCAAACTGCAGCTGGCTGACCTTTTCGAGAGGAAATGGAGCCTAACCATAGAGGGGCTGCAAACCACAGCCACCCCTCGTGTAACCAATCAGAAGCCCATATTTACCCAGACACGTAGGTTTCTGCAAAAGGTGTTTTTCCACTAAAGGCTTCATGTAAATAGGAACCTTTTGATCCCTCTCCTCTCAGACATAGGCAGATGTCAGAAATGGACATAATCTTTTAACACCTTTTAAACAATTAGCCCTGATCGCTATCTTGCTGAACTATCTTTGCCCTCATATGCCTGCTTAACTATTACCAATAACCTTGCTTTTTAGATGGTCATGTAAGGGAACAAGAGGGGGGGAGAATACATGGGTGGGCTACGTAAGAAAGGTAGGGGGGAATACGTGGGTTTTTATGCTAAAGCTATGTTAGAAGAATGCATATAAAAATGACATGTAAGGCTTGTATTTTCCACCAGTTTGCTGTGACTAAGTGACTGGTCTTCTGCTAGCAGAAAAATAAACACAGGTAAACTGCCTGGAAATTGTATGTCTTGTCTTGTCTTTTCCTTCACTTACTTTTCAGGAGGACTCAGACTCAGTGGACCGGAGCCCCGCTAAGCAACGTACGCGACAGAAACAACAAAGTAGTTTACAGTACAAAAAACACAATTTTACATCAAAGTACATGAGATACAAAAATAAAATAAAAAAAATTTAAATAAAAAAAAAACTATGTAGTGCACTCCAGCAATAGAATCTTTCTAAACCACTTCAGAGTGGTATCCTAACGTATATAAAGAGGAACAGAATTCCACAATGTGGAAGCAAAAAAAAACAAAATGCTGACAAATGCGTAGATTCTCATCTCACACGGCTATTAGCAGCTATGGAGGCCCCTCTATCAACAATGATCCACCAGACTGAAGACCGAACACAGTTTAGGACAACTATTCAGAGGGTCACTGTGAGTTAACACCGACCTAATGGCACTTAACATCAACTGTATGTCCCAGGGGTAAACATTGGATTTCTCCAGTCCACTTTAATAATGGTTTCTGGACTTTTCCTCCAGGAACTTGTCCAAGCTTCTTTTAAACCCAGCAACACTAACAGCTTTTACTACATCCTCTGGCAATGAAGCATGTAATGGAGGAGTAGCCTAGTGGTTAGGGCAGCAATGTGGGATCAGGAAGACCAGTACTCAAATCCCACTGATTCTCCTTGTGGCTTTGGGCAAGTCACTTAACCCTCCATTGCCTCAGGTACAACCTTAGATTGTGAGCCCTCAGGGACAGGGAAATACCTGGAATGCAGGTAATTTCTGCTCTTTAGTTTAACAAATTGCTGTATTACTTCTTCCAGGTTTATCAAGATTTGTTTAAATTCCTCTGATATATCACCTAAAATTTCATTTCTGCATGGGCAACTTCCCTACATCATCTTGAGTAAAGACTGAAGCAAATAATTCATTCATTCTCTCCCTACATCATCTTCAGTAAAGACCGAAGCAAATAATTCATTCATTCTCTCCCTACATCATCATGAGTAAAGACCGAAGCAAATAATTCATTCATTCTCTCCCTACATCATCTTGAGTAAAGACCGAAGCAAATAATTCATTCATTCTCTCCCTACATCATCTTGAGTAAAGACCGAAGCAAATAATTCATTCATTCTCTCCCTACATCATCTTGAGTAAAGACCGAAGCAAATAATTCATTCATTCTCTCCGCTATGGCCTTGTCCTCCCTTAGTGCTCCTTTCACCCCTCTATCATCTAATAGCGAAACTAACTCTCTCTTGTGTATTTTGCTACAAATGTACTTGAAAAAGTTTTATTATGAGTTTTTGCATCCACAGCAAGCTTCTTTTCAAATTCTCTGCTTGCCTTATCAGTGCCCTACATCTAACTTACCATTACGCTTCTCCTCCATTCCCTGTGCGATATGGAGTATTATTTATTTATTTCAGAACATCTGGTATATCATTATTCAAACTAATAATTGACTGCATGGCAGTTCACATAGTTCATAAGGAGTGCAAAAAGCCGGCGATGTAGTAGAACTCCTTAGTATTTTCCCTGATTCGTGAAAAAACAACAGCAATTCTATTAGCCCATTCTGTAGTTGCCAGAAATACTTATTTGTTGTATATAAGGGAGTGCAATGCCTGTATTTCTCAGAGGAAATGAGATTATTTGACACATAAGCTGCGTACTGCAATTTTAAGGCCATGGGAGATTATTTGATGTAGTTCGGCAGCTGATTTGTATGAAATCTCAGTCTGTTTCTGGCCTTATGCTCTACACTGGATAGCTGACTTTTTTCAACAAAAATGCAGCGGCTTGTGTCTTCCCTCTTTGCTTCCTATTTCTAGTCAAAGAAGTCCAGAGGGATGAGGAAAGGGAAGAAGAAGAATATAACAACCAGTGTCTATTATTTATCTATTTTGCTGTTTTAGTCTTTTATATATATATATATATATAGATTAGTGAATATGGTTTTCAGTGTCTGATGAGTTAAGGAAATGTTTTCATTCCTAGTTGGTGGAATCTGAAGAAGGAGGTATCTCCAGAGTTCATATACAAAATCTCATTTGGATACATTTTATGCTGCAGTCTACAATGAATCTCCATGTAACATAGAGGAGAGTGAAAGCTGCTGATGTCATAATGAGGCATTATGACCGCAGAATCCTGGCAGGAGAAAGTGTCTCTCTCTCTCACCACAGATATTCATTTGTTTGTTTTGGAAAGAGAGCAAAGAAGAGTGATGCTTTTTTCTTCTATACCGCCCCTTCCAGAGATCAAGGGCGGTTTACAGAGAACAATTGAACAACTTGAACAACTTTTACATGGAACATAAGTTATAACTATTTACAAACAACTTTTGTATGAAACTGTGGTGCTCAAAAAACATAAGAGTTTTGGAAGCTTATCTAATATCACCAGAGCAGAGGCAAGAGCTAAAAGTGAATCCAGGTCAAAGGCAATTGCAGTCTGTGAGATCCAGAAACAATTCCTGGAACCATCCTGACCCGCTTTAGCCCAGAACCATAGCAAGCCCAGCCAGGACCACTCTGCAACAGCTGCAAAGAGTCTGCACCTTGGCCTCACTTCTCTTCGAGCATGGCTCAGGTCACTGGCTGAACACATGATCAGTGGGTTCCCTTCATCTTCATACTTGACAGAATGGACTTTTAAAACATCAGCACCTCCAGGCACTTCAGGACTCCACCGGCAGTCTTGATTGGCATCGGGGAGAGAAGCAGGAAGCAAAGCCCCTTCCTGCACTTCACCACAAGGATAATCAGGCCAATTACAGAACAATGTGGGGCTTTTAAAACATCAGCGACTCCAGGCGCACCCACGCCTGAGGGCCTTGTCAGAGGGCCCTTGGGCGTGGCCCTCAGGTGGGGACTGAGGAAGAAACTGCAAAACCTCAGGACAACCACAATATCAATGCATGGGACTGAGAAACATTTAGGCACAACAAATCGCACAAGCAGAAACACTGCCACAAAGCCTAATAATAGTGTCACTCAAAGTCATCATGGAACTACAAAGAAACAGGTATGCTACTACCATTCTCATACTACAAATACTCACATGGGCAATTTCTCATTCCACAGCAATCAGACTAGGATATAAACAACAAATAACTATAATTCACAGCTTTAGATGCCATATAAATGCTATACCAACCATACAGACCCTCCCATAATACCAAAAGCATCACTGCACCCTAAGATACATACCACTACAAGCAAACAATGCAAATAGTCCACATCACCTGAACAACTCGACGCTCCCTATACGATGCACCCTCACCAACGCCTGCTCATCTAAAAAATAAAATTCAAACCCTGGCTGACTTCATACAGGAACATAACTTGGTTCTGTGACATTGACTCAGTTCTACTGAACCAAATATGTCCCCCTTCACACACAATTTTCAGCGCAAACAGAACTACTAGCAGAGGCGGAGGTGTATGCATAATTGCCAAAGATAACCTGAGATTTTGCGTCTCAAACTCTAGCTCCACAAACAAAATGAACACCCTTTCCATAACAAGCAGACACACCACCATATGTCTAGCATACTGAGCACCTCATGGAGACCCTGCAGACCACACTAACTTACTAAAAATGGCCTGTACCCTCAACAGAACCACCTACCCCCAATAATCCTAGGAGATCTCAACATAACATCTGCCTCCAAATCACAATCAGAGGCCTTCCTGAATGCCATGAACACTCTCAGATACACTCAAATCATCACTGAGCCAACCCACAAGAAAGGCAATACACTTGACTTAATATTCAAACCTTCAGATCTTCTTTACAGCCCCTGATATTCTCAATGCACAATCCTCCTGGTTCCTTGGTCAGACCATGCAACATCCTGTTCTCCATTCATAACACATCCCAAGAAGTGAAACAAAGAGACACTCTACCTGCAACCCAGAGGTTCCAGAACAATGAACAATTCACTGAGTCACCCCACAATTAGATCTCATTATGTCAACAAATTCAGACCTAGATAAGATGATAGCAATCTGGAATGATACATTATCCTCAGCAGCACTCATTCCCCCAAGGAAAATAGTAGCAAAACACCACAGCAATGCCCCATGGTTCTCACTATCTCTACAGAGCACAAAAACAACCTACGTTACCTCAAAAGGAAATGAAGGAACCATAGAAACCCCTCACTCCAGAATTCATGTATTGATCAACTTAAAATTTACAATAGAGAAACCTTAAACAGAAAATGGGAATACCATACCAACATAGTGATCTCTGCAATTAATAAACCAAGAGAACTGTTCTCAATAGTGAAGACACTCACCAGAGAACCCGACAAGCATAACTCTCAAAAGAAGATATCCCCCCAAAACCTTGCCTCATATTTAATCTCCAGACAACTAAAAATACTCCCAATGGATCAGACCTCAAACTCACCCAACTCTGAAATCAACACCCAGAAGATATGGTCTCGATTTAAACTTCCATTAGTAGAAAACATAGAGCACACAATACAAAACCTTAACACCACAACATTCATCCTAGACCCATGCCCAGTCACCTGGGTAAAAATGACCAGGTCACACTTGAGTATTACCTAATGAGCATAGTACATACTTCACTGTCACTAGGCATTATGCTCACAGTGATGAAACAATCTTCAATTCATCCCCTTCTCAAAAGCACAAAACTGGACCCAACCTAAATCATACAGGCTAATATCCAGTCTCCTGCTTATTATTAAAATAACAGAGAAACTCGTCCTAAGACAACTTCAGGATCAGATAGGCAACGCCAGGAAATAATTTTCACTGAAAGGGTGGTGGATGCTTGGAATGCCCTCCCGATGGAAGTGGTGAGGGCAAAATACAGTGTCAGAATTCAAAATAGCATGGGATAGACACAATGGATCCCTTTATAGCAACAGGATAAAATCAAAATAAACTTAACTGTCTCTGCTATCTCAACAAATAGGGGTGACCTTTATGGAGCAGTGAGTACACCCCTAAACAAAGGAATGGGGAGGGGTGACCTGCACAGAGTAGCAGGTGCACCTACTCTTGCCACCTTGCTGGACAGGCTAGATGCAAAAACAAAAACAGAGCAAAAACAAGCTGAGCAGTATAAATTGTGTTTTATTGTTGGAAGATTGGTCTTGAGGGACAATCCCCTCTCGCGACCTCTCGTCCGTTTTACTCAGTGAAAGGTTTTAAATTTTATAAACCCTTTTCGTAATCATGTGAAAAAAGCACATATCAATGCGCCTCACACAATTAGAACACAAAAAGATCCAGTGAAAAACTATGAAAGTGACTGTGTATATATATGCAGCTCAGGAAATCCTCGCTTTAAATCGCAGTAGTTTACTATGTAACCGCAGTGATTCCCCACAATACTTTCCCACAGTCATAAATTCAAGAAGCACAAAAACACTAATGCACTTATCTGGGAAACTAACCTCCTTTTCCACCCTTCATAAACAGAAGATCTTGATTGTGAAAAGTTTGCGGTGTCAACAACGAACACAGCACTGCGTTTAGGACGCCGTCAGTTATGCACGCCTTGCTTCAACGCTCCAAAACCACAGTAATGAATGGCAGCCAAACTTTGTCAAACCTTTCACTGAGTAAAATGGATGAGAGGTCACAAGAGGGGATTGTCCCTCAAGACCAATCTTCCAACAATAAAACACAATTTATAGCGCTCAGCTTGTTTTTGCTCTATTTTTGGTTTTGGATTTATTCTTTCTTTAGGGCATAGATATTTTTGATTTGGGCAATTTATAGAGGACAGGCTAGATGGACCATGCTGGTCTTTATCTGCTGTCATATACTATGTTACTATCTTGACAAGCATGCCCCCCTTGACCACAACCAAAATGGCTTCAGACAGTACCATGGAGTCAAAACACTCATAACATCCCTCCTAAATACCCTGCCTGCAACATACAAAGACCGGCTTTGTCTTTCCTCGACATCTCTGCTGCATTCGACTCCATCTCACAACATCTACTTCTACAACAACTTCAAGCCATCAGTCTCCATGACACAGCTCTCAACTGGTTCTGCTCATACCTGTTCTCTCGGAAACAACAATACAAATTGGCAATAAATCTTCCAATCCATTCCCCCAGAATACAGATGTACCCCAAGATTCCAGCCTATCAGCCCTGTTTTTCAGTATCTACATCAACCACTATGTCATATCTTCAAGGCACACAATATCTATATTAACTCTGTGCTGATGATATAATGTTTTTCACCCCAATTAACATCATCTCTCCAAACCTTGACACCTTACATAACTGCTTCATGGCCTTAAAAGATTAGCTAAGCAATCATAACCTTATCATCATAAGTCTGTACAAGTCTTTGGTGCGACCTCATTTGTAGTGTGCAATTCTGGAGACCGCACTTTCAAAAGGATCTGAACAGGGTGGAGTCGGTGCAGAGTGTGGCTATTAAAATGGTTAGTGATCTTCATTATAAAGCATATGAGGACAGACTTAAGGATCTTAATATGTACACCTTAGAGGAAAGGCGGGATAGAGGTGATATGATTGAGATGTTTAAAAACCTCCGTGGCATAAATGTTCAGGGGGAGAGCCTTTCAATTGAAAGAAAGTTCTCCTATTGAAGCAGGAACCCTGTCTCCCACACCCTCGGAAGGAACACACAGACAGACTAGAATGCAAACAGGATCTTTTATTGTGTACACAGGACTCAGACAGAGCCGGCACCCTGGACAAAAGATCTGAGCCCCTAAATGACGTCCCACACAGTCTTATATACAGTACGTTCTCAAACCCCCTTGCTACCTTCCCATTTGCCCCAGGTATCTCTTCTTCACCAATCAGTAGCCCCTGAAGGGGGGGGGGGGACAGTGGGCTCTCCCTAAAGCATTCCCGAGTGACCTGTCTAAACTAGTATGCTCTGGTCTACTGGTTTTCTGGGAGAAAGGGTATGTGTAAGTGTTGTTTCGCTGCAGCCCAAGGCGGGGGTGAGGGGGGGTTTCTCTCACAGCTGCCTTTCCGGCTGCCTCACTATGAGGGTACATGGGATGAGGGTGAAGGGGGATAGATTCAGGAGTGATTTGTGGAAATATTTCTTTACGGAAAGAGTAGTGGATCTGTGGAATAATCTCCCAGTAGAGGTGGTAGAGATAAGGACAGTAACTGAATTCAAAGAAGCATGGGACAAACAGAGGATCTCTAAAGGAAAAAAGGGGACTGTTGTAGTTGTTGATATGGAAGGACAGACTAGACAGGCCATGTGGTCTTTTTCTGTCGTCATATTTCTATGTTTCTATGTTTCTATCAACCAAGAGAGAACAGAAGCACTGTACATCAGCTTTAATTCTACCTTCATCCCTCCATCAACACTAGAATTCAGCGATGTAAAAATTAAGGTCAATTCAGAGACAAAATACTTAGGCATAACAATAGACCAACAACTGAAGTTCCAACCTCACATAAAAAGAATAACCAGTTCAGTGTACTACAAACTAAGGATACTGAGGCACCCCCACCCACTACTCACTCCAGACCTCTCCAGGCCATGATTATACCAGTATTGGATTACTGCAATATCATTTACCAAGGCTTACCTAAACAAAGGATCCATCCACTACAAATGGCACAAAATACAACAGCCCAAACAATTGCTGGTGCTTCATAGCACTCACACATCACCTTTATATTAATACAGCTCCACTGTCTCCCCATTGCAGCCAGGATAACATACAAAATCCTAATCTCAAGAATCTGCCACATTCCTCCATCCTCTAATCTCAAACACAAAGAATGACAGACTGCGAAGACACTTGACCATCAACCTACTCACTATTCCATGACAAAAAACAAAAAGCAATCAGTCAGCCTGCAATAGATTCTTCATACTATTTGCTCCATCCTTATGGAATAATCTGCCACCAATGCTAAGGGGCCTATCAGACCTATTGGAATTCAGGAAGAAACTTAAGACACACATCTTTAGAGAAGAATACAAACTACCCGCAGACCTGTAAATCCACCCACCATAATCCCCTGTGGAAGAATCCTAAACCCAGTTATTTATTTATTTATTTATTTATTTAATTAATTTAGACAGATTTGTATACCACCTTATCTTATAATCAAAGTGGTCACATCACAATTGGAGGGTCACATTTAGCATGAGGGTACTTCACAACATTTAGACATCTCAATTGGAGGTTATATTTAACATGAGGGTACTTAACAATATTATACAATGAACTTGTATGTCTAGTTGGGATGAGTGGGTATCGAGTTGGCAGGGGTAGCTGCATTTCCATTTGGGTGGAGACTGTTTTCTGTCTACTCATAGGTTTCTGTAAAGAGCAGGGTTTTAAGGGCCTTGTGGAAGTCTATGATGTCATGTAATGCCCTCAGGTTCATTGGGAGGGAGTTCCAAAGTGTGGACGCCAGTAGTGAAGGAGCTCTTCTTGAAGATGTTTGTTTAGTCTTGTGTTATCCTGCAGGTGTGCCGATCATGTTGTCATTATTGGTCCTTCTTGGTCTATTGCTGATATCCTTTGTTATGATATCTTGGAGTGCATCTGCCGAGAGATGGTGAACGATTTTAAAGATGATCAGGATTGTTTTAAATTTTGCTCTGGCCATCATAGAGAGCCAGTGCAGCTGCTGTAAGATGGGGGTGATGTGCTCAGTTCTTGGAGTGTCTGTAATGATGCGTGCTGCAGTGTTTTGCACCATTTGTAGTGGATGTAAGGTTTGCTGAGGGAGGCCTTGATATAACGAGTTTCCGTATTCAAGCAGAGGTGTGATGAGTGCTTGGCACACTGTGCGGAAGTGGTCCTTGCGGAGTATTGGCTTGATCTTTCTGGTGGTCCTCAAACATTGATAGGCCTTGTTTGCAGTTTTGGTGATATGGGATTTCAGGTTCAGTGATCTGTCCATTGTGATGCCCAGGTACTTAACTTCATCTTTGACTACTATGAGTTTGTCTAGAATATTGATAGTTTGTGGTGGAATGAAGATGGGGTTCCTGGTGACAAACATTGCCTCAGTTTTGTCATAGTTGACCGTCAGATTATTGGCTATGAGCCAGGCATTCATGTCTTCAAGGCATCTGGTCATTGTTGTGGTGTTAAGTGCTAGTAGGTTGATTGGGGCATACACCATGATGTTGTCAGCAGAGAGATGATAGTGGAGTTTGTGGCGTTTGATGATATTGCATATGGGTTGGATGTAAATATTGAAGAGCATTGATGACAGAGCTGAGCCTTGTAGTATTCCTTGCATGACGGGGAACTGCAATGATTTCTTTTGGGCGCATTTGACTTGTTGTGCTCGATCTTACAAGTAGGAAGTAAACCACTTCAAGGTATTCTTGCGTAGTCCTATCTGTTGCAGGCGTTGTAGTAACCTGGCCTGGGACACTGCGTCAAAGGCTGCCGAGATGTACATGAATACTAGCAGGAATCTGTTCTTTATGTTATCTATGCCTCTTAGGAGATTGTCAAAGAGGGAAGTGAGTAGTGTTTCCACACCGTGCTGGGGTTTAAAGCCATGCTGATGGATGTCCAGTGGGGCATTCATGTTAATATGGTCCTGAAATTGCCATTGCACTGTCTTTTTGACGATTTTCGCAAGGAATGGTAGGCTGGAGATGGAGCGGTATGATTTTGGTTCAGAGGGCTTAGATTGTTGCTTTTGAATATCAGTCATATCATGGTGTGCTTCAGGGATTGCGGCATTTGTCCTTGCTGGAGTGAATCTTTGATGATTTTGTGAATGTGATGGGAGAGCTGGCTTCTTGTGGCTTTGAGCCATGCTACTGGGCATGGGTCTGACGGTGAGGTTGTTGTGTTGAGTCCATTTAATATGTCCTCTACTTGATGTGTTGATGGTATGCTGAAGTCCTCCCGGGTTTGATGTTGTTCTTTCATTTCATGGTCATCTGTCTGTGATGTGATGGAGCATGTTTGGATGGTGTTTTTTGATTTCATGTAGTCCGCAAATTCCTGTGGGTCAAGATGGTGGGTACAGTGCTGTGTGGTATCCTTAGTGAGCTTTTGGACAATGCTAAAGAGTTTATTTATTTATTTATTTAGACAGTTT